>CM038144.1:363532472-363868311 GCA_021437245.1 Aegilops speltoides
AAGAATTGCTGCACGACGCCGCCGGCGGGCTCCTCGCTGTTGGGATAATCCCATGCGAGTCGCACTCGCATCATTGCGCGGATGCGGTCGAGCTGGGAGTTATTGCACAACGGACGACGCCGGGCAGCCCGAACCACTCGGGATTGTTGGGGTCGTGCTTGAACAGTTCCTTGAGCGCCCCGCCCAACCTGCATCAGTGAAGTTAAAATTGAGGCCTGGGCGCAGCCTCATGATATCCGCCGGACCCCCGAACAACCAGGCGGGTCTCCCCCTCTCCTGCAGAGGGGCGATGCGGCGGCGAAGAAAGTCCGCGCCAACAGCCCCTACAAGGAGCTCCGCAAGCCCGAGCCGCAAGATCCGGTGGTGGCGATCTTCAATCTAGCATCGCCCGCCGCCAGGCGCCCAATCGCCGCCACAAGACTACTCGGCTTGGCGCAAGTTGGTGAATGGATGCGGTTCTCATCAACAATCCAACACCACTCCGCTCTCCACTCCTCCCATTTGCTGCGGAGCTCCCCCTCCAGATAGACCTCCTTCATGCCGACTCTCGAGATCCAGGCGATCTCGCCAGCTAAGGGCTCTCCTTTCTCGGCCCGGGGCATGAAGTAGTGGCGAAAAAGGGCAACATTTGGGTGGATTCCGATGAAGTTCTCGCAGAGATGTGCGAAAACCGCCATGGTCAGAACGGTGTTGGGGGTGAAGTCAAGGAGATGAAACCCGTAGGTATTCACGATATCACAGAAGAAATCGGAAAAGGGCGGGCAGAGCCCGCAATAGAAGAACAACAGAAAGAAGTAGTATCCTTTTGGACACCGCTTCGAAGTAGAAGCTTCGGCGGAGAGTACCTGCATGCGCGGATGCGCCCGTGTCTCCGTCAACCAGAAGAGATAAAACCACTCCCGCAGATCCTTCACGGAGAGCTCGGGGAGGCTTCGCCCTTGCGCAGCGCCAAGCCGCAAGCCGCCGACTTCGCACTCCTTCCCGCCTTCGAGCCATGGCGGAGGCGGTGGGGAGAGCGGGGCGCGGGCGGCGACGGCGACGACGGCGGTGGAGCGCTGCTTCTTTCGCTTTGAGAGGTGGAGGGAGCAGCGGAGATTTCGAGGAAGCAACCGCAGTGGCGAAGGTGGGGAACGCCCATGTTTCTGCTATAAAGAGGAGGAGGCGAACGTTACGCTTTTTTTCGACAAAGAATCACCACGATCACTCCCACGACACCGCGCTTGACGCGGCCGCTACGGGAGGGCGTGGTGGATACGGAGTTAGATTTGTGCGACCCAGCCGCGTGTGCCTGCGCTCGCTTTTGGGCCTCGCCCAACAACGCCGGGCACTGTGTGGCCCAGTTCCCGGCTCTCGCCGGTGTACTAAAGTAGGGGTACCTTAGTATCCCGAACTTGTGCACGGCAATGCAGCGGCTCAAGGCAAGGCTTGCCGGGTGTCCGCCAAGATCCTCCGTAGTTTCTATTGATGCCATTCAAGAACAAAGTAGTTTAACTGAGAAGACAAGACCCCGGCAAGAGGAGCTTGCCGGGAAGGACAAGGCCCCGACAAGAGGAGCTTGCCGGGAAGGCCGACCCAGGCACTTCAAAGAACCTACCGCGACGCGACATGCGTCCCGGCAAGACCCGACGAGCGATAAGCTTTGTGCGATAAGACAACGATCGCTGCAAGGCGCTACACGGCGGCCACCACTCGCGCCCATGCTCCAGCGATCCGTCGACGTGTCGCCACAGACCGCCCCAAAGCGCACGTGGCGGGAAGCCAGGCAGCCAAGCGTGCGAGGTGGCAAGTGGAGATGACGAGAAGGCCATCATGGCAGCGTGGCGCCCTAACGGTCGCTGGTAATGCTTTAGGCGATGCGGACGGGCATTAAATGCTCTTGTCCCCGCCGCCGAGTTAGGTAGGGTGCATCAGAGATAGCACTTGTACCAACCACCCTTTTTACATTTGTATCCTTGTTCATGCTTGCACTGCCGGTGACCCTTTGGCCTATAAAAGGAGGCCCATGCGCAACGAGAGGAGGGGGGGACCCATTCAAACTACACCACTCTCACGCCTCAAGCAAGAACAGAATACAATCACAAAGCAAAGAGTAGGAGTATTATCTCCTGAGAGCTCCGGTTGGGTAAAATCCCTCGCAGCCGCCAATCCGCTTTTTTCAGGCGCCTCCGCCTCCCTTGCCAGACCGAAAGGGCCCCGCCCCATAGGTGTTCGCTTTCATGACATAACTCCCGGATACCGTAGGGAGTGCTTTGGGTGTACCAAACATCACAACAGAATCGGGTGACTATAAAGGTGCACTCAGGTATCTCCGAAAGTGTTTGTTGGGTTGACACGGATCGAGACTGGATTTGTCACCCATATGAAGGAGAGGTATATTTGGGCCCACTCGGTAATGCATCATCATAATGAGCTCAAAGTGACCAAGTGTCTAGTCACAGGATCATGCATTACGATGAGTAAAGTGATTTGCGGTAACGAGACCGAACGAGGTATTGGGATACCGACGATCGAAGTCTCGCAAGTAACGCATCGATTGACAAAGGGAATTGTATACGGGGTTGATTGAATCCTCGACATCGTGGTTCATCCAATGAGATCATCGAGGAGCATGTGGGAGCCAACATGGGTATCCAGATCCTGTTGTTGGTTATTGACCGGAGAGCCATCTCGGTCATGTCTGCGTGTCTCCCGAACCCGTAGGGTCTACACACTTAAGGTTCGGTGATGCTTGGGTTGTAAGAATATGAGTATGCAGCAAACTGAAAGTTGTTCGGAGTCCCGGATGAGATCCCGGACATCACGAGGAGTTCCGGAATGGTCCGGAGGTGAAGAAATATATATAGGAAGTGTTGTTTCGGCCATCGGGAGAGTTTCGGCGGTCACCGGTATTGTATCGGGACCACCGGAAGGGTCCCGGGGGTCCACCGGGTGGGGCCACCTATCCTGGAGGGCCCCATGGGCTGAAGTGGGAGGGACCAGCCCTCGGTGGGCTGGTGCGCCTGCCCCCTCGCGCCTAGGGTTGGGAACCCTAGGGGAGGGGGCACCTCCACTTGCCTTGGGGGGCACTCCTTCCCCCTTGGCCGCCACCCCCCTAGAGATCCCATCTCTAGGACCGGCGCCCCCCCTGGGGGCCTATATAAAGGAGGGGAGAGGGAGGGCAGCCGCACCTTGAAGTCTTAGTGCTTCCCTCTCCCCTGCTACACCTCTCCCTCTCGCAGAAGCTCGGCGAAGCTCTGCCAAAACTCTGCTGCATCCACCACCACATCGTCAGGTCAGCTGGTCTTCATCAACCTCTCCTTCCCCTTGCCGGATCAAGAAGGAGGAGACATCATCCGCCTCAGACGTGTTGAACGCGAAGGTGCTGTCCGCTCGCACTTGGTCATCGGTGATTTGGATCACGATTTAGTACGACTCCCTCAACCCCGCTCTCTTGAACACTTCCGCCGCGATCTACAAGGGTATGTAGATGCACTCCTATCACTCGTTGCTAGATGAACTCATAGATGGATCTTGGTGAAACCGTAGGAAATTTTTTATTTTCTGCAACATTCCCCTACACTTGCTCAATAGCTTCACCCTGGGTCCTAGGAGGAAGATTTTTGTACAGTATATCACCCCAGGGTTGCTTGATGGCATTCTTCTCTCAGATACTCTTCCGTGATTTAATCGGTACTTGAACCATTCCTCCGCCTAATATCTTCGAATCCAATGGATTCAATTCTTAAGGCCCTCACAGTGTTTCTCTCGGGTCTGCTTTTGTACAGCTCGTGCAAACTGGAGGCAAATCCTTGGAAGTGTTCGCATGGTGATGTTCCGCCACCCTTTCTTGTCGACTTCTCAAGAGCTATGAAGCTTAACTTGAAAGGCTTCAAGATTTGCAAAGGCTTCCGCCGGCTGGTCGACAAGAACTGCTCCAAGAGAATTTATGTGACTCAGAAGAATTCTCGCATTTAATGCAGATTATGAGAACTAAGGGATTCTCCCATGGACATGTACCGTGATAAAGATTAGAGGTGCGAGGGAAGGGGAAGAGGTTATATGCATTCTCAGAAGATTTTGCAGATAAATCAGTTTGAAGACATTGACCTCATAATGCGAAGCCATTCACTTATTTGATGAGAGTTGGTTCCAGATTTGTACGAATCCAAGAATAAGTACAAGTGAGGAATCTAACTTGTAAAGAAGCATAAGTGAACAGACTAGGCATAGTATGAGATGCAGAAAGAGATAGATTCAACTTTGGAGATCTAGAAACTTTTTGGTAAAGAAGAATGAATCTATCAGATCGAAAAGATGGTAAAAAGTGAATTTTAATTACCACACAAAGAACTACTAGACGAAGCGAAGTTGGAGGCCGAGCAGTTCGATCCTTCGTGCATTAAGTTGGCGACGAAGGACACCTACGGTGACGGCGGAGAGGATGAGGTCCGCGGCCGGCATGAGGACGGCGTCGGAGAAGTCGCGGCAGCTAAGCGCTTCGTCGCCGGCGTCGTCGAGAGCTATCGGAGGTGCTAGGGTTTGCGAGAGGTGGCGAGGTTGAAGAAGAATTTTTGACCGAGATGTGATGGGTATTTATAAGGAAAGGGACGGCACAGCGCATTACGCAGTGCCCCGCCTCACATTCAAGGGCACGTGGCAAGCATGCAACACCTTGGAAGTTGTTCCATGTTCCCACGCACGCCTGGATTGTTGGGGTGGTCGTTCAATTCCTCCTGGCCAGCAAGAAGGATATAGCATTAAAAACAGATATAGATGTTTGTCATATTGACTTCAATGACAAGGTCTCAAAGTGAAGACAATCGACGCCAATAGAATGCATATGATTTGGACAGATAGAGTTGAGGTAGAAGCATAGATAGGTTGGGGTCCGATCACATTCACTTAGATCAAAAGATTCAACACGAAGTCATAGCTATAAGTGAATGTTGTAGAGGACAGAACACAAATATGTATATAACTAGTATAAGGCCAAATCAACCAAATGAAGATAACCTTGAATATAAGCCAGGGATGAAGAAAAATCAAATATGAAGACTTCGCAAATATAACGCCAAGAGAAACACTTCAAACAAAAGTTTGGTGGTGGTGTTACCCACCGTATAGGAAGTATTAGACCCAGACACGACGCACAATTATCGTGGCGCTCCGAAGTCAAATTCCGCATAATGTATTCACACTTAGAGTGTATGTCTTCATTGATTGAAGATATACATTACTTCGTGTGTTGCACATCTAAGTCATCAAAATGCATAAGTGTTAGGACGTGTGCCTAATCACAGGACATTTGAGGATTCCAAGATATTTAGCTCAAACCGCAACTTGCAAAATCTTTTCTCATCGAAGGGCTTTGTGAAGATATAAGCCAACTGCTCTTCTGTTTTGACGTGAATGATATCAATATCTTCCTTCATAACATGATCTCTGAGAAAGTGATCACGAATTTCAATGTGCTTTGTCTTCGAGTGCTGAACTGGGTTGTTGGCAATCTTGATGGCACTCCCATTGTCGCAGTAGAGAGGCACATTCTTCAGATGGATACCATAGTCCTTGAGAGTTTGCTTCATCTAGAGAAGTTGAGCACAGCAAGATCTAGCAAAGAATGTATTCTCGATTCAGCAAGGAGAGAGATACACGCTTCTCGCTTCTTTGAAGACCAACAGACAAGAGACCGTCCCAGAAAGTGACATGTGCCTGATGTGGACTTGCGATCAACCTTGTCACCAGCATAATCAGCATCTGAGAATCCAACTATATCAAACTCTGAGCCCTTTGGATACCATAATCCTAATGTTGGGGTGTGAAAGGGCTAGTTATCGACTAGAGGAGGGGGGGTGAATAGGCGATTTTTATTAACGTCTTCAAAACGTGAGAGTTTTGAAGAATAACAATATAAACAACACTATTCAAATGCTGCGGAAGGTAGACTACACTAGGCAAGCCATAGTCAAGTATTCAATGAAGTGAGAGCACGAAGACTAATAGCAGCTAGGTAGCAAAGATCAGGATGGAAGATAGTATGAAGCCAATAAGAACAGGTAGTCACACAGTGAAGTCTACAAGATAATGCAAGCAGGCAATGACTTCATGAAGACAAACTATAAGTAAAGAGAAGTAAGAAATAGAACCAGTGGCTTCAGAAGGACAGGGATTTGTTCGACCAGTTCCAAATACCGGACAACTCAGATGTCCGTTAGGGAGGCTGAGATTCAACTCAAGACAAAGGTCTTAACCTTATTCCCTTGAGCTAAGGACACTTAGTCCCCGCCTAATCACTCGTAAGTCTTCAAGGTAGACTTCAACCTTCATAGACTTCGCTCACCGCAATCCACAATGGCTCTGGATGCTCGAACGCGACGCCTAACCGGGCCGGAGGATTCACACCCTCAAGTGTAACAAGTCTCCAGATCACGCGGACAGAAAGACTTCAGTGACGCCAAACACTCTTTGGGCTCTGGGTGGTTTGGGCTTTGTCCTCGCAAGGATTCTCTCTCGAAAGCCTCGGCGGCGGGTTGCTCTCAAACGACAAAAGTTGTGTACTAACACTGAGCAGCCACCAATTTATGGTGTAGGGGGTGGGCTATTTATAGCCACTGGGCAACTCGACCTGATTTGTCCGAAATGACCCTGGGTCACTTAGGAGTTGACATGTGTCGCAACGGTCAGATTTCAAACACACGTGGCAGCTTGACTTGGGCTACAAGTAAAGCTGACTCATCCGACTTTGGATAAGATTTGCTCTCATTGTCTTCGCTCGAAGACATAGGATTTGGTTGAGCATCACTTCAGTCACTCTGACTTTGTTCACTTGGACCCCACTTAACAGTGCGGTGGTTCCTATGACTGAACTAAGAAGAAAAAGGAAACAACGAAACAACTAAGTCTTCGTGCTCCATAGTCTTCACTCAATGTCTTCTTGTGTCATAGTCTTCAATGTGAATGGCTTCACTGACCACCATTGTATTCAATGTCTTCACACATTTTTAGGGGTTATCTCCGGTAGGTAAACCGAATCAATGAGGGACTACTACTTGTGTTTTCCTGCAAGTCTCACAAACACATTAGTCTCTCAACTAAGTTTGTCGTCAATACTCCAAAACCAACTAGGGGTGGCACTAGATGCACTTACAATCTCCCCCTTTTTGGTGATTGATGACAAACTGGTTGAAGTTTTCAACGGGGATAAAAGTATGTGAAATTGTAAGGATTAAGATATTGTCTTCATAGATGGCGTAAAGGCTCCCCTCAAGATGTGCATATAAATGTTTTGCGTTGGAATGCAAATGCACATGGCAGGTTGTACTTGTGGAGATCCTCTTCACCATATGAAGACAATACATCATGCATGAACAGATATACAAGGATAATGACATGCATAATGAAAAATGGACGTCTGTGAAATGACTTCATGTGGGATTTATCATCGCATATGAGGAATTTATCATCGCATCACAAAATAGCAGAAAAAGTAGCAGACGACCATCAAGTTTAAGTGTTACAACTCAAAGAACCAAATGTATCAAAAGCGAGAGTTGTAAGCACTAGGAAAAAGTATATCAACCACCCATCTGGACCCGCTTGAAGACTATCAACATATGCTTCTCCCACTTTTGTCAGTAAGGACCAAAAAGGTTTGAAGACATAGTCTCTACTGCTCCCATGAGGAGTAGGTGAAGCAGCAGGTCGCCGCTGAGGTTTGGTGGTGCGAAGAACTTGGTGCAAGTGTTGACACGCTACCGAGGTTGGGGGTGGTGAGGTAGTATCATCTCGCCCAAGACTCGCATTTACAGCTTGTCATGGAGGAGTACTCAATCTTCAAGAGATGGGGTTCGACGAAGATAGCATTCCTGGGAGGAGTGGAGTCGAACTTGAACCTCTCAAAGGAAGCCATCGCCTTGAAGATCACCAAAGACTTAGCAATGTCGACTCTTCCAGACCTCTCGAAGGTTTCATGAGTGACAAAGGCATTCTTGGTGGCAAGATTGCGGATGCGATTGACATCCACCAAGAGGCTTTGCATTTGACGCTCATCCAGAGTGATGCTTGTCATAGCTGATGCAAGGCCACGAGAAGCTCTCGGTCATTGAGCACACGAGATCGCTTCTGAGGCCTTGGAGCAATAGTGTTTTCTGTGGTTTCAGTGCGTGCACGGCGTGTGTTGCCGGCCAGAGGATAAACACGAGAAGCAACCTGAACACCTTCAACATGCTGGGAAAAGCTCTGACGATCTGCATTGTGAAGATATAGTGCTTCCTTGGTAGGCTCTGGGTAAATGGCTTCAATGGACATATCAACCTCTGGTAGAAATATGAGATGGTTGCGCGCAGAGGGATAATAGTCAATGGCAGAGTGAAGCTTGATCAGACGCATAATCCAAGGAGCATAGAATTTTAGACCAAAGATGTTAGAGCCAGATGCAGCAAATTGGCGAATGAAGAAATCCTGAGCATTGAAGCTTTTGCCATTGAGAATATAGAAGACCAATGTCTTCATTGCACCTTCAAGCTTTGCGGGGGAGGAATGCCCTTTGATGGGCCATAGAGTTCGCCTAATGATGTGATAGATGGTGCGGGGCAGATACTCTAGGTATTCAACAAAGAATTCCTTGGGATATTCAGCATCATGTGGCAGTGGCTTTATCATGGTTAGCATGTGGCTCTTGTTGGGCTCTGGCTTCTGAAAGATGCTCTCCAATGCATCGCGGTGAAGCTGACAACCAGGTTCATACAGTTCGCCTAGAGTGGACAGGCCGCTGAGCTCAATGAGATCAAAGGCTTTGGCTTCATGATGGACATTGCATGTCATCCGCTCAAGGACCCATGTCGTTGTATCCCTGTTGTAGCCGCGAATGTGGAGGGTTGCATAAAATTGCAGTAGAAGCTCTTCATTCCAATGTTCCTTGTCGGTAACAAACTTCAGAAGACCAGCATCTCGAAAGCAGTCAAGGGCTTCTTCTAAGCATGGCAGACCAGCAATGGCTTCGGTGTCCAGACGCATATGAGGAAATATGCACTCTTGATTGTATAGAATATAGGAGTAGTAGCTGCGCTGCTGATAACTCCAGAACTGATCTGATGATATTCTTGGCTTGGAATATAGGTTCTTGGCAGTATTGAAGAAGGTGTTGTGTGCAATGAAGTCGTTGACATTGAATGAGCCTGGTGCTGATGCAGTACCTGGAAACCTTGGCAGCCTTGGTTTTGGCTTTTGAACCTGAGGCCTGTGCTCCACATGATAGTCAAACTGAGGTTCGGGAGCAGGCGGAGGGACCAGAATTGGCCATCTGACAGGGACAAGCTCGCCTTGGTAGAATGCTTGCTCAATGGTGTGGGGCCTTGGAGGCGGAACAGGAGCGGTGGCATTAGCAGAGGCGTCAGGCTGCACATTTGTTGCAGGTGCTTCAGTGGCTTCATGCACATTGTTTATTGCAGGCGCCAGATTGTCTTCAGCCATGATAACGTCATTAGCTTCAGTAGTGTTCTTGGTGGCCACCTCAGGATTCTCAACCTCCACTTGAGTAGCTGGAGGGTCGGGTATAGACACGTTCTCCTCGAGAACAACTTCTTGGGTGGTAGGGTGAGTAGCAACATGCTCTTCTTCTCCTTGTCTTTCATCGGCTGATGCAGTTGGAATGTCTTCAGAAGCATTAGCTTCAGAGACTGGAACTATCACAGAAGGATTGTCTTCAGGGAACACTTGACGTGCCACTGAGCTGGACTGGTTTGAGTCTTCTTCTGGGATGGTAGTCATGGAGACAGATGGCCTTAGACCTTTGCAAAGCCATTGAAACACGGGCGACGCCTTTGGCGAGGGTGTGGTCTCCATGTAATTATCATCATTCACCAATGAACTGGTGACTTGCGCTGGTGGAGGATGGGGTGTGCTTGGTGAATCTTGACTAGGAGTTGCTGGTTGGGGGCGATCAGCCCACGAGGCATCTTGAGAGATTGGCGTCAAAGGACGCACTAATATCGATGAGCTCACTGTTCGTGAGAACAGGCGATGATACCATTGGGCGCTCAATCTGAGGAAGGACTTCAACATCTTCTACATTGTCTTGGGGACCAATGTCTTCAGCCGTGATGGGGTCAACAGCTCGATCTTCTTCAGCTTCAGGAGCCTCTGTGGAAGCAGACTCATGAACGATCAACTGACGTTCTTGATTTTCAAGGTCATGGTGAGAAAAAGCAATGGGTTCGACAACAAGGGCTCTATGGGAACAGCCCGATCTCTCTTCTTGGTTTTTCTCTTCTTGGGTGGTGGTGCATCATCAGCGGTGCTCTTGATTTTTCGCTTCCTGGCTTCGGCTTCAACTGCCTTGGTTTTCTTCTGTTCTGAAGCCATTGTGGGGACCTTAGGCTTCGAGCCTGTCATGCTGGCAGGGAAGACAATGTGAGGTTCTACCCGCCGTGGAGCTTCAGTTCGGGCCACAGTATGCTTCTTCTTCTTCTTGGCAGCCATCTTGGGGTCAATGTCAGGACGCCCAAGAGCCTTACGCTTTTCAGCTTCGTTGTAAGCCTGAACACACTTGGCAGCAAGATTTTTCATGCGCCTCTTGAGCCTTTGAGCTTCCTCGCTTTCTTTAAACGCCTTGAGGTCATTCAAAGATCAGCTTGAATTTCTGAACATCACCACACTAAGCTTGGCCACATGCTTCTTGAACTGCACTTTCTCAAAGTCAATCTTGTTCTTTGATTCAACAATTCGCTGAGCCAGAGCTAGCTCAGGAGCAATTGCACCTTGGAAGGCGACGTTGATGCCAATGGGGAGTTGAAGATCATCAAAACTGAGGTCTTGATTGTCGAACCATTCATCAATGAAATTGTCCAAGATATTCACATCGAAGAGGGGCAGATCATTGAAGATCTCTGCCTCTTGCTTGCTCTTAATCAGCTTCTCAAGAGCATCATTACCAAACTCTTCATCTGAAGATAGATTAATGGCTTCAGATTCGTTCCGCAGAACGACACCTGGTGTCAGTGCTTGACTGGATCTCTGAACAAATTTCTTCTGTGGCTTCTCGCGCTTCTTGGAGATGCGAGAGAGATCTTCAGAGGTGTTACTAGGAGCAGGAGGGGCAGTTGCCAATGGCTTCACTCGAGAAGCTTTTGGAGCAGCAGATGATTTTGAAGCCTTAGCTTTCTTTTGCTTCTGCGGCTTAGGAGTAGGAGCTGGAGCATCATCTGTGTCAGCACCATCATCAGAATGATCCACTTTTGCACCTTGGACAGCAATGTTTGTGATGAGGCCTGCAAGGTTGTAGAAGGGGCCGATCCTATTCTCATTGGCTTCGTGTCGGGGCGAATCTCTGTGGCCTCGAGCACCTATGGGGCACTGGGGGCCCCTTCGACGGCAAGGAGCGGGATCGTGTGCGAGCAGATCGAGGTCGAGCGCCGGGGGAGACGGGCA
Source organism: Aegilops speltoides (assembly GCA_021437245.1). Taxonomy (NCBI): domain Eukaryota; kingdom Viridiplantae; phylum Streptophyta; class Magnoliopsida; order Poales; family Poaceae; genus Aegilops; species Aegilops speltoides. The sequence goes on from CM038144.1 coordinate 363,543,879, forward strand.
TCTTTACCCACTTCGGGCTCTCCGAGAGATAACACCCCATCGCTGCTTTGTGTTTGTTATTTGATCTTGCTCGAGCGGCGAAAGCGATGGTGGTGCTGTGGGTATCGAATGAACCGAACCCCTTCTACGCAAGCGCATGGGCCTCCCTTTTATAGTCCGAAGGGGGTAACCACAGTGGCAGCATAGGAAGGGGGGTAGAAAGGTAAAACGCAGGTTGGTACAATAAAGGCGCAATAAAGGCCCCTACCTAACTCGACGGCAGGGACAAGGGCATTAAATGCCCGTCTGTCGCCCCAACAAAGGTAAAGAAACGATCATAGGTGAGCCACCGTTGCCACGATGGCGCCTGTCACTCCGTTCGCCACCGCCCGCATGGTCAGCAGAAGCGCCGCCACGCGCCCTCGGGATGGCCTTTGCGATGACACGTCGCTGGGCGCTGGAGTCGGGTGAAGTTTTGCCGGCAAGTGCCTTGCCGCGCCCTTTTCTTGTCGTTCGCAAGCTTGCTGCCGTCGGCCTTGCCGGGCGCCGGGCACCGCGGCAAGTCTTCGGGCGAGGCCTTGAGTTATTCTTCCCGCAAGCTCCTCTGCCGGGCCTTCGTGTTCTTGGCTAGTACTTTGTTCTTGAATGGCAGTAATAAAGAATGGTGGAGAGCCTTGCCGGGCGTCCGAAAGCCTTTGCTGCGGTGCTGCGATCGCCTGCAGACAAGTTCGGGTACTAAGGTACCCCTACTTTAGTACAACGACAGAGCCCCGGTCTGGCCATACACGGTGCCGAAGCGCTGATGGGCTGTGCCCAAAATAAGCAGACGGGCACGCCGCTGCCCGGGTCCGCGACAGCAACGGGCTCCACGCCCATCAAGGCCTCAAGAACGCAAGACGCGCCGATTATGGCATCGTGGGAGACGTGGGTGGCGCTTATGGTCTTTAAGGCATCCACCCCGTGATCATGGTGCAGGCGAGGTCATTTCACCCGCCGCCCGGCCTCGCTTTTTCGCCACGCTGCTCCCATGCGTGGGGGTCGGGCGGCGGGGGAGACCGAGCCCACGGGCGACGACGGCGAAGTCGGCCCCGCCTCCTCCGCCTCCTTGCTCTCGATTGGCTGAGCGGGCGGCCGAGCCCCCACCTCGCCTCAAAAGGGGCGGAAGGGGAACACAAATAGTCTCGCACTTCCTCTTCTCCCTTCGCTCTCAACTTCCGCTACCTCCTCCCATCTGCCATGGAGGGAGGGAACCCCGTCCTTCAACGGTGGCAGCGAGGGTCTCTTTCAGTAGCGCGCTTCTCCCTATCCCGCACTGTGGTGGCGGAGCCGCCACGAGGGGAGAGGGAGGGGCGCGGCTGGACGCAGGTCGAGGACGTGGTCGAGGCGCTGGGAGAGGCGGCCGGGCGACGCCTCCCTGCCTCTCGCCGGGCGCTCTTTTCTCGAGGCGGTCCACACCGAGACGATCCCTGGAGTTCTTCATCGCTGCGCCGAGCACCTGCCGCCGCCTCCGGCTGCCAGCCCTGCTCATGAGCTGGCGGGAGCCGGATCCGCCGAGATGTTGGAGTTGCGCATGAGGGGCTGCGGGATCAGCGGCACTCGAGTGAGTGTCGATCCCCAGCCCCGGCGTGATGTACTTCGACCGAGGGTGGAAGACGTCGCCCGCATCCACAGCTTGACGGGGGGGTTTACCTCCATTTTGTTAATGGAGGGCGCACCTTCGCCGCAAGGTCTTCGGGACTCCGCACTCAAAGCGAGATGCTGTGTGGACAGCTCCTCCGAGAAGCGAAGGTCCCTCCTCGAGCGAGAGTGACGAGGAGGGGAGCGACAATGATGACGACGAGGATGGCGGGTCCGACTAGGCATCGGTCGCTGCCACAGCCACCGGCGACCCCATCATCCGGTCGCTGGTCTTCGAACTCCCCGGGCCGCCTCCTTGGGTGGTCATGCGAGGGAGGCTGCGAAGAGGAAGAGGGTGGCGGCAAGGCCGTTAAGTCGAGTACGAGGCGAGGAGCCTCGTCTGGCCAAGGCCGACGCCCCGCCGCCTGCCTTCAAGCTCTCGCCTCGCGCCTGCCTCTCGCCAAGCTCCCGGCCGCCCCCGAAGTTCTCTTGGGTCTTCGCGCCTGTAGCCTCCTAGGCGCCTTTGTTTCTCCCGGCAAGCTTTCTTGCCGGGCCTCTTGACCTACCTCCCTAACAGAGAAACAGGAGGGGGATTACGGCATCTTATCTTTTAATTTGTAAGCCTTCGGCCTTAGCTGCATTTAAAATCAGAATCCTCTCTATCATGTTTTTCATCCTCTTATGGACTTGTACTAAATCGGGATGTTTTTAATGAAAGAGAGGAACGCTGGTCGACTAAGTCCTTTACTTGATCTTGTGCTTTGTATATTCCCACCCCACGCTTCTAGGAGACTCACGAGCGAACACACTTGTTGAGTCCGGGACGCCAAGAGTTCACTGGCGGTGTTGCCTCATTAAGAAACCTTGTCGGGCGGGCTAGAAGGCTTGTGTTGTCGAGCGGACTCGGAAACAAATCAAGGGCGCAACATGGCCACGACTCGGCTCCTCCAAGACAAAGCTTCTTTTTACAAAGCACACTGCTCAAGGACGCGCCCGCCTTCCCGGTCCACAAGAGGATGCATGACGACGGAAGAAAAACTTATCTGACCAGAGTCTCGCGACCTTAGCTTGCCGGGAGGAACCTTGGCCTTCGCAGCCCCTGCAACTCGCCCCGCAAGGCCTGTGCATCGTGCGCCTTCTTTGCCCCCGCCACGACGCCACGGCCTCCGGGGCCCTGCCCGCCGAAGGAACTTTGGCACTTGCAGCCCCAAAGGAAGCTGTCTTTGTTAGTCCGTATACCGCGCGCCTCTAGCTTCGCTTGTCGCCGTGATTGTAGTCACGAAAATAGCTGAGACAAGGCTGTAATAAGCTACGTTATTATGGTTTTTTTGTGCGATCAACGCGATGCCATGCTTTGCCCTTCAGATGTTTACACTTCTACGCTTCTAGGAACTTGCCGGTGCTAACACACTTGCTGAGTGCGGAACATCGCAGCACCGGGCGGTGTTGTTTCCGCAAGAAACCTTCTCGGGCCAACAGCAGCAAGACTTGAATTGTCGAGCGGACTCGAAACAAATCAAGGACGCAACTCAGCCATGAGTCAGTTCCTCCTCAAGACAAGTTTCTCATACAAGGTCGCCCCACGGCAAGGCTTGCTATGTTACGCCTCCGCTTCGCTGTATCCTCAGACGCTTTTTAACCCCACGCTTCTAGGGAACTTGCCGGTGCTAACACACTTGCCGAGTGCGGACATCAAGAGTTACCGGGCGGTGTTGTATCCGCAAGAAACCTTCTCGCCGCTTGCAGCAAGACTTGTATTGTTGAGCGACTCGAAACAAAGCAAGGACGCAACTTAACCTCGAGTCGGTTCCTCTCAAGCACAGGTTTTTCGTGACAAAGGATAAACGCCGAGGGGCATAACACAAAGCTATAGGACTAAAAAGTGCTCGTATAAAAGCTCGGGTGACTTAGCTTTTCCGTTTTCAAGAATCCGACGGGTCGTGCTTCTTCCTCGATTTCCGCCACCCCTTGTATGTTTTCTTCTTCATGCTTTGGGAACCCTTCGTGCAAACACACTTGCCGAGCGCAGGCATCGCAGTCATTGGCGGTGTTGCCCCGCTGGAAGAACTCATCGGGTTGGTTATGGTGCGCCTACCGCCGAGCGGACTCAAAGCGGATCGACGGCGAACTCCAACCACGATTCGACCCCTCCGCGCCGGTTCTTCATACAAGGTGGACTTCAGTGAAGCACAATCTCAAAAGTTCAAGTTTGGCAGCTTTTTGCCTCATCGCCGGCAGAGCTCGATGGCGCTGCCTCGACGGTAGCGGCATCTCGGAGAGGCGGCTTGCCGGAGTGAGCGCCAGAGCCGCTTTTGCCGGGCTTAGTCTTTGGTTGGTCTGCTTTTGCCTTCTCAAGACTTGCCGGTGGAGCTCGATGGTGCGTTCCTCGACGGCAGCGCAACACCGGGAGGTGCGCTTGTCGAGTAGGCATCGAGCTATCCTTGCCGGACTTGGTCTCCTTCTTCCCGGGAGCTTCACCGCAAGTGGCTCGCGCATGCGGCTGCCGCTTCCGGTAGATCTTGTCGGCGCAGATGAGTGCATCCTTCTTGTCGCCTTTGGACAGAGATAACACTCATCGGGCCGGGCATCTTGAGCACATTGTATGCGTAGTGAGAGGCCGCCATGAACTTAGCAAGCGCGGGTCGGCCGAGTATCCCATTGTATGGTAAGGGGATATCAGCTACATCGAACGTGACCCTCTCAGTCCTGAAGTTCAGCTCGCCCGAACGCCACCGCAATGTGATCTTCCCTTGGCTTGCTCCTTCCCGGATTTATTCCTTGAAAGGCACCAGCTTCTTCGAGCTCACTGTCGGGATCCGAGCTTGAGCACCGCTAGGAAATCAAGTTCAGACTGGCCCCACCGTCAACCAACATCTTCGTGACCTTGAGGTTGCGGATTGTTGGTGAGACCAACATTGGCAAGCGCCCGACCGCAGTGATGCGATCAGGGTGGTCCTCAACGTCGAAGACGATGGGCGTGCCGGACCATTTCAGAGGCCTCACAGCCTCGATGGACGGCTCCACAGATTCACTTCGCACCCATCGCTTGAGTTGGCGGTGCGAGGTGTGCAGGAGGCGCCACCGCCGATGCACAACACTTCTCACCTTCTGAAACTCTTGATCATCAGCCTCATCTTCCTCCATTTCTTCATCCTCATCTTCATCTTCGTCCTTGTCGCGGCCGCGGGGAGGCCTGTCTCCTTGCCGCAGCTTAGCCTTGCCGCGGTGTCCCCCCTGGGCGGGAAGCTTCTTGCCGGATCCTCCACCACCTCCCTGGCTCTTCCTTATCGCGCGCCATACTCAGCTTTTGCAGCTCCGCCATCTCGCTCTACTTTTTTGCAGGTTTGGAGGTCATGGCCTTGGTGCGGTGGATCTTGCAATAATGCTTGCCGGAGCTATCCGCTTGTCGGCGGTTGCTACAGCTCTCGCCGAGTCGCCGGTCTTGGCCTTGTCGAGCCGCCCCGCTGTCGGAATGCTCAACAGCCAGCACATCCTTAGCTTTCTCTTCCTATTGTTCCGCCCGGTTCTTCCTTGCCGGGCGGCATCCTCACCGCCGATCCTTCGCCCGCAACCTCTCCGGATTTTCCTCCTCCTCAGCCAGCACACTTGTCACCGGAGCGTAAAGCTCACGACATCTTCGATCTTGCACATCGCCATCTCTCCTCATCCCGCGTTACGCGACGTTTCGATGAAACGCGCCGATAACCGCGCAGGTGGACGCTCGGGATGTTGCGCTGCACCGCTGAATCTTTATATGTACTTATGCTAGGCTCTCCTCCTCCGACGAGCAAGTGGAGGTCACTCTCTCGCCATGAGGTTTGTGGCCACCCGTGAAGGCGCCGACAAACTGGTGACACAGTCCGCCCACGAAGAGATGGAGCCGCCCGCAAGTGCATGAGCCAAGATCTGACGCTGGGCTTGAGTACCAGCGGGAAGTAGTTGGCGAAGATCTTCGTCAAGGCCCGCAGCAGCCACCGCGATGGTGTAGATGCCGAGGAACTCCGACGGGCGATCCTGCCATCATACTTTCGCACGCTCGCTTGAAGTTCTGGTTTTGGGCCATCGGACTTGCCGCAACTCGCTGGTGAACGCAGGGCAACCTGCCGCAGACGCAAGCCGCCTGTTCTCCGGTGCGGCGCTGCCGACAATGGGGCCCAACGCGCTGGTCGATTGACGCCGCGCTTTTTCCGGCTGGCGATGCGGGTACGAGCGCCTTCGTGTTGCCGTTTGAGGACGGGCGCTGATCGCGGCGAAGTTCGTGGGTCCGACGACGCTGTGGAGTCGCTGCCGGGTTGGTCCGGCGAGCCGGGCGATCTTGGCCTTCGGGCTGGGAGTGCACAGAGGTGGCGCCCAAATGTTTTGTCGGTGTCGGCTTGCGCCGGGCGCTTGCCGGGCCTCGACGCCGCCGGTTGTTGGGTTTGTCGCCGCTGGCGGCCGATGAGGTCAGAATGGTCATCCTCCGCCGCCGATCTTGTGCGGCGCCGAGGGTAGTCTAGAAGCAGCCGGGCTCGCCGCCGCTTCTTCTCGCTGTCTTGGGTGGCGGTGGTGATGAATGGCGCCAAGAGCGGATGTGCTTGACTCCCAACCGGATTGGGAGGGACCACACCCGCTCTGGCGATCAGATTCACTTCGCGCCAAAGATGCGCGCGCAGCATGTCGACCTCGAGCGCCCCGCGACCCACCAGCTTGGCCTTGTTCCAACGCGAGCACGATGCTAGGAGCACCGGGCGTTGTTGACCTTTGCACCTCCGGGAAGGGTGCGGCGCTCGCACTGCCGCCGACGCTATGGGCCTTGTTCTTGGATCTCGTGACGACGCGAGACCCACGGCGGCGCCCGCTTCTCCCGGCGCCCACTCCACCGCCTGCTTGCTCGGCGGTCGTGGCGGAACCGATGTAGACGAGCGCCACCTCCGGGCTTCTTCTTCAGGCATGTTGACGATGACGCTGATGTAGCGCGTGGAGACCGGATCGATGCTCACGACTCGACGCTTCTACCGGGCGCGCCAAAGATGTCGGGCGAATCTCGTGGGCTCGAGCACCTATGGGGCAATCGGGGCCCTTCGATTCGCAAGGAGCGGGATCATGCGCAGAGCAGATCGAGGTCGAGCGCGGGGAGACGGGCATCTTTACCCACTTCGGGGCTCTCCGAGAGATAACACCCCTCATCGCTGCTTTGTGTTTGTTATTTGATCTTGCTCGAGCGCAAGCGGCGATGGTGGTGCTGTGGTATCGAATGAATCAACCCTTCTACGCGCGCATGGGCCTCCCTTTATAGTCCGAAGGGGTAACCACAGTGGCAGCGAGGAAGGGGGTAGAAAGGTAAAAACGCAGGTTGGTACAATAAAGCAACAAAGGTGCCCCTACCTAACTCGACGGCAGGGACAAGGGCATTAAATGCCCGCCTGGTCGCCCCAACAAAGGTAAAGAAACGATCATAGGTGAGCCACCGTTGCCACGATGGCGCCTGTCAGCCTGCCGCCACCCGCCCGCGATGGCTGCGAGCGCCGCCACGCGCCCTCGGGATGGCGCTATGGCGACACGCCGCTGCGTGCGCTGGAGTCGGGTGGTAGCCTTTGCCGCTGCAAGTGCCTTGCCGCGCCCTTTTTTGTCGTTCCGCAAGCTTGTTGGCCGCCGGGCCTTGCCGGGCGCTGGGCGCCGCGCAAGTCTTCCGGGCGAGGCCTTGGTTATCTTCCCGCAAGCTCCTCTTGCCGGGCCTTCGTGTTCTTGGCTAGTACTTTGTTCTTGAATGGCAGTAATAAAGAATGGTGGAGAGCCTTGTGCGGGCGTCCCGCAAGCCTTGTTGCTGGGTGTCATGATCGCTGCAGACAAGTTCGGGGTACTAAGGTACCCCCTACTTTAGTACACCGACACTTCGCGGGTGCCATCTTCCCGAGGTAAGAAGGACCAGGGTTGAAGTCAAGTCCTAGATCCTTCTGGTTCTTCGCAGCTGAGTCTTTGGCGAACTGGTAGTTGCGCTTGAACAGATGGTCTTCACGACACCACAGCAGATAAGAAGGGTCAGCGTTCTCTGGTCGCAGTCCGCGAATCATGCACGGATAGAATTCTCGTTGAATGGCTTCAGGAAGGGACTGGGGTTGAATATTTTTGTATACAATATCTCCCCAGGGTCCCTTGATGGCATTCTTCTCTGCATACTCTTTTGTGACGAAATGGTACTTGAACCATTCCTCTGCCCGATATTTTTGAATCCACTGGATTCGATTCTTGCGACCTGTGTAGGTTTCCTCAGGGTCTATTTTGTACAGCTCGTGCAAATCTGGAGGCAAATCCTTCGAAGTGTTCCCACGGCGCTGTCTGCCTCCCTTTCTTGTCGACTTCTCGGGGCTATGAAGCTTAATCTGAAGGCTTCAAGATTTGCAGGGCTTCAGATGGCTGGTCGACAAGAACTAGCTTCAGAGAATGGATGTGACTCAGAAGAATTTCGCAAACTAATGCGCACTATGAGAACTAAGGATTCTCCCACGACATGTACCGTGATAAAGATTAGAGGTGCGAGGAAAGGGGAAGAGGTCATATGCATTCTCAAAAGATTTTGAAGATAAATTAGTTTGAAGACATTGACCTGATAACGCGAAGACATTCACTTATTTGATGTGAGTTGGTTCCAGATTTGTACGAATCCAAGAATAAGTACAAGTGAGGAATCTAACTTGTAAAGAAGCATAAGTGAATAGACTAGGCGGAGTATGAGATGCAGAGTGAGATAGATTCAACATTGGAGATCTAGAAACCACTTTTGGTAAAGAAGGATGAATCTATCAGATTGAAAAGACGGTAGAAAGTGAATTTTAAATACCACACGAAGAACTACTAGACAGAGCGAAGTTGGAGGTCGAGCAGTTCGATTTTTCGTGCCCTAACTTGGCGATGGAGGACAACTACGGCGACGGCGGAGACGAAGAGGTCTGTGGCCGGCGTGAGGACGGCGTCGGAGAAGTCGTGGCAGCTAAGTGCTTCGTCGACGGCGTCGTCGAGAGCTAGCGGAGGCGCTAGGGTTTGCGAGAGGTGGAGAGGTGGAAGAAGAATTTTTGAACGAGATGTGACTGGTATTTATAAGGAAAGAGACGGCACAGGCAATTAGGCAGGTGCCCCTGGCGGTTCACATCTGAAGGACACATGGCAATCATGCAACACCTTGGAAGGTGTTCCATGTTCCCACGCACACCTAGATTGTCGGGGTGGTCATTCTGAATTCTCCGGATTTCAGGCAAAAAGGATATAGCATTAAAAACAAATATAAATGTTTGTCGGATTGACTTCAGCTGACAAGGTCTCAGTGAAGTCAATCGACAGTTTTCAATAGAATGCATATGATTTGGACAGATAGAGTTGGGGTAGAAGCATAGATAGGTTAGGGTCCGATCACATTCACTTAGTTCAAAAGATCCAACACGAAACCATAGCTATAAGTGAATGTTGTAGAGGACAGAACACAATTATGTATATAACTAGTATAAGGCCAAATCAACTGAATGAAGATAAACTTGAATATAAGCCAACTGAATGAAGACTTTGCAAACATGACGCCAAGAGAAACACTTCAAACAAAAGTTTGGTGGTGGCGTTACCCACCGTATAGGAAGTATTAGACCTAGACACGGCGCACAATTATCGTGGTGCTCCGAAGTCAAAATCCGTATTAATGTATTCACACTTAGAGTGTATATTTTCATTGATTGAAGATATACATTACTTCGTGTGTTGCACATCTAAATCATCAAAATGCATAAGTGTTAGGATGTGTGCCTAATCATAGGACATTTAAGGATTCCAAGATATTTAGCTCACACCGCAACTTGCAAAACCTTTTCTCATCCAAGGGCTTTGTGAAGATATCAGCCCACTGCTCTTCTATCTTGACGTGAATAATATCAATATCTTCCTTCATAACGTGATCTCTGAGAAAGTGATGACGAATTTCAATGTGCTTTGTCTTCGAGTGCTGAACTGGGTTGTTTGCAATCTTGATGGCACTCTCATTGTCGGAGTAGAAAGGCACATTCTTCAGATGGATACCATAGTCCTTGAGAGTTTGCTTCATCCAGAGAAGCCGAGCACAGCAAGATCCAGCAGCAATGTATTCGGATTCAGCAGTGGAGAGAGATACACAGTTCTGCTTCTTTGAAGACCAACAGACAAGAGATCGTCCTAGAAAGTGGCATGTGCCTGATGTGTACTTGCGATCAACCTTGTCACCAGCATAATCAGCATCCGAGAATCCAACTAGATCAAACTATGAGCCCTTTGGATACCATAATCCTAATGTTGGGGTGTAAGCCAAATATTGAAGAATTCGCTTCACAGCTAAGTGATGTGATTCCTTTGGTGCCGCTTGGAATCGGGCGCACATGCAAACACTAAGCATTATATCTGGCCTAGATGCACATAAATAAAGCAAAGAACCAATCATGGAGCGGTATACCTTTTGATCGAACACTTTACCATTGTCGTCGGGACCCAGATGACTTTTGGTTGGCATTGGTGTCGTGTATCCTTTGCAGTCTTGCATTCCAAAATTCTTCAGGCAATCTTTGAGGTATTTTTCTTGAGATATGAAGATGTCGTTGTGTTGCTGACGGATTTGGAGACCTAGAAAGAACTTCAGCCCGCCCATCATGGACATCTTATATTGCTCTTGCATCATGTGACCAAACTTGTCACTGTATTTCTTGTTGGTGCAGCCAAAGATAATGTCATCCACATAGATTTGGCACACAAACAGTTCACCATCATATGTCTTCATCAAGAGTGTAGGATATAGTGAACCAGGTTTGAAGCCTTTGCTCTTCAGGAAGTCTTAGAGCGTATCATACCAAGCATGAGGGGCTTGTTTGAGGCCATCCAGTGCCTTGTTAAGCTTGTATACCATATCAGGATGTTTTGGATCTTCAAAGCCAGGAGGTTGTGCGACATATACTTCTTCTTCTATCTTTCCATTGAGAAAAGCACTCTTCACATCCATTTAATACAGAAGGATGTTGTGATGATTTGCATAGGCTAGCAATATGTGAATGGCTCCAAGCCTTGCCACCGGAGCAAATGTTTCACCGAAGTCAATTCCTTCCACTTGAATGTAACCTTGTGCAACAAGACGAGCCTTGTTTCTGACAACTTGACCATGCTCATCTTGCTTGTTGCGATATATCCATTTTGTGCCAATTATATTGTGCTTCCGAGGATCAGGACGCTTGACCAATTCCCATACATTGTTTAACTCGAACTGTTGAAGCTCTTCTTGCATAGCTTAAATCCATTCAGGTTCCATGAAGGCTTCATTGATTTTCTTGGGTTCAGAGATTGAGACGAATGCAAAATGCCCACAGAAACTGGTTAGCTATGTTGCTCTTTGAGTTGCTTTTGAACGAGTGAGTGGACCTGGTGCATTCAAGCTGTCGATTATCTTCTCAATCTGAACTTCATTTGCAACACGAGGATGAGGAGGACGAAGATTTCGCTCTTGCTGATCAATGTCATCATTTCGGGGATTGTCTTCAGGCTGAGCATTGTCTTCAGGTTGATTAGGTGCAGAAATGGCAAGCTCCTCTTCAGTTTGATTCTCGGAAGGTATGATATCTCCAATTCCCATCTGCTTGATAGATTCACTTGGAGGTACTTCATCTAGCACATTTGGCAGGTGCTCTCTTTGCAAGCCGTTAGTCTCATCGAACCGCACATCCACATTTTCAACCACTTTATAGTGAAAGAGGTTGAATACTTTGTAGGAGTGCGAATCCTTTCCATAACCAAGCATAAAACCTTCATGTGGTTTCGGTGCAAATTTTGAAGTGTGATGTAGATCCTTGATCCAGCACCTAGCACCAAATACTCTGAAGTAGCTTACATTTGGCTTCTTACAAGTTAGGAGTTCATAGGATGTTTTCTTCAGAAGCTTGTGAAGATAAACACGGTTGATGATGTGACCAGCAGTGTCAATGGCTTCAGGCCAGAACTTCCGTGGAGTCTTGTACTCATCAAGCATTGTTCGGTCCATCTCAATGAGAGTTCTATTCTTGTGCTCTGCAATGCCATTCTGCTGAGGTGTATAAGGAGCAGAGAACTCATGTGTGATACCCAGTGTATCCAGATAGAGGTTGAGGCCGGTGTTCTTGAATTCGGTGCCGCTTTCGCTTCTGATGTGCTTGATCTTGACGCCATAGTTTGTCATGGCACGATTGGCAAAGCGTCTGTAGACATCCTGCACATCAGTCTTGTAGAGGATTATATGCACCCAAGTGTATCTAGAGTAATCATCAACAATGACGAAGCCATAGAGGCAAGCAGTAGCAGTGAGAGTAGAGTAGTCAGTAGGTCTGAATAAGTCCATGTGAAGCAGCTCGAAGGGTTGAGATGTAGTCACGATTGTCTTCGAGGAATGCTTGGCCCTAGTCATCTTTCCAGCTTCGCAAGCGCCACACAGATGGTCCTTCTTGAACTTGATGCCTTCGATGTCCATGACATGCTTCTTCTTTGCAGAGTGTGCAAGTTCTTCATGCCAGTATGTCCTAGCCTTCGATGCCAAAGCCAGCATTCTGAAGCCTTTGCTAGAAGACATACGGCCATCTGTGGTCCTGCTGAGAAATCTACCATATATAGATCATCTTTCCGATACCCTTCAAAGACTAGAGACTTGTCAGATTCCATAGTACAAGGCATCGATATTTTCCAAATAGCACAATCATGTTTAAGTCACAAAGCATTGAGACTGACATTAAGTTGAAACCAAGGGATTCAACAAGCATCACTTTATCCATGTGTTGATCCCTTGATATTGCAACTCTGCCTAGACCCAATACCTTGCTTTTACCAGTGTTAGGAAATGTGATGTGACTCTTGTCTGATGGACGCAGCATTGAATCCATCAGTAGACTTTGATTGCCCATCATGTGGTTAGTGCATCCACTGTCCACAATCCATTCTGAAGTGCGAGGTGTCATAGCCGACAGTGCAGTTTGTTGGATAGGCTTCACCAAGCGAGTTGTGAAGCATAAACATTTGACAAACAAGTGGAACATGAAAATTCAGATCTTGGTTAGGATAGATAGGATGAGTGTCAAGGAATCCTGGAACGAAGTACATAATAAGACCATTTGGGCATTTTATCTTGCGCCCCACAAGATGTTTAAGGTCCCCAGCATTAGTTTTGGACGCCTTTGATTTCCGGATGGAGACCTTTCCCTGCAAAGGAGAGTTAAGTTTTCTTAACCACCCATATTTTCAGGGGCGGCTTAGAAGCAATGAGTCTAAGTGCAGCATCTGAGAATTTCGGCTTTGGAGCCCTAGTAAATAGCCTTGCAGGAGGTGAATAATACTCATAGGAATAAGCAGAAAAGTTCTTAGTTCTATGAACATAGCGGTTTGAGGAAACACGCTCATATTCATGGGTCTGAGTATGATTTCCCTGCAAAACATTGACGTTAGGGTGACTCAGATGAGTCCTCGGTCTGTATGAAACTTTTGGACCATATGAAGCCTTGGTATGGGGTTTGCCTTCTTCACAGGAGGTGTCATGATGACATTCATTGGAAGATTCTCAAGACAGCTTTTGGGTACCCATATCTTCTTCATAGGTGGCCCATTCGTGCAGTTAGTACCAATATACCTGGCAAACACTTCACCATTCTGATTCTTAAACAGTTTATAGTTTGCATCAAAGGATTCATCAATGATAATGGGGTTAGCACAAATGAAACCAGACAAGTTCGGATCTACTGAAGGTTCCTTTGCAACAACCCATGTGGTTTTGGGGTACTGCTCAGGCTTCCAGTATGACCCATCAACATTCATTTTCCTCTCGAACCCAACACCCTCTTTCCTAGGGTTTCGGTTCAGAATCTTCTTTTTGAGGATATCACGTAATGTCTGATGCCCTTTGAGACTTTTGTACATCCTTGTCTCAAGCAGTGTCTTCAACCTAGCATTCTGATCAGCAATAGTAGTGGTATCCTCCGTAGAGGGGTTAGCTACCACATCAGCAGTTGAAGATATTGCAACAGTAGCAGCAGTAGAACATTCGGCAACAGAAGCAGCGTTATCACGCTAAATGCATTTTAGGCATGGTGGTTCAAATCCTTCCTGAGCGGGACTGATCTATTGGGCGCGAATTGACTCGTTCTCCTTTTGAAGATCTCCATGATCCGATCTCAATTTCTCAAGTTCCTGCTTCCTTTGAATATAATCACAGGAAAGCTTTTCATGAGAAGTTGAGAGCGATTCATGTCGACCTTCAAGTTCCTGGTACTTAACATGAAGATTTTTGATGTCTTCAATTAAGGACTGAGACTTGGTCATTTCCGCGTCAAACAGGTCATCGCTTTTATCTAACAGTTTTTGAGTATGTTCCATAGCTTTCTGTTTTTCAGTTGCAATTTTAGCAAGTGTTTTGTAACTAGGTTTGGATTCACCATCAGAGTCATCTTCACTTGATGTTTGAAAGTAAGTGTCGGTGTCAAAACCGGCGGATCTCGGGTAGGGGGTCCCGAACTGTGCGTCTAGGCGGATGGTAACAGGAGACGAGGGACACGATATTTTTACCCAGGTTCGGGCCCTCTCGATGGAGGTAAAACCCTACGTCCTGCTTGATTAATATTGATGATATGGGTAGTACAAGAGTGGATCTACCACGAGATCAAGGAGTCTAAACCCTAGAAGCTAGCCTATGGTATGATTGTTGAGATGTAATGTTCGTCCTACGGACTAAGGCCCTCCGGTTTATATAGACACCGGAGAGGCTAGGGTTACACAGAGTCGGTTACAATGGTAGGAGATCTACATATCCAGATTGCAAGCTTGCCTTCCACGCCAAGGAAAGTACCTTCCGACACGAGCCGAGTCTTCAATCTTCTATCTTTGTAGTATGGGAGTCCGCGGATATTGATAGTCCGCTATCCGGACACCCCTAGTCCAGACTCCTCAAGAGTCTCTCGAACCAGGCTTCAATGACGATAAGTCCAGCGTGCTTGTAGTCTTCGGCGTTGCAAGGCGGGTTCTCCCTTCAAATTCCATGTACCAGCCGAATAATGTCTGGCTTTATCTAGAATACTGTGCTCCTCGGCTTCCACGCCAAATTATGGCCCTCTTCCACGCGTCGCACGAATGCGAAAAGCCAGGGTGTGTTTTACATTTTACCCCCTAATTGTGCGAGTCATCCGCCTATAAAAAAGGCAAGGATCCAGATCCAAACCACACCACCTTCCTCCCGCGTATACTCCACCGAAGCGCCTCTGACCTAGAAATCCATTCCACTATGGATCGTCAACGCGGCTCTTCCTCACGCGCTCCCAGCCCACCACCAGGGGATTGGAGGAGGTGCTCTATTTCGCACAATGAGCTAGTGAAGCTCCAAACGGAGGGATTTCTTCCTCCAGCCTTCATGGTTCCAGTCCGAGCCGGACTGGTTACTTATCGAGGTGGGAGGCAGGCGGAGGACACCCCAAGCCCCAACAAGGGGGAGCGAGTGTGTTTCGGCCCCTATCTCGATAAGGGGCTCGGATTTCAATACATCCGCTCCTCCACGGCTCCTCAAGTTCTACGAACTCCAGCTCCACCACCTCACGCCCGCCTCTGCTGCATATTGCAGCTACGAGCTCTTTTGCGAGCTATTCCCGGCATCGAGCCCCATTTTGCATTGTAGAAGAGGCTGTTCGCCTGCACTCGCTCTCACCAGGGGTCCATATATCAAGTGGGCGGCGCCAAATATGGCGATCGCCGACCGGATACCTATCCGCACCCCCAAGAGGGCGTCCAAGACCGCCCTCGAGTGGTTTTATATAGTAGATGCTCTGTTGCCCGACCCAGTCCGGATCGGCCTCCCGGAGTTTGATATCGCCCTTGAAGAACGCCACCGGCACCGAGCCCCCGCTTGAGGAAGACAAGAGCGCCCATTACTTGATGGGCCGGATAAGATTAATGGCTCATTTCGCTTGACCATGATTGGAGTCATGGCGACCTGATTGCGGGGTGCAGCCGCTGCAATACGAGGCCACCCCATGTGGGATTTCAACGGGAGGACGATGTTATTCGCACGGCCAAGAAGGGTCGGGTTCGACCGAGGATCCGTGAAGATCCTGTCCGGTCTGTATAAGGGGAGAAGGAGGACTTCTTCGTCTCGAACCCTTTGGACGGGTTTTCCATGATCAACCCTAGAGGATGGGTGTTTAACACCTCAAGGATTCCACCCGTGCTTTCGAAGTTTAAGCTTCTTACATTATGTCTCCGGCGCAGGATTTACGCCGGACCGTGGAGGACATGTTGAGTCCTGCTCCACAACCCGAGGATCCGGAAGGATCCCTGGGTCCAGCTTCCGAAGAGGATCCGGACATCGAGGTGGAGCTGATCGACGGGGTGTATCACCAGCTCAAGATCGACAATGCTTTGGTCGCCATTACGGCGACTACCCGGCTAAGCCCGCTTCCTGTGACTACGATCAAGTCCGGACACCGTTATCTTATCCTTGCCTATTTCTGACCTTCACGAACGATGGTGTTTTGCAGGAAGCGCCGTTACGGCAGGAAGCCGAGCCTGCGGCGGCCGACCTACAGAGGTCAGTCCGAACTAGCAGGAGAAAAAGGAGCGCCGTGCGGACGGAAACGTCGCCGCAAAGGTATAGCTCATGTTTGAT
The DNA here is from genome assembly GCA_021437245.1 of Aegilops speltoides. NCBI lineage: Eukaryota > Viridiplantae > Streptophyta > Magnoliopsida > Poales > Poaceae > Aegilops > Aegilops speltoides. The sequence continues at coordinate 363,560,113 of CM038144.1, forward strand.
CTTTTCGAGCAACGCTCCGAGGAAACGTCTAAATGCTCATGATCGTCATAGGAGAAAAAGCGCCGCGGGATCATGAAGCGCAGGGATTGCCGACCCACCAACAACATCCGTGCTCCAGCGCCCGGTCTGGGGAGGCAAGCGAAGACGCGAATCGGATCCTGCCCCAACGGAGGATACCGACAGACTGTCCGCCACCAAGTCAGAGGTGGAGAGCGCTATGAATCATAGACGCCACCGGACAGTTTTCCAAGAAGCGTGCTTTTCCCCTGAGGCATTGGATGCCTTTAACGCAGGGGACGCGCATCTCCGCGCTGCTCAAAATGGTTCTACCAGAGCGACGGAGCAGTATGTTAAAGACATACGGGTAAGGGAATTTTAATGGTTGTATACACCAAGAGCCCCGAGACTTAAATTAGTTATGGAAACTGATTTAAGGATCATTTGAAATTTCAGGCTCTTAACGAGAAGAATGCCCAACTGTCTCGAACTGCAAGATTGCAAGGCCCAACTTGAGGTCAAGATTTGTCGCCGCAGAGGAGGAGACGGAAAGACCCTCCGGTAACACATTTGTACAAATTAATATAAGCTGTAGGCGTATGCCATGAAGTCTAATAATGACATTGCAGGTAAAGGCTAGCGAGAATGTGCTGAATAGGGTTCAGCAGGAAAGGAACAAGCTCCAAGATGCCAATGCCAAGCTCGGGGAGGAGCTGAAAGGCGCGCAGGCCGAGCTGTCCAGCTCCGTCAAGGAGAATCAACGGCTTCGTTGCGGCATATATAGTAAGTGCGTGAGCGAACTCTTTAACAGAGAGGAGTTCGGCGAGGAAGTACTTTGACATTATATGTCTTGTAGGTATACTCACGGGTCGTCCTGCAGAGGAGATGCCCGTATCAATGGGTGATCAACTTCCCGAACTATTGCAGCTACTCGAACGAGTTCGGCAGGCAATGAGTGGCGCCAGACAGGCTTTATGGCCATCCTCACCCCGCCCGAGGGCCTCGGGAGCTTGCAGAGAAGCTGCAGGAGTACGGCAGCGCTTCCATTTGTGGAAGGTTTCGCTTGTCATTAAGGTGCCAGGGAGGCTTGGGCCATGGTGAAGACGCTGTATAAGAAGGCGGATCCCAACCATATGGCCAAGTTGGACCGTGGGGCCTGATGGGAAGGAGATCCCCGTGAGTTTAGTGTACGCCAGTAGAACTGGCTGCTAAATTTTCCCAACGGACTGTAAGCTAGACAGCTCGTTAGACGGGATTGAGGAGGAATACAATCAATAAATTTGACAATGTATGTTATCCTTGAAATGACATGTGAAATGCCTTCTAGCCGGATTGTAGATCGCTTGTCTTTGCCGACCTTTTCGCTTCAACTCGGGACCCTAGAGTCCGGAGTGTGTCCGAATACCTTTTTGGTTGAGAAACAACCGTGGTATGCATGGAGACCGCATAGGGTCATTAGTGCTTTATCGCATAAGTGCCCAACTAGTTATGTTATATTACATGGTTAGTAAGAAACATCTTCCAGGAGAATAGTTCCGTTAAGGGTTCCTTTCATTTGGGAGGCATGCCCTAAAGTGCATTGCCGGACTGCAAAGAAAGCAGAAAACATCCGGGGCAGATGGAAAAATAGTTAAGAAATCATCTTTTAAATCACCGATCGAATATTCCCTTAAGAACGCTTAGCTTTCGCTTCACATACCGAGGTACACATCCGGCTGACCCGGCAGTAACAATCGCAGAGGTGCTCCCTTTACCTCCAAGCCGAACAATCGGGAACGTAGGGGTAAGCACAGGAGCCAGGCAACCCAGCTTGGCCAAAGTCATACCGATGCATATAATGGCGAGTAAAAGGTACATGTGGAAGCTTGACACATGTGTTGGGTAAAACTCAGATAATTGAGCTTCGTGAAAGAAGCCCCCAGAATAACGAAAAGCGGATGGCACATCATGCGTATGCAAAGAATGCGAAAATAGGCCCCAAGGGCTTTTGTTAAAAGGATAAAAAGGAAATAGAAGACAGCCAAATATAAAAGGTTGGACGGGGAAGGGACGAACTCTTAGTCCGCGCTAGGCATAGAATCGCCGGAGTCGGGCTGCGCTCCATGGGTTCGCTCGAGTCGGTTGTCCGACGATTTCGCAGATGGTATGCTCCGCCGGTCAAGATTTGATCAATAATGAAGGGCCTTCCCATCCGGGCTTGAGCTTGTCCTTTTTCTTGTCCGGCAGCGAGAACTAGTTCGCCAACATTGTAAGTCTTGGACCGTATTTCTCTGCTTTGGTATCTTCGGCCTGTTGTCGATAGAATGCGGAACGAGCCTTCGCGACGCCACGCTCTTCCTCCAATGTGTCCAAGCTGTCCCGCCGATCCAACTCGCTTCTTTTCCTCATACATGCGCACTCGAGGTGAGTCATGAATAATGTCGCAGGCAAGACTGCCTCTGCGCCGATACCATAAAAATGGTGTGAATCCGTAGTACGGTTAGGCGTTGTCCGCAGCCCCCAGAGTACGGAGTCGAGCTCCTCGACCCATTGGTGTCTCGATTTAGTGAGTGACCTCACTAGTCCGGGTTTAATGCCGCCATTATTAGACCGCTTGCTCTTTCCACTTGACCGCTGGTTTGAGGGTGATAGATCGACGCATAGTCGAGCTTAATGCCCATATTTTTGCACCATGACTTGACCTCATCGGCCGTGAAGTTCGTGCCGTTGTCGGTGATGATGCTGTGGGGACTCAGAACGTGTACCACCTCCGATATAAAGTCTATCACTGGTCCGACTCGCCATTTTGACCGGCTTGGCCTCTATCCATTTGGTGAACTTATCCACCATGACCAATAGGTACTTTTTCTTGTGGGTTCCCTTTAAGGGGTCCAACCATGTCAAGCCCCCTGCACTACGAACGCCGTGTAATGGGTATGGTTTTGAGGGCGTGGGTGGCATATGGCTCGATTAGCAAAGAGTCGACAACCAACGATCGCTGACCAAGTCCTGCAGATCCGCCCGAGCCGTCGGCCAATAAAATCCTGACGGAATGCCTTTCCTACACGGGCCCGGCTGCTGCAGGTGTCCGCCTAGTCCGCGGGATTTCAGCCAGAGGTTTCGCCTTCTTCTCCGGCGATACACCTTTGAAGGACTCCGTAGTACTTTTCTTATAAAGTTCTCCTCATGGACCTTGTAGGCCTTCGATCGTCCGGACTATGTAGCGGGCCTCATTTTGGTCTTGTGAAGTTCCCGCCAAGTAAGTAGGCTAGAAAGGTTCTGCCCACGCGGCGATTACTGCCATTATAACGTGGGCGGAGGGTGTTATGTCATCTGCTGAATCACCGGTTGGCGCGGTTTTCTCCGGTTTGTCGCCGCCGGGCTCCTCTTCCCATAGTACGGATGGCTTGAAGAGCCGTTCCAGGAAGATATTTGGAGAGACGGCATCACGTTTCACGCCGATGCGTGCCAGGACGTCGGCCGCTTGGTTGTTATCTCGGGCTATGTGATGGAATTCGAGTCCTTCAAACCGGGCTGACATTTTCAGGACAGCATTGCGATATGCTGCCATTTTCGGATCCTTGGCGTCAAAGTCTCCATTTATTTGGGATATTGCAAGGTTTGAATCCTCACAAGCACTCTAGGCGCTGAATGCCCATGGAGACCGCCATCCGGAGACCTCTGTAATAAGGCCTCAGATTCGCTACATTATTGGAGTCCATGTACATTATTTGAAGTACGATTGATCAGATTCCCCGTGGGGGCCGCTAATCGACGCCAAATTTCATCCGCCAACATTTTGGAACCGTCTGGTGTATGGTCCATTGGAGTATGCGCCAGATTTTTAGGGAGTTCGCTTCACCATTCGGCGATGAAGTCGGCCAAAACTTGTGACTTTATGGCTCGTCGAGGTTTATAAGTTATGTTGAATGGCAAGAGCTCAATTGCCCATTTTGCAATCCTGCCCTCTCAAGGTCGCGGTTATTTATAATGTCATTGAGTGGTACTTCAGAGGCCATCATTATCGAACACTCTTGGAAGTAGTGCCGAGCTTCCGAGACGCCATGAACACCGTGATATGCTATCTTCTCGATAGTGCGGGTAACGAGATTTGCAGGGGTTAACACAAAGGATACGTAATACACGGGTTTTGAAGAGGGAATTTATGCCCTTCGCTGCTCGCTCGACGACGAGGACAGCGCCATAACTTGATGTGTTGCTGCGATATATAACAACATCTGTTCGCCCAGAGTGGGCGCAGCCAGACCGGATTTGTTGCCAATATGGCCTTTATTTCTTCGAGTCCGCAGTGGCGCATCCGCCCACTGGTGTTTGGTGCGCCTTAGAGGCGATAAAGGGCAACGCCTTTTCTCCTAAACGGGGATAAACGGCTTAAAGCTGCCACGCATCCCGTTAATTTTGTATTTGCTTGAGGTCCTTTGAATATCCAACCGTGATGAGCCCGGATTTTGGCCAGATTTGCTTCAATTCTCTACCGGATACGATGAAGCCCAACAGCTTTCCGCCTCGCATAATCAAAACACATTTTTCCGGATTTAGCTTGATGTCATATGCTCGAGGTTGTCGAATGTGAGCCTCAAATCGCCTACTAAAGTTTCGACGAGTTTTGTTTTGACGACTACGCCGCTCACGTATGCCTCGATCGCTTTGCCGATCCGGGTGACCGACATGTTTGAATCATGCGCTGATATGTTGCGCCGTTGTTTTTAAGTCCGAAGGGCATCGTGTTGAAGCGTAATGGCCCGTATGGAGTGATGAATGCCGCTGCGGCTTGATTCGCTTCCGCCATCTTGATTTGATGATAGCGAGAGTATGCGCCGTGAAGCACAATGAATCGTGTTCCGCCGTGGCATCGATAATTTGATCGATGCGGGGGAGGGGGAAAGGATCCTTTGGGCAAGCCTTATTGAGGTCTTTGAAGTCGACACAGAGGCGCCAGGATTTATCCTTCTTTGGTACCATCACCAAATTTGCTAGCCATCCGGATGTTTGATATCTCTAATGAATCCGCTTCCAATAACTTGGCTAGCTCTTCTCCCATTGCCTGTCTTTTGGGCTCGAAAATCGTCAAGAGCCTATTTGACCGGCTTAAATCCTTTTAGGATGTTTAGGCTGTGTTCGCCAACTCGCGAGGGATTCCGGCATGTCCGAAGGATGCCAAAGCGAAGATGTCCCAATTTTCCGGCGGAATTCGCGCGAAGGCGGCGCCAACTTCGGGTTCAACTGTGCCCGATGGAGGCCGCTTTTGTTGGGTCCGCTGGTGGACCTGAAATTTTATTATCTCGCTCGCTGGTTTGAAGGAGGTGGACTTGGGTCTTTTATCAAGTATCACCTCGCCCTCTGTTTATCGTGAGCGCGCAATGCGGTGAGTTCCTCTCGCCGCTAAGGCTTTGATAGTGCCTCGAGGGCTAGTGCGGCTCTCTTGTTTTCGGCGCGAGTGCTATGTCCGGATCACTAACGAGAGTGATTATTCCGCCGGGCCTGCATTTTGAGCTTCATGTACCGTAATGAGGTATTGCTTGAAAGATTGTGAATGCCTCTCGCCCTAATATGGCGGATAGCCGCTGCTGAACGGGGCCACCTGGAACGTGACTTCTTCGGATCTGTAATTGTCCGGAGAGCTGAACACCACATCAAGTGTGATTTTTCCGGTGCAGCGCGCTTCCCGGCTAGGGATTATTCCTCTGAAGGTTGTGCTGCTTCGCTCAATACGGCTCCAATCTATTTCCATTTTCTGCAGAGTTTCCTCATAAATGAGGTTTAGTCCGCTGCCGCCGTCCATGAGGACTTTTGTCAGTCGAAAGCTGTCCCCTATGGGACTAAGTACCAGTGCGGCTGGGGCTCTAGTAGTTCGAGATGTGGGCTCGTCGCTGGCGTTGAAGGTAATAGCTGTGTTGCTCCATGGATTTGCTATTGCTACTTGGTAGACTTCGGCGAGTTCGCGGATTGTTCGTTTTCGCATATTATTTGATGCGAAAGTTTCAAGATCGCTGATACCGCGCGGTATTGTTGGAGTGGTTTCGAGCTAGAAGCTCTTCGCCACTTTTGGCCACCGTAATATCCAACATGCTCAAGGCTATGTGTTCGACAGCTCCTCGCACTATGAAGTTTACAGGTCCGCTGAGCCATCCCTCCAAAGACGGTTCCGCTTCCCTTGCTAGGTTTTTGTTTTTTCATTTTGCATCCGGGGCCCGATTGTAAGGCGCCTTTTACCGCTGGATCGGGTTTGGGGCGGATTATCCCAAAATTGATTTTCGTTTTCCGAAACTCTCCATCGCACAATACTTTCAGATTATGGACGCCAGATCGGTGAAGCGCGTAATCTTGCGATTTATCAATGGCGCTCGTAATTCCCTTGTCCATGCAGCTATTGCGTAAGATTGAAATTGTGTTTTCTCTCTCGGCAGTCCTTTATCCCGTCCATAACCAGGAGGAATCGCCCAAGAATGATGTACTATTTCAAGGCTCTTGCCAATTAGAGATAGGTCGATATGTCCGGGCGGGTGGGTGGAATAAAATCCGGATCCCGGCCCATCTTTGGGCTCAAAGGCCGAGAGGCTTCCGAATTCGGGAGCTTGATTTGCTGGAGGTAGTCCAGGGAGTCCGGAGCGACGCATGATTTTAGGTTAAATGCTCGATCAAAGTCCGCCCCTCCGCGGAATCGCATGGAGGGTTCGGGAATCCGGACACGGATTGTTTTCAACATCGCAAAGAATTGCCGAAGTTGTTCTTCTACCACTTCGACGCAGGGTAACCCGGGAGAGTTAATCTCTCGATCGGTTTTAAGCCCGATCCGATTGTAGTCCGTAGCGACTCCTGTGATGCGCGGCGCGATCGCTAATGATGAGAGCTCAATTGATCTAACTATTCGGCAGCTTTAGGGCTGACGCGAAGATTGCTTCCGGCGACTTGAGAAGTCATTGCCGGGCGGCGGTCGGACAAAGCGGTCATAAGAAACCGCCAAGCCGGATTGTTTGACCGCGCCAAGGCCCTCCGCGAAAAACACCATCCTTGAAGACGGGTAAAGGCATCCGCCTATCGGCGACGCATACGCAGGAACTCTCAATGAAAGCACCAATGTCGGTGTCAAACCGGCGGATCTCGGTAGGGGGTTCCGAATCGTGCGCCTAGGCGGATGGTAACAGAGACGAGGGACACGATGTTTTTACCTGTGTTCGGGCCCTCTCGATGGAGGTAAAACCCACGCCCCGCTTGATTAATATTGATGATATGGGTAGTACAAGAGTGGATCTACCACGAGATCAAGGAGGCTAAACCCTAGAAGCTAGCCTATGGTATGATTGTTGAGATGTAATGTTCGGCCCCACGGACTAAGGCCCTCCGGTTTATATAGACACCGGAGAGGCTAGGGTTACACAGAGTCGGTTACAATGGTAGGAGATCTACATATCCAGATTGCCAAGCTTGCCTTCCACGCCAAGGAAAGTACCTTCCGACACGAGCCGAGTCTTCAATCTTCTATCTTCGTAGTATGGGAGTCCGGCGGATATTGATAGTCCGCTATCCTGACACCCCTAGTCCAGACTCCTCAAGAAGCATCGCGTGATTTTACCTTTGCGCCACGTGCCATGAAGCAGTAGGTGGGAGGCGAGTCGTCCTTGTCATTATCATCAACGTTGGTGACGGAGCCATTGTCTTCGGTGTTGAAGATGGACTTGGTGACGTAGGCTGTAGCTAGAGCCAGACTCGCAACACTAGAGTCAGACTCCTCCTCAGATTCCACCTCCGCCTCCTCAGAGGCTGACTCATCTTCTGAATCCATTTCCTTGCCAACAAAAGCACGAGCCTTGCCAGATGAGCTCTTCTTGTGTGATGAAGACTTGGAAGAAGACTTTGAGGATTTCTTCCTTTTCTTTTCATCAGAATCATATTCTTTGCTCTTCTTCTTCTTCTTCCCATTGTCCCACTGTGGACACTCAGAGATGTAGTGACTAGGTTTCTTGCACTTGTGATAGGTTCTCTTCTTGTGATCATAGGCAGACGCTTCATCATTCCTTGAGCTGGATCGTGAAGACTTTCTGAAGCCTTTCTTCTTGGTGAATTTCTGGAACTTCTTCACAAGCATAGCAAGCTCCTTTCCAATGTCTTCAGATCACCGTAATCGCAATGATTCTTCTTCGATGAGGAAGCAGCAGCCTTTGCCTTCAAAGCTCGAGTTCGGCCATAGTTGGGGCCATAGATATCTCGTTTCTCATATAGCTGGTACTCATGTGTGTTGAGCCTCTCAAGTATGTCAGACGGATCGAGAGACTTGAAATCGTATGCTTCTTGTATCATCGTATTAAGGTGTCAAATGAGCTGTCAAGAGATCTCAGTAGTGTCTTCACTATCTCATGCTTTGTGATCTCAGTGGCGTCGAGTGCTTGGAGCTCATTTGTGATATCAGTGAGGCGATCAAATGTGAGATGGACATTCTCGTTGTCGTGCCTCTTGAAGCGGTTGAAAAGGTTGCGGAGAGTACAGATACGTTGATCTCACTGAGTTGACACGCCTTCATTGACCTTGGAGAGCCACTCCCAGACTAGCTTCGACATTTCCAGAGCACTCACACGGCCATACTGTCCTTTGGTCAGATGACCACAGCTAATGTTCTTGGCGGTGGAGTCATGTTGAATGAACTTCTTGACATCAGCAGGGGTGACACCTTCACCAGTCTTGGGAACGCCGTTCTTGACGACATACCATAGATCGACATCAATGGCTTCAAGATGCATGCACATCCTATTCTTCCAGTAGGGATATTCAGTGCCATCAAAGATGGGGCAAGCAGCGGAGACTTTGATTATCCCTGCAGTCGGCATAGCTAAAACTCTAGGTGGTTAAACCGAATCACACAGAACAAGGGAGTACCTTGCTCTGATACCAATTGAAAGGGCGAGTTATCAACTAGAGGGGGGGTGAATAGGCGATTTTTATGAACGTCTACAAAACGTGGGAGTTTTGAAGACAAACAATATAAACAACACTATTCGAATGCAGCGTAAGGTAGACTACACTAGGCAAGCCATAGTCATGTATTCAATGAAGTGAGAGCACGAAGACTAATAGCAGCTAGGTAGCAAAGATCAGGATGGAAGATAGTATGAAGCCAATCAGAACAGGTAGTCACACAGTGAAGTCAAACAGATAATGCAAGCAGGCAATGACTTCACGAAGACAAACTGTAAGTAAAGAGAAGTAAGAGATAGATCCAGTGGCTTCAGAAGGATAGGGATTGGTTTGACCAGTTCCAGTTGTTGTGACAACTGTACGTCTAGTTAGGTAGGCTGAGATTCAACTCAGAAGTAAACGTCTTCACCATATTCCCCTTGAGATAAGGACACTTAGTCCCCGACCAATCACTCTGGTAAGTCTTCAAGGTAGACTTCTGAACCTACACAGACTTCATTCACCGGCAATCCACAATGGCTCCTGGATGCTCAGAACGTGATGCCTAACCGGCTGGAGGATTCACAGTCCTCAAGTGTAACAAGTCTTCAGATCACGCAGACAAAAAGACTTCAGTGATACCAAACACTCTTGGGGCTCCGGGTGGTTTGGGCTTTGTCCTTGCAAGGATTTTCTCTTGAAAGCTTCGGCGGTGGGTTGCTCTCAAACGACAAAAGCCGTGTACTAACTCTGAGCAGCCACTAATTTATGGTGTAGGGGGTGGGCTATTTATAGCCACTGGGCAACCTGACCTGATTTGTCCGAAATGACCCTGGGTTACTAAGGAACTGACACGTGTCGCAATGGTCCGATTTCAAACACACGCGGCAACTTGACTTGGGCTCCAAGTAAAGTTGACTCATCCGACTCTGGATAAGATTTGCTCTCATTGTCTTTGCTCGAAGACATAGGATTTGGTTGAGCATCACTTCAGTCACTCTGACTTTGTTCACTTGGACCCCAGTTAACAGTGTGGTGGTTCCTATGACTCAACTAAGAAGAAAAAGTAAACAACAAAACAACTAAGTCTTCACGGTCCATAGTCTTCACTCAATGTCTTCTTGTGTCATAGTCTTCAACGTGGATGGCTTCACAGACCACCATTGTCTTCAATGTCTTCACACATTTTTAGGGGTCATCTCCGGCAGGTATACCGAATCAATGAGGGACTACTACCTGTGTTATCCTGCAATTCTCATAAACACATTAGTCCCTCAACCAGGTTTGTCGTCAATACTCCAAAACCAACTAGGGTGGGCACTAGATGCACTTACAGGGTGTAAGCCAAATATTGAAGAATTCGCTTCACAGCTAAGTGATGCAATTACTTTGGTGCCGCTTGGAATCGGGCACACATGCAAACACTAAGCATTATATCTGGCCTAGATGCATATAAATAAAGCAAAGAACTAATCATGGAGTGGTATACCTTTTGATCGAACTCTTTACCATTGTTGTCGGGACGCAGATGACTTTTGGTTGGCATTGGCGTCGTGTATCCTTTGCAGTCTTGCATTCCAAACTTCTTCAGGAAATCTTTGAGGTATTTTTCTTGAGATATGAAGATGCCGTTGCGTTGCTGACGGATTTGGAGACCCAGAAAGAACTTCAGCTCGCCCATCATGGACATCTGATATTGCTCTTGCGTCATGTGACCAAACTCATCACTGCATTTCTTGTTGGTGCGGCCGAAGATAATGTCATCCACATAGATTTGGCACACAAACAGTTCACCATCATATGTCTTCGTGAAGAGTGTAGGATCTAGTGAACCAGGTTTGAAGCCTTTTCTCTTCAGGAAGTCTTTGGGCATATCATACCAAGCACGAGGGGCTTGTTTGAGGCCATACAGTGCCTTGTTGAGCTTGTATACCATATCATGATGTTTTGGATCTTCAAAGCCTGAAGTGTCGGATGTCGGGTTCCGGCAGACCCTTAAGGTTCGAACACTGGGGTGCGCATGAAGATCTCTCCCCTGTCGTTCTATGTCCGATCGCCTTGTGAGATCTGAGCTGAAAACGATGAACAACACAAGGGACACGAGATTTATACTGGTTCGGGCCACCATTGTGGTGTAATACCCTACTCCAGTGTGTGGTGTGGTGGATTGCCTGAGGGGCTGATGATGAACAGTACAGGGGAAGAACGGCCTCGTGAGAGGTGTTCTTGAGCTGGTGCGATGAACTGCTTGGGTGAGTTCGATCGCCTCTCTCTCTCTCTCTAGTCTTCTCAAAATCTGGATCCGGTGCCTCTCTACTGTGGTGGCTAGTCCTATTTATAGAGGCCCTGGGCCTCTCCCCAAATATTGAGCGGGAAGGGCGCTAACAATGGCCATTTCAAAGGGGAACATCCAGTACAAGTTATCCTGACTAAAGTTGGTCTTAGGCTGCCAAACGCACTGGCGATGACGCCGTCTTGGGCTCCACAGTGACCTCCATCCTGCCGCTCCGCTGGTCTTGGTCTCGTTGCACTGAAATGGCAACCTTTGCTTGATGCCTAGGTACTCCACGCATGTGCTTGCCCCCTTTGCACCAAAGAGGAGACAAGGACACTGCGCAGGCCGACGCCCGCCTGGTCTTGATCATCATGGCTTGCATCACGAGCACCTCGCAAGGTACACTGCCTTGATCTCTCCACCTCCTCGCGAGCCTGCCTGATGAGGCCATCCCTGAGGAAGCCTAGCGTCGTTGTAGGATCGTTGAAGGCAAGAGTGTCTAGAGGGGGGGTGATTAGACAACTTGACAAGATAAAAGTTTATGCCTTTTGATTAACATAAGTTTTTAGCAAGTTCACAATGAAGATCAAGTCAAGCATCATGCATACAAGTCGAGCAACATACTACACATGCAATTCTAGAGTATGGGGCAGCGGAAAGTAAATTGCATAAATAGTAAGGGAGAGATTGTGAAGAGCAAACGCAATTTGGAGACACGGAGATTTTTCTCGTGGTTCCGATAGGTGGCGCTATCGCCAATCCACGCTGATGGAGACTTCAACCCACGGAGGGTAACGGCCATGAGAGTCCACGGAGGGCTCCACCCACGAAGGGTCCACGAAGAAGCAACCTTGTCTATGCCATCATGGCTTACGCCCACGGAGGACTAGCCTTACTGGGGTAGATCTTCACGAAGTAGGCGATCTCCTTGCCCTTACAAACTTCTTGGTTCAACTCCACATCTTGACGGAGGCTCCCAAGCGACACCTAACCAATCTAGGAGGCACCACCTCCAAAAGGTAATAGATGGTGTTGGTGATGATGAACTCCTTGCTCTTGTGCTTCAAATGATAATCTCCCCAACACTCAACTCTCCTCACCGATTTGGCTGTGGTGGAAGAAAGGATTGAGTGGAAAGCAACTTGGGAAGGCTAGAAATCAAGTTTCATATGGTGGGAGGGAGCAACTTGATCTCAACACAAGGGTAGGTAGTTTTCTTCTCAGAAATGTAAGGTAGGAGTGGTAGTTCTTTCGATGGCTCTCTCCACGAATGAAGAGGAGGTGGAGGGTATTTATAGCCTCCACACAAAATCCAACTGCTACACACATTTGACCAATCTCGGTCGGACCGAAGTTGACAACTCGGTGAGACCGAAAGTTCAAATCTTGTGAACGTTGGGATTTTCGGTGGGACCGAAAATACAATCTCGGTGAGTCCGATTCTTCCAAAGTCTAGGGTTTGCCAATCTCGGTGGGACCGACTTCCTCATCTCGGTGACACCGATTTGAGTACGTAGGTTCTGAAGCTTGGCAACACCAATTTCGAATGACCGAGTTTGGAATCGGAAAATCCGAGATTCTTAGGGTTTGGCTATATGGCTGAGGTGATTCATCTCGGTGTGGTGAGTTTGGAATCGGTGGGACCGAGATTACTTATGGGTTTATGTTGGAGTGAAAGATTGCTGATAGTTTGAGAGATAAATCACTAAGCACTTTGAGCAACCAGATCATCATCATAACCTCATCCCTTTAATAGTATTGGCTTTCCTATGGACTCAATGTGATCTTGGATCACTAAACCAAAAATGGAGTCTTGAGCTTTTGCCAATGCTTTCCTTAGCATCCTAGGGGTTCACCTCTTCACCCTTTTGCCATGCCGAGTGATTGACTTTCCTGAAACATACTTGTTAAAAGCATTAGTCCAACCACAAAGTATGTTGTCATTAATTACCAAAACCACCTAGGGAGCAAATGTGCTTTCAGTCGTCTGCCCCGCGAGTCTTGGCCCCTCGCCAGGGTCTTGAGTCTTGTGCTGATGAAGATGGGCCGTACTGGGCCACCTCTTGAGCCACGCCGCAGGCAGGCAAGTCTGGGGACCCCCGTTCCCAGAACGCCAACAGTAGCCCCCGGGCCCAAGGCGCGCTCGGACTTGGCTTAGCGGAGAAGCGAAGGGGCAAGTGCGGAGCGCCACGGGCCCCATCATCCTGCGACCTTGGGTGCCGCATGGCGGTTGATTGGACGTGGGCGTCTCTGCTTCCCCACACTGCCTCGACAACTGCTCGACTGACAAAAGGCTGGCACTGGGTTAACCTTACCTCATTACCCTCGTTCTCCTTGCTCCAGATCCCCTTGCTCTCCACCTACCTGCCTCCAGAATCTCCAGATCTGCCGCATTCTTTCTCCTCCGGTGAACTATGGCCCCCCGCAAGACTCCGGCTGGGGCTGCATCGGCCTGGTACTCGCCGGCCCTGGTCTCTCCCAATGTGACAGAGAAGAATCTCGCCCTCACGCGCCGGATGGCTGCGTCGCAGATCAACGAGATGGGGGAGACCACGCTCCGTCTTGGCTCCGCCCTGCCGGAGTAGAAGGGGAGCACCTTCTATCCCCTCTTCATGAACGCCGTCATCGCTGGTCTGGTTCCTCCCTTCTCTAAGTTCTTCCTTGCTGTCCTTCGCCAGTATCAGTTGCATGCTCTACACATCCACCCCAACTCCATCCTTCTCTTGTCGATCTTCTCCTACTACTGTGAGGCGCACGTCGGGGTGGCGCCCTCCGTGGCTTTGCTGCGCCACTTCTTCTCCCTCCGGGTCTCCGGCGGCAATATCTCGGCGTGCGCGAGTTTTGTCGCGTACTCCAAGTCCAACACTATCTCGAAGGCCGGGAAGAGGCCGAGGGCTTCCGGAGCAAGTGGGTCATGGTGGACGCCAGGCGCCGCGACCCCCTGCTGGAGCTGCCGACAAAGCAGCCCGAGGCCGTTGAGGTGTGGTCCCGCGCGAAGCTCGATGACCGGCGGGCGAAGCGGGTGTTGGAGAAGATGAACGCCGACCTGAGGCCGGGAAGACTGAGGGCGGCAAAGCTGACCGGGGCCTCGCTCCTGAGGGAGTTTCTATTGCACCGAGTGGCCCCTCTTCAGGCGCACTCGCGGCCGTTGTGGAGGCTCGCGGATGCGGATGTCGTCCTCCGCCTGAGGTTGGATGCCTTGAGCGACGAGGATCTGACCGCGGCCCTGTGCTGTTTGGTTGGAGAGGAAGTGGCAGGCCCGGTGGGTGCTCCGGTCCCTTTGTTCCTCCGTGATGATTGGGCGCTGGTGGTGGACACCATGCCCACCTTTGACGGGGTCGTCCTGGTGCCAGCGGAGGATCCTGAGTGTCAGGCGGCGACGACGACGGTCAACCTGTCCTCCGGCGAATCCAGCGGAGAAGAGGAGGGAGATGGTGATGAGGATGAGGAGTGTGACTCAGAGGCAACTTTCAAGGGGACGGGGGAGACTTCCCCCTGGCACAGGTCCAGGGCCCTCCGCTCCTTGCCTGACGACGACGAGGCTGGCACCAGGCGAGAGGGGGAGGGCGCGCCCCTGATCCAGAGGAAGGACAGGTCTGGGCTGATCCCCCAAGGGTCTACCCCGGCCCTTGCATCGGCCGAAGTCAGCTCCAGCCCTTCAGGCGCGCCTTCTTCAAGCTTGGCCGGAGTCCGTGGGATCCCGCGGCGGTCAACAAGTAAGTGTTCGAATTCCGCCTTGCTCCTGTCTTTTGTTGTCTAGACCTGACATCTTCCATTGGGCAGGCTGCTGCCCGCGGCGAAGAGGCTGAGAGGAGATGCGGCGACCCCGCCTGGGACGGGCCCCTCGGCCGCGGCCGCGTCTTCGCTTGCGAGAAAGGGAGGTAGCGGAGCCCGCACGTCCCCTGCCCGGTTGTCCTCGCGAGGCCAACAGGAACACTCCGGCGAGGAGTTAGCCCCCGTGGCCCCTTTGACTCTGGAGGCACCCATGCTTGATGCTGTCGCCGAGGTTGCTAAGACTCAGGAGGTCCCTGCCTCCCAGGTTGTGATTACGCTGCCGTCTTCTCCTCCTACTCCACCGGCTCCCGTCTCCTCTACTTCCTCCGCCGCCTTGGACCGGGCCGCCGATGAACAGAGTCGGCTATGGGTGGATCTCTGGAGCGCGGACCCCCGCCTGGTGGCCGGGCGCCTGGAGTTAGTCTCCAGCTGGGCTAGCTCTGCCGCCTCCGTCATAGCGGCGCTGAGCCAGGCTGTGGCGGCTTCCAAGGAGGGGAAGCAAGCCACCTCCCAGGCCATGGCCGCTCGCGACGAGGCGTTGAAGGACGCCTCTACCCCCAAGGGCCACTGCAAGACGCTGGAGGGCGAACTGCAAGGGCTGCATGACGAGCTCACCAAGGAGATTCACGACCACCAGGTGAACGAGGAGGAGATGAAAGCTCGGGAGGCTGCTATCAAGGAGTGCGACGCCGAACTGTCAGCCGACCATGACCGTCTGAAGACGCTGGAGCAGGCGCTGAAGGTGGAGAGGGTCGAACTGGATGGCAAGGCGAAGATCCTGGCAGAAGACTGCACGGCCTTCGCGCTCTATGAGGAGAGGGCCCGCGTAGCGCTGAAAACGCTCTATGACGGGGGCCTGGAGAAGCCACTGGCTAGAGCCAAGGAAGGCCCCGCTAAGCTGGTTCCCTTCCTCGTTGAGGTGCTTGAGGAGGTCGTGATCGGCATCGGCCCCATGGCTGAAGTCGAGGCTCGCGTCCTCTCCTCCACAGCGCTGATGCGGATCCTCAGCCACGTCTGCCTCCGCAACCCCGACGCCAACCTCGATGACCTGCTGGAGCCCATGGACACCAAGCGCTCCGCCGCTGCTGCTGAAGCCATCAAGGGTCGAGCGGAGGCCTTGATGTCAGTTCCGCGCCTTCAACACCGCACCCAAGCGAGGTGCTACCGGCTCCGCAACTCCAGGAGGTGGTGCTGCCAAGCGCGACTCTACCACGAGCGGTGGCGTGGCCCAGGGGTGATCCTCTCGCAGCCTTTTCCCTGCTTGATTCCTGCAACATGCGCCATGCCTCGTGGAGGCGTTTAAATTCGTGTCTGGTATTGTGAGAACAATTTATCGTCTGTAATATTTGCTTCTGGATTTGCTAGATTTTACGATTTCCTTCCTATTTGCTTGTGTTCTACGTCGGCAGAGCCTGGCCCCCTGCATACCTCAGCCGCCGTTAGCCCCGACCGGATCACCAGGACGGGACTAAGGAGTGAGGGGCTACATGACAAGTTAGGCTCCTGAGTCGCGATGCTCAGGAGTCCCCCTTGACATGCGAACAGCAAATAGGGAGGGGGTGAAGGAGAGGATTTGTCGTTCTACGTCAACAGGGCCCGGCCCCGCGCATACCTCAACCACCGTTAGCCTTTCGGGACTAAGGAGTGAGGGGCTATGTGACCAATTAGGCTCCTGAGTCGCGATGCTCAGGAGTCCCCCTTGACGCTCAAACGAGTCTTCATACCTTGGCTCCGCTCGGGGAGGGGCGTGCTATGACCAGGTCCGAGGGACCTGGCTGGGTGGCATGTGTACGCCCGGGCACAGCCCCTGTGTCCAGCCCCCTCGCGCGACACTCCCGAGGGGAGGCTTTGCGATGGTGCCAGACACTGAGCTCTGGGCTCCCTGAGGTTGATACAGACGTGGGCTGCCCTCAGTTGTTTATCACCAGCGCGGAGCATAGTGCTTCTGTATGTGTACGGGCATAGCCGCCCTTGGCGTGTCGCCACCAGTGTGAGCATGGTGCTTCCATCGGTGCGTGGGAGGGTCTCCCCCGGGAGGAGCCCCGGTGTGTATAGCCCATACCGACACGTGGCCGGCACGGTAGGGCTACGAGAGGTGTATCTGGGCACCCGTGAGCCAGCGCGGGACTCACGAGGCCCTACCTCGAGGCGGGTTGCGCCTGGATCTGGGCCTTTGTCAGTGGTATGTTCCTGCAAGGTGGTTAGAATGCAAATGCTCTACGTCCTCAGGTACCGGCCCTCGAGCAAGCTCAGCCGTCGCTGGTATGACAGGTCGCGATGCCGTAGGTCAAGGCCAGGGGTGAGGGCTGGAGAGCCAGTAAGAGCCCATGAGTCGCGATGCTCATGCACCCCCCTTTTAACATGCAAGCGCTTTGCATGAGAGTGAGAGGTCCGCGGTAGGCAGCATACAATAATCATGAGTAGGTTAAGCACGAAGGAGCAAATCCACTTAGATAGATGCGGAGAAAGCAAACGCCACTGGGTTAGGCCCGAGCGGCTTGAGGATGATGCAGCCCGAGGGGCACCCCCAACAAGGTAAGCAGAAGGCATAAGCAATATGGATACATGCCGCAGGGACGGACCCACGGGACATGGGAATGATGCAGCCCTGGGGGCGCTCCCAGATGAAACGAAACTGAAAATAAGTCACCTGATACTGTTGTAGAGCGAGTGTTGGAGCAGTTGGCGGTGCGGGGCGAAGAAGCCGATCCTCACGAGCCCTCGGGACTCCGAGCCTCGGGAGGCTCAGGATGTCTGGGCGGCCCGACGAGGTCCATCTCCATCTCCTCCATGAGCGCGCGATGCTGAGCTTCCAGAATGCTCCTCATCAGGCGCTAGTGGGCTGCAGCCGCGTTCGGCAAGCCAAAGGACATGCAAACGAAGTTGTGCGGTGGGCCCACGCAATGCCCCACACGCGAAGGCCAGAAGCACTCCTGAGAAGCGACTCGATTGAGCCCTGGGTAGTCAATGCAGACGCGCAGCCCGCCATCATCGCCTGGATGGGGAGCTACGCTGGGTAGACGGCGGTTGCCGCGCATGACTCTCGATTCCTCCAACTCCTGATCGGCCTTGGTGATGAACTCCTGAGGGTTGGGTCCTTCCTTCCTTACACCTTCCTGAGGGAAGCGTGCCGTGAGGCACGCCTCCAAGTTGTGCCCAAGCACCTCCCTCGTGACCTTGGCAAGGTCGGTGGCTTCCCATGAGAGAGCCCCTGAACCCTGCCTGAGGAGGGCGTCGGGTGCGCCTTCCTATGCGATGGAGGGTGGCGCCCCTTGGACGGGCGCATGTCCAGACGCGGCGCCTCCGGAGGTGCCTGCCTCCTGAGGCCTTGAACCAGGTGATGTCTTCTTCTTCTTGGGAGCTGCTCCAGGGAGGTTTCCACTTTTGCTGTTCGGGTCCTCGATCGACGCGGCCTGGAAGGCGCGCTCGAGGGAGCACACCGCATCCTTCTCTTCACAGGGGACCGTGATGACCCCACCGCTTCCTGGCATCTTGAGGACGTTGTAGCCATGGAGAGTCACTGCCATGAACTTGGCCAGGGCTGGGTACCCAAGGATGGGATTGTATGGCACGCGAATGTGGGCGACGTCGAAGTCAATGAGCTCAGTGCGGTAGTTGTTGTGCAGTCCAGAGGTGACAGGAAGGCGGACTTGCCCTATCGGGACAGTGCAACCATCTGTGACTCCGAAGAAAGGCTTGGTTGGCTGAAGCTGATCATATGGCACTTGGAGATTGTTGAACGTCTCGACGGACAGAACGTTGAGTCCTGCTCCGCCATCGATGAGGGTCCTGGTGACTTGCACATTGCTGATGACTGGGGAACAAAGCATTGGGAGGACACCGGCCGCTGCCGCGCACTTGAGCTGATCCGCTGAGCTGAATGTGATGGCGCACGTAGACCACCTGAGAGGGCGCGTGGCCTCAAGCTTGGGCAGGACTGCATTCACCTCGCGAGCAAACTGCTTGAAGATGCGCTGTGAGGCTGGGGCCTGAGCGCCGCCCAGGACGCAAGTGATTGCACGTGGCTCCTAGAAGCCCCCAGCCCCCTCGTCCTGATGATAGTCTTCATTCCTTCTTGGTGATGGTGGCAGAGGAGGAAGGCTTGCGTTGCCCTGCGGGCGGTCCTCGCGAGGCTGATCTCTCCAAGCTCCTTCGCGAGGCTGGACCTGCCAGCGGTCCTCGCGAGGTCGGTCATGCCACCCTTGGCGAGAGCCACGGTCATCTGAAAGTGCAACTAATCCCCAGGTGGTTTTGGTAATTAATAACAACATATATATCATTGAACTAATCATTTCTTGAGAATATTTCAGAAAGTTCAGTGATATGGGTATGGCAATGACTGATGATGTGGACCCCTCAAAATGCTAAGGAAAACATTGGCAAAAGCTCAAGACTCCATTTTTGGTTTAGTGATCCAAGATCACATTGAGTCCATAGGAAAGCCAATACTATTAAAAGGGGTGAGGTTATGATGATGATCCGTTTGCTCTAAGTGCTTAATGATTTATCTCTCAAACTATCAGCAATCTTTCATTCCAACATAAACCCATAAGTAATCTCGGTCCCACCGATTCCAAACTCACCACACCGAGATGAACCACCTCACCATATAGCCAAACCCTAGAATCTCGGATTTTCCGATTCCAAACTCGGTCATTCGAAATTGGTGTTGCCAAGCTTCAGAACCTTCAGACTCAAATCGGTGTCACCGAGATGAGAAAGTCGGTCCCACCGAGATTGGCAAACCCTAGACTTTGGAAGAATCGGACTAACCGAGATTGTATTTTCGTCCCACTGAAAATCCCAACGCTCACAAGATTTGAACTTTCGGTCCGACCGAGTTGTCAACTTCGGTCCGACCGAGATTGGTCAAATTTGTGTAACGGTTGGATTTTGTGTGGAGGCTATAAATACCCCTCCACCTCCTCTTCATTCGTGGAGAGAGCCATCAGAAAGAACTACCACTCCTACCTTACATTTCTGAGAAGAAAACTACCTACCCTTGTGTTGAGATCAAGTTGCTCCACTCCCACCATATGAAACTTGATTTCTAGTCTTCCCAAGTTGCTTTCCACTCAATTCCTTCTTACACCACAGCCAAATCAGTGAGGAGAGTTGAGTGTTGGGGAGATTATCATTTGAATCACAAGAGCAAGGAGTTCATCATCACCAACCCCATCTATTACCTTTTGGAGGGTGGTGCCTCCTAGATTGGTTAGGTGTCGCTTGGGAGCCTCCGTCATGATGTGGAGTTGAACCAAGGAGTTTGTAAGGGCAAGGAGATCGCCTACGTCGTGAAGATCTACCCCGAGTAAGGCTAGTCCTCCGTGGGCGTAAGCCATGATGGCATAGACAAGGTTGCTTCTTCGTGGACCCTTCGTGGGTGGAGCCTCCGTGGACTCAAGGCAGCCGCTACCCTCCGTGGGTTGAAGTCTCCATCAACGTGGATTGACGATAGCACCACCTATCGGAACCACGAGAAAAAATCTCCGTGTCTTCATTGTGTTTGCTCTTCTCCTCCTCTCATTTACTGTACGTGCAATTTACTTTCCGCTGCCACAACTCTAGAATTGCATGTGTAGGGTGATACTTGACTTGGTTGTCATTGTGAACTTGCTAAGAAACTACTCAAATCAAAAGGCAAGATTTTTAAGTTGTCAAGTAGTCTAATCACCCCCCCTCTAGACATACTTCCGATCCTACAAGTGGTATCAGAGCCTTGGTCTCCATTGGATTGGTTTCATTGCATTGACTCCATAAGCTTGGTTTCACAACCTAGGAGAGTATGGCGCCTAGTGAGGGTAATTTTCGAGAGGTCCTTACTTTGATGGTTCAAACTTTGCTAGTTGGAAGCATAAAATGAAAATGCATATTCTTGGACATAACCCTGCCGATGGGGCATTATTTGTGTTGGCTTGCAAGGTGAGTTCTTCGAGGAAGGAAAAGTTCCGGATCGCGAAGCTACTGCGGATGAGTTGCGGATGTTACAGAACAATGCTCAAGCTTGTGACATTCTCTTCAATGCTTTGTGTCCCGAGGAGTTCAACAAGATCAGCCGCCTTGAGAATGCAAAAGAGATTTGGGATACTTTGGTCGAAATGCACGAAGGTACCGAGTCCGTGAAGGAATCAAAGCTAGATGTTCTTCAAGGTCAGCTTGACAAGTTCAAGATGAAGGAAGGTGAAGGAGTCGCTGAAATGTACTCTAGGCTTGCTCTCATCACCAATGAGATGGCAGGCTTAGGAAGCGAAGAAATGACCGACCGATTCATCATCAAGAAGATTCTCAGAGCTTTGGATGGAAAGTATGACACCGTGTGCACTTTGATCCAAATGATGCCAAATTACAAAGATCTCAAGCCTACCGAAGTCATTGGAAGGATTGTTGCTCATGAGATGACACTTAAAGATAAGGAAGAGCTTCACAACAAGTCAAGTGGTGCATACAAAGCTGCAGTTGAAGCTCCCACATCCTCAAGTGACAAGCTAGTTTCCAATGAAGAGATAAGCCTAATGGTGAAGAACTTCAACAAATTCTACAAGAGTAGAAGCAAGGAAAGAAGCTCAAAGTCTAGATCATATGAGGAAAAGAGATCTTCTAGTCGTGATCGAAACTGCTACAATTGTGGAAGACCCGGACACTACTCAAATGAGTGTTCGACTCCCCAAGAGAAGAGAAGAATCTCCAAGAAGAAGAAGCTCAAGAGAAGAGTCGCCTCGAAAAGAGAGAAGGAGTAGAGATGATCGCTATGAACGAAGATCCTCTCGGAGAAGCAAGGATTCGGAAAGGAAAGACAAGTCATCAAGGAGCTACACAAGAAGAAAACATCAAGCTCATGTTGGTGAATGGGTTTCGGCCCGACTCAACAATCACTCCAAAAGAAGCTATCACTCCAACTCCGAATACAGTCAAGATGAAGGTGTTGCCGGTCTTGCTCTCGTATCCTCCAACTCCAACTCCTATGACATATTTGATTCACCAAATGAGGGAATTGGAAGATGCTTCATGGCAAAAGGCCCCAAGGTATCACATCCTGAGTTTATTGACTTTGATAGTGATGAGGATGACTTGCTTGGTGAAGATGAGCTTTTACATGATAAATCTAGTGAGCTTAGTAATGATGAACATGCTAGTAGTCTTTATAGTCGAGAAGAGTCGAATGACAATGCTATGAAGGAGATTGAGCGCCTAACTAAAGAACTAAACACTCTTAAGTTAGCTCATGAAACAACTCAAGAAGATCATAGAGAGCTCCTAAGATCTCATGAGAAGCTACGCTCGAGAAGCTCAATCTAGAGCAAGAACATGAGTTTCTAAAAGCTATCAATGACGATCTTCAAAGAAGAGTTCTTCATATCTTGCCAAACGACTTCTCTTGTCTAATTTCTTGCCACCTATCAAAACTAAGCATGACAAGCATAAGAAAATTCTTCATCTAGTAGTAACAATAATCATGCTAAATCAAATGTTGTTACTTCTAGTAATTCTCTTGATTCCACTAACAATGTTTCAAGCCAAGTTTCACTTGAGCAAGAAAATAGTCTATTGAAAGGGATTATAGAGAAAGGTGTCTACAAGAGTCTTGCCGAAGCAAAAGCTTTGAGGAAATTGTTCGCAAACAAGGAAGACACCGAAGAATCAAGGAATTGGTTTTGAGCGAAAGTTCAACGCCGAGGGTGTTGAATGGGAAGAAGGTCAATATCCCACTCCAAAGTTTGTCTCTCGAGAGGAGAAGTATGATCCTACTTCTTCCAATGAGGAACAAGCTCAAGATGACCTTCCACCACAAGACCACAAGCTAAAAGGCAAGGACAAGCTTCAAGAGGAGATTGATGCATTCATTGAAGCACCCAAGGCCATGGTTAAGTGGGTTCCCAAGGCAACTTCAAGTTCTACTTCAACAAGCTCAACTACTACCCCAAGGATTCCCATCAAGATGATGTGGATCCCGAAGAAGAAGAACTAGAGAGTTCTTGAGGGTGACTCCGCCAACATACTTCACTCACATTCATTTTGGCAAGGACTTGTGCAATCAACTTCCACATCTTGCACTAGTTCATGGAGTCACAAACCCTCATGTTGGTAAGTCAAGGGACAAGGTAATCATTGTTTTCATGGACATCATCTATTGTGTACTTCAATCTATGTCCATGGATATTCTTGTTTGTTCCTTGTGGGACTAACCCATGTAGGTATTGAAAGTGCTCGAATCCAAAGGATTGCTCCCAACTCTTGATGATCTCCATCAACATTGAGCATCCACATCTTCAACATCTACATGAAGTCTTCAACGACAACCCAAGGTTAGTTTGACCCTTTAAAAGGGGTTCTCACATCAAGGGGGAGCTTTGCTCTAAAGAAATGAGCTAAAGCATCTTCTAATGATGTGAACACATCAATGCTTTATGGAAAAGTGGTAACCCCACTTGTGCTTAAACGATGAGTATGACCTATGATCAAATGTTCTCATTTGACTCCTAAGTCAATGTACTCATATATAGATGACCTAGTCATCACCAAATTGTGTGCTAGCTATTAGTGTTTTGTTTGTGCATGTTTGACACATATTTCATTTGCTATCTTATTGTGTGAGCATGTTGGATGCATGATTTTATCCATTCGAGGACATCCATTTGTTGCTTTGGTCTTTTGGTTTTCTTTCTTTTGACCAAATGGATGGACAAGAATGCCTAAGTTCCTCCCCTAGCTATCTATGCTTTCTTGTCTCAAACTCTATTCATGCTTATATCACAAACTTTGAACAAGACTTTTTGAGACGCAGGCCGAGTGAGGAGCACTCGAGCCACCGATCCGTCAAGCCTAACTTCCAAAACCTTCTAAGTACTTTCGGTCAAACCGATATACTCAAATCGATGCATCAAATCACTTGGATTGATCTAGGTTTTCACCTCGGTGAAACCGAAGTTTCAAATTTCGGCGTGATCAAGTGAGTAATCGCACGCAGCTAACCATCTCGGTCCCACCGAAGTTTTCAAACTCGGTCCCACCGACACCGAAGGGTATATATACTCGAGGACGAGCGCGTTGATTACTTCTTCAAACGCTTCGCCTCAAACCCTTCGCTGCCGTCGCCTTGGTCTCCGGATCGCCTCCGCCGTCGCTCAGGCGCCCTCGCCGGGTCTCCATCGCCGTCAACGGTCCTTCTCATCGCGCCGTTGCCGCCGTAGTGAAGCTCCACCGCATTGGGTGAGTTTCATCCTCTCGTGCTCAACCGCTGATTCAATGCACGTTAGGCGTTGCCATGTTTCTTGCCAAGATTGAGATCTCCTATCCAGCCGCTTAGGTCATAGAACAAATTTCGAGTGAAAATTTTAGGGTTAGGTTTCCGCGAACACATCTCGGTGTGACCGATTCGACATTTTCGATCGACCGATTTGGCCTCGCCATTAGACCGCACTTTTCGTGAAACCGAAGTTGTGCAAATCGGTAAGACCGAAGTGAAGATTCAAGTGAAACCCTAGTAGTCTCGGCTAGATCGAAACCCATTTCGTCCAACCGAAAGTGGTGTATGTGGTCATTTAGACATTTCGGTTTCACGAATTGATAGACTCGGTCGACCGACATGTATTCTGTGAAAACCTAAAACTAAAGTTTGAACTCATTCTTTTGCAAAATCCTCTGCAGTTTGTGATAACTCTTCTATTCTGCCTATACCTATTCTATTCACAAAGTTGTCATATGTCGATGGAAGTGACAATGTAACAGGTCCGAGATGCCGCTTGAGATTCCAGAGGCAGCTACAAGTCCGTATAAGCAGTTTTTCAGATGATGGAGAGAGAAGCACTCCAAGTGGATCGCCTGCACTGCTACTGGGCCAGGAGGAAGAGAAATTCAGATGAGGAAGATTCAGACTTTGTTGCAGATGAGGAAATATCTTCTAAGCCAAAAAGGCAAGTGGTTGCCAAGAGCTATCAAGGGCAACAATCAAAGAAAGGCACAAGCAAAGTGGCAAAATCCTCATGTACGTAAGCTCAAGATGGAAGAAACCTCCAAGAAGATCAAGAAGACTTCCAAGAGGAAGAGGAAAGTTCATGAAGCTGCCGATGATGATGATTCGATGAGGAAGCACCTCAGCCTCCTCGAAGCGAAGTTGATGGGTGATGCCATCGTAAGGTGAGCACCCACAAAGGCTAAGCAATCAGCTCCAAAGAAAGGCAGCCCAAGCCAAACTAGCCGCCAAGCCAAAGAAGACTGTGAGGAACATACCGCTTCAGAGAAGAAGAAGGACAATGTGCCACCGCAGAATCGATGATGAGGCTCATGTTTTGCTCAAGCTCGCATGTAAACCGCCAGCTTCATAATGAAGCTCATCCTCGAGCTGAAAATATGAAGGAAAGGAAGGATAAAGGTCTCGAGCTATGGAGGCAAGTTGATCCATATGCCACCAGGAGAAGAACAGCAGCTTGACTCAAGATTCCACACAAGAGAGCAACAAGACTTTTATGAGACAAAGGTGCTCATGGACAAGAAGCCAATTGTTGCCGACACGACACGCTGATTTGGAATACATCGACAAAGGAAGAGCACAGAGACTACTTCCCACATGTGCATGAAAGCTTCACTGCTTGTGGGATTGCAGAGTTCGTTGGTCAGAAATTGACTGCTTGGAATGACGAGATGATCATGCAGTTCTATGCCACCGCACACTTCTATCCAGATGGCAGGATTGTATGGATGATGAAGGCGTAGATTCCATTCTCTTGTTGAAGAATGGAGAGCATTGCTGAATGCACCAGCCAAGGGAAGATGATATTGATGTCTATGGCATTCCGAAGAAAAATCACGAGTCAATGAAGAACATGTACAATGAAGTCAAGGAGAAGGATGTAGAGATATGGAAGCTTGGTTCAGTCTACTATCTTCAGGCAGGTCTCCCAACCACCAACACCATTCTGAGGCATACTTTGATGCCTAAGTCAGGGGACCACCGCATGATAAGAGGGTACTCTATCAACATGCTGCACATTCTAGATCAGAAGACACCTTTTAAGGTGATGGACCTGATAGTAGAGACTATCAAGAGGACAAAGCAGACTGTAAGAGGTCGTGTGGGTTTGCTCCGCATATTCAGATGCTCATTAATGCCAAGTTTGGCACGGACACCTACCGTTGGATAGACCCCACTTGCCACCGCAGCCCTGAACATGAGGATAATGAGGTTGTGATGACCGAGGATGCTCCCACATCTCAGAGAAGGACATGCTAAGTCCAAGCTGCCAAACAAGCTAAAGCCGAGAAGGAAGCAGCAAGAAAGCCCAAGAGCGTTGCAGAACAACTTCTTGAAGCCACTCAGAGAATTGAGCTACGCCTGCCAGATAGTGCGCCTCGTGGAGAGCCTTGAGAGGATCGTTGAGGATAAGTTCCATGCTCGACGCTGTCGATCAAGTGCAGGTCACCGCCAACAAGCTTGAGGCGGACATCGAGGAAGCTAAGAGGGAAAAGGCGAACTCATGAGAGAGATGGAAGGTGATATGGTCCAGATGACTATGAGCAGCCTCGCTCCAAGGCCCACAAAGCCCAGATCACCGCTATTCCAATGGTCGCACCCTGTGGCTACCACATCAAGACCTCCTACAGCTCCAAAGGTCGGTTCCAAAGACCACTTTTAGTATCCACTCCTCCAGCTCCACAGACTTCAAAGAAGCTTTGCAGATGCAGCTATCTCCACTCCATCGACGCAGACAGAGCCGCCAAACAGAGTCCCGAGTGACGATTAGCTCTATACCTTTCGAACTTTTGGTAACTTGTTGCCAAAGGGGAGAAATTGTATAGATCATAGGGCTTCGAGAGAGAGTGCTCGTTTTGCTCTTTCGCTTTGCGGTTTTCCTTGAGATACTTTTGAGTTCTTTGAGATACTTCGTGTGTTTGATACTACGCTTGTCTATCTTGATGAGTGCTTGATCATACTGTGCTTAATGTGTGCTTGATGTCTATTATATTCCATTCATATCTTGTATGATCATTTACTCATGTCTTGGTGATTGGGTGCATGTTATTCATTCTTATCATTTTGTGCGCTCCACCAAGATGTATGTGACATGGAAGAGTAACCCATGATCCTAATCGATTGTGCATTTGCATTCAAACGCAAATCTTAAATAATGCACAAATTTAGGGGGAGCTCTTGCTTATCACATACTTCTCAAAGCGATTTATGTTATTCATTGATTATATCATTTGTCGAAGTTTTGATCTATATGTTGTCATCAATTACCAAAAGGGGAGATTGAAAGTGCAACTAATCCCGGTGGTTTTGGTAATTAATAACAACATATATATAATTGAACTAATCATTTCTTGAGAATATTTCGTAAAGTTCAAGGATATGGGTATGGCAATGACCGATGATGTGGACCCTCAAAATGCTAAGGAAAACATTGGCAAAAGCTCAAGACTCCATTTTTGGTTTAGTGATCCAAGATCACATTGAGTCCATAGGAAAGCCAATACTATTAAAAGGGGTGAGGTTATGATGATGATCTGTTGCTCTAAGTGCTTAATGATTTATCTCTCAAACTATCAGCAATCTTTCATTCCAACATAAACCCATAAGTAATCTCGGTCCCACCGATTCCAAACTCACCACACCGAGATGAACCACCTCACCATATAGCCAAACCCTAGAATCTCGGATTTTCCAATTCCAAACTCGGTCATTCCAAAATTGGTGTTGCCAAGCTTCAGAACCTTCAGACTCAAATCGGTGTCACCGAGATGAGAAAGTCGGTCCCACCGAGATTGGCAAACCCTAGACTTTGGAAGAATCGGACTAACCGAGATTGTATTTTCGGTCCCACTCAAAATCCCAACGCTCACAAGATTTGAACTTTCGGTCCGACCGAGTTGTCAACTTCGGTCCGACCGAGATTGGTCAAATGTGTGTAACGGTTGGATTTTGTGTGGAGGCTATAAATACCCTCCACCTCCTCTTCATTCGTGGAGAGAGCCATCGAAAGAACTACCACTCCTACCTTACATTTCGAGAAGAAAACTACCTACCCTTGTGTTGAGATCAAGTTGCTCCACTCCCACCATATGAAACTTGATTTCTAGTCTTCCCAAGTTGCTTTCCACTCATTCCTTCTTCCACCACAGCCAAATCAGTGAGGAGAGTTGAGTGTTGGGGAGATTATCATTTGAAGCACAAGAGCAAGGAGTTCATCATCACCAACCCCATCTATTACCTTTTGGAGGGTGGTGCCTCCTAGATTGGTTAGGTGTCGCTTGGGAGCCTCCGTCATGATGTGGAGTTGAACCAAGGAGTTTGTAAGGGCAAGGAGATCGCCACGCCGTGAAGATCTACCCCAGTAAGGCTAGTCCTCCGTGGGCGTAAGCCATGATGCCATAGACAAGGTTGCTTCTTCGTGGACCCTTCGTGGGTGGAGCCTCCGTGGACTCACAAGGCCGCTACCCTCCGTGGGTTGAAGTCTCCATCAACGTGGATTGACGATAGCACCACCTATCGGAACCACGAGAAAAATCTCCGTGTCTTCATTATGCTTGCTCTTCTCCTCCTCTCATTTACTATACGTGCAATTTACTTTCCGCTGCCACAACTCTAGAATTGCATGTGTAGGGTGATACTTGACTTGGTTGTCATTGTGAACTTGCTAAGAAACTACTCAAATCAAAAGGCAAGATTTTTAAGTTATCAAGTAGTCTAATCACCCCCCCCTCTAGACATACTTCCGATCCTACATCATCCCATCGTCCTCCACCTCTTGCTCCGCCTCGGACGTAGCCCCAATCGTTGCGCTCGGGGCGCCGTCCGACGCGGCCTTCTCGTACGGCCCTGAGCTCTTGGCATTCGTTGGTGTTGTGGGTGTGGAGATCGTGGTACACACAGTACCGGCTGCCCTTGGACGACTCCGGCTGGTCCCTGCTGCGCTTTGTGTCTGGCTCCGCTGTGAGTACAACTGCTCCTTTGCGCTTCACATCTTTGGCCTTGGCTTTCTTCTCTTCTGGGTCTGCTGCTGGGAGCTCGAGAAGGGAGAGGCATCCCTCCTCAGCCCTTGCGCACTTGGTCGCCAGGTTGAATAGCTCCAGAGACGTGCACAGATCTTCATGGATCGCCAGCTCCTCCTTCATCTTGACGTCGCGAACACCAATAGAGAACGCAGAGATAATGGCCTCCTCGGTCACCCTGGGAATCTTGAGGCGAGCGTTGTTGAAGCGCTGGATGTACTTCTGCAAGGTCTCTCCAGGCTGCTGCTTGATGCGGTGCAGGTCACTCATGGCCGGTGGACGGTCGCGAGTGCCCTGGAAGTTGGCGATGAAGCGGGTGCGCGTCTCATCCCAGGAGGAGATCGTGCTAGGAGCCAGGTGCGGGCACTGTCCTTGAGTGCCATGGGAAACCAGTTCGCCATGACCTTTTCGTCCCCATTGGCGGCTTCGATGCCCAGCTCGTAGAGCTGTAGGAACTCCGCGGGGTCTGCAGTGCCGTCGTAGCGAGGAGGCAGATCAGGCTTGAACTTGCCCGGCCAGACGACACTGCGTAGCTCGGGGGTGAAGGCACGGCAGCCTGCGATGGCCACCGGAGCCCTCTGCTGATGCTGGGCTTGCTCCTGGAAATTCCCACGTGCCGCCGCTTGGAGCAGCGCGGGGTCTTGACATGGTGGCACAGGGATGCGGTCATGGCGCACCGGTGCCGGGAGCACGCAAGCACCTTCTTGGGGACGAGGGATTTCTTGGCAGCTCCTTTCTTGTCGCGCGGGCGCCGGACGCGGTGGATCTCGTCCTGGGGCCGCGCGCCTTGGAGCCAGGGCGCCTTCTTGGGGAGGAGGTGGCGGAGGCACCTCCTGATCTGTGCCTCCTGCGCAGGATGGAGGGCGAGGCAGCGAGAGGGATGGCACAGGGGAGCCCCCAGCGGCACTGACGAGCTCGGTGATGTGGGCGAGCTAGTCTTCATAGAGGTCGTCGATGGGACGGTAGTGCAGTAGCTCATGTGCTAGGAGTAACGCGGCGTGCGCGTCCATGGGGGCGCGACGGGCGTGGGACGATGAACCGGCTGGAGTCAGCGATGGGGTGGCGGTGCGGCCTTCCCGCCGCACCGAAGGATGCAGAGACGAGGCATGCTGCTCGTTCCCTGCTGGGCCGGTGGCGGCGTTGGTGGTAAGCGACGGGGAACGACGGGGGCACCCGCCGACAGGCGCCGTCTGGGCGACGCGGGCGGCGAGAGCAGCCTGACGCTCGGTGCGAGCCCGGCGAGCGTCAGCCATGGACACGACGAAAGATCGAATGCGAACAACGGAAGAAAGATTCCGGCGCACCCCTACCTGGCATGCCAAATGTAGGATGTCGGGTTCCGGCAGACCCTTAAGGTTCGAATATTGGGGTGCGCACGAAGATCTCTCCCCTATCGTTCTATGTCCGATCGCTTCATGAGATCTGAGCTGAAAACGATGAATAACACAAGGGACACGAGATTTATACTGGTTCGGGCCACCATTGTGGTGTAATACCCTACTCCAGTGTGTGGTGTGGTGGATTGCCTCAGGGGCTGATGATGAACAGTACAAGGGAAGAATGGCCTCGCGAGAGGTGTTCTTGAGCTGGTGCGATGAACTGCTTGGGTGAGTTTGATCGCCTCTCTCTCTCTAGTCTTCCCAAAATCTGGATCCGGTGCCTCTCTACTGTGGTGGCTAGCCCTATTTATAGAGGCCCTGGGCCTCTCCCCAAATAGTGAGCGGGAAGGGCACCAACAATGGCCATTTCGAAGGGGAACATCCAGTACAAGTTATCCTGACTAAAGTTGGTCTTCGGCTGCCAAAAGCACTGGCGATGACGCCGTCTTGGGCTCCATGGTGACCTCCATCCTGCCGCTCCGCTGGTCTTGGTCTCGTTGCACTGAAATGGCAACCTTTGCCTGATGCCTTGGTACTCCACACCTGTGCTTGCCCCCTTTGCACCAAAGAGGAAACAAGGACACTGCGCAGGCCGGCGCCCGCCTGACGCCCACCTGGTCTCGATCGTCATGGCTTGCGTCATGAGCACCTCGCGAGGTACACTGCCTTGATCTCTCCGCCTCCTCGCGAGCCTGTCTGACGAGGCCATCCCTGAGGAAGCCTAGCGTCGTCCGCCCCGTGAGGCTTGGCCCCTCGCGAGGGTCTTGAGTCTTGTGCTGATGAAGATGGGCCATACTGGGCCACCTCTTGAGCCACGCCGCAGGCTGCAGGCAGGCAAGTCTGGGGACCCCCGTTCCCAGAACGCTGGCAAGGAGGTTGTGCGACATATACTTCTTCTTCTATCTTTCCATTGAGAAAAGCACTCTTCACATCCATTTGATACAGAAGGATGTTGTGATGATTTGCATAGGCTAGCAGTATGCAATGGCTTCAAGCCTTGCCACTGGAGAAAATGTTTCATCAAAGTCAATTCCTTCCACTTGAGTGTAACCTTGTGCAACGAACCGAGCCTTGTTTCTGACCACTTGACCATTTTCATCTTGCTTGTTGCCATATATCCATTTGGTGCCAATGATATTGTGCTTCCGAGGATCAGGACACTTGACCAATTCCCACACATTATTCAGCTCGAACTATTGAAGCTCTTCTTGCATAGCTTGAATCCATTCAGGTTCCATGAAGGCTTCATCGACTTTCTTGGGTTCAGAGATTGAGACGAATGCAAAATGCCCACAGAAATTAGTTAGTTGTGTTGCTCTTTGAGTTGCTTTTGAACAAATGAGTGGACCAGGTGCATTCAAGCTGTCAATTATCTTCTCAATCTGAACTTCATTTGCAACACGAGGATGAACAGGATGAAGATTTTGCTCTTGCTGATCAAATTCATCATTTAGGGGATTGTCTTTAGGCTGAGCATTGTCTTTAGGTTGATTAGGTGCATAAATGATAAGCTCTTCTTCAGTCTGATTCTCAGAAGGTATGATATCTCCAATTCCCATCTGCTTGATTGATTCACTTGGAGGTACTTCATCTAGCACATTTGGCAGGTGCTCTCTTTGCGAGCCGTTAGTCTCATAGAACCACACATCCACAGTTTCAACCACTTTATAGTGAAAAAGGTTGAAGACTCTATAGGAGTGCGAATCCTTTCCGTAACCAAGCATAAAACCTTCATGTGCTTTTGGTGCAAATTTTGACGTGTGATGTGGATCCTTGATCCAGCACCTAGCACCAAATACTCTGAAGTAGCTTACATTTGGCTTCTTACCAGTTAGGAGTTCAAAGGATGTCTTCTTCAGAAGCTTGTGAAGATAAACACGGTTGATGATGTGGCATGCAGTATCAATGGCTTCAGGCCAGAACTTCCGTGGAGTCTTACACTCATCAAGCATCATTCGGGCCATCTCAATAAGAGTTCTGTTCTTGCGCTCCGTGATGCCATTCTGCTGAGGTGTGTAAGGAGCAGAGAACTCAGGAGTGATACCCAAAGTATCTAGATAAAGGTCGAGGCCGGTGTTCTTAAACTCAGTGCCATTGTAGCTTCTGATGTGCTTGATCTTGATGCCATAGTTCGTCATGGCACAATTCGTAAAGCGTCTGAAGACATCCTGCACTTCAGTCTTGTAGAGGACTATATGCACCCAAGTATATCTAGAGTAATCATCAACAATGACAAAGCCATAGAGGCAAGCAGTAGCATTTGAGAGTAGAGTAGTGAGTAGGGCCGAATAAGTCCATGTGTAGCAGCTCGAAGGGTTGAGATGTAGTCATGATTGTCTTTGAAGGATGCTTGGCCCTGGTCATCTTTCCAGCTTCGCAGGCGCCACACAGATGATCCTTCTTGAACTTGATGCTTTCGATAACTACGACATGCTTCTTCTTCGCGAGAGTGTGCAAGTTCTTCATGCCAGCATGTCCTAGCCTTTGATGCCACAGCCAGCATTCTGAAGCTTTTGCTAGAAGACATACGTCCATCTGTGGTCCTGCTGAGAAATCTACCATATACAAATCAGCTTTCCGATACCCTTCAAACACTAGAGACTTGTCGGATTCCATTAGTATAAGGCATCGATATTTTCCAAATAGCACAATCATGTTTAAGTCACAAAGCATTGAGACAGACATTAAGTTGAAACCGAGGGATTCAACAAGCATCACCTTATCCATGTGATGATCCCTTGATATTGCAACTCTACCTAGACCCAATACTTTAATTTTACCAGTGTCAGCAAATGTGATATGACTCTTGTCTGATGGACGTAGCATTGAATCCATCAGAAGACTTTGATCATCAGTCAAGTGGTTAGTGCATCCACTGTCCATAATCCATTCTGAAGCACGAGGTGTCATAGCCTATAGTGCAGTTTGGGGGATAGGCTTCACCAAGCGAGTTGTGAAGCATAAACATTTGACGAACAAGTGGAACATGGAAATTCAGATCTTGGTTAGGATAGATAGGATGAGTGTCAAGGAAAAATACATAGTAAGACCATTTGGGCATTTTATCTTGCGCCCCACAAGATGTTTAAAGTCCCCAGCATTAGTTTTGGATGCCTTTGATTTCCGGCTGGAGACCTTTCCCTGCAAAAGAGAGTTAAGTTTTCTTAACCACCCACATTTTCAGGGGTGGCTTTGAAGCAATGAGTCTAAGTGCAGCATCTGAGAATTTTGGCTTTGGAGCCCTAGTAAATAGCCTTGTAGGAGATGAATAATACTCATAGGAATAAGCAGAAAAGTTCTTAGTTCTATGAACATAGCGGTTTGAGGAAACACGCTCATATTCATGGGTCTGAGTATGATTTCCTTGCAAAACATTGATTTTAGGGTAACTCAGATGAGTCCTCGGTCTGTATGAAGCTTTTGGACCATATGAAGCCTTGGTATGGGGTTTGTCTTCTTCACAGGAGGTGTCATGATGAAATTCACTGCAAGATTCTCAAGACAGCTTTTGGGTACCCATATCTTCTTCATAGGTGGCCCATTCGTGCAGTTAGTACCAATTGTAGGATCGAAAGTATGTCTAGAGGGGGGGTGATTAGACTACTTGACAATATAAAAATTCTGCCTTTTGATAAAGAACAGTTTTTGGCAGATTCACAATTATGATCAAGTCAAGTATCACCCTACACATGCAATTCTAGAGTATAGGCAGCGGAAAGTAAATTGCACATGTAGTAAAGAGAGGTGGAGAAGAGCAAACGCAATTTTGGAGACGCGGTGATTTTTCTCGTGGTTCCGATAGGTGGTGCTATCGTACTTCCACGCTGATGGAGACTTCAACCCACGGAGGGTAACGGCCATGAGAGTCCACGGAGGGCTCCACCCACGAAGGGTCCACGAAGAAGCAACCTTGTCTATTCCATCATGGCTCACGCCCACGGAGGACTAGCCTTACTCGGGTAGATCTTCACGAAGTAGGCGATCTCCTTGCCCTTACAAACTTCTTGGTTCAACTCCACATCTCGACGGAGGCTCCCAAGCGACACCTAACCAATCTAGGAGGCACCACCTCCAAAAGGTAATAGATG
Source organism: Aegilops speltoides (assembly GCA_021437245.1). NCBI lineage: Eukaryota > Viridiplantae > Streptophyta > Magnoliopsida > Poales > Poaceae > Aegilops > Aegilops speltoides. Next base: position 363,594,501 of record CM038144.1, read on the forward strand.
TTGTAGATGATGATGAACTCCTTGCTCTTGTGCTTCAAATGATAATCTCCCCAACACTCAACTCTCCTCACCGATTTGGCTGTGGTGGAAGAAAGGATTGAGTGGAAAGCAACTTGGGAAGGCTAGAGATCAAGCTTCATATGGTGGGAGTGGAGCAACTTGATCTCAACACAAGGGTAGGTAGTTCTCTTCTCGTAAATGTAAGGTAGGAGTGGTAGTTCTTTCTCGATGGCTCTCTCCACGAATGAAGAGGGGTGGAGGGTATAAATAGCCTCCACACAAAATCCAACTGTTACACACATTTGACCAATCTCGGTGGGACCGAAGTTGACAACTCGGTGAGACCGATAGTTCAAATAATGTGAACGTTGGGATTTTCGTGGGACCGAAAATACAATCTCGGTGAGTCCGATTCGTGCAATGACAAGAGCATGCCAGTTTTGTGGGACCGACTTCATCATCTCGGTGACACCGATTTGATGACGTAGGTTCTGAAGCTTGGCAACTCATTTTTCGTGAGACCGAGTTCGAATCGGAAAATCCGAGTTTGCTAGGGTTTGGCTTTATGGCTGAGGTGGTTCATCTCGGTGTGGTGAGTTTGGAAAATCGGTGGGACCGAGACTACTTATGAGTGTATATGGCGGTGAGTTGCCGATAGTTTAGGAGATGTATCACTAAGCACTTGAGCAACCAGATCATCATCATAACCTCATCCCCTTTAATAGTATTGGCTTTTCCTATGGACTCAATGTGATCTTGGATCACTAAACCAAAAATGGAGTCTTGAGCTTTTGCCAATGCTTGCCTTAGCATTTTGAGGGGTCCACTTCTTCAGTCCTTGCCATACCCATATCAATGAACTTTCTCAAATGATTCTCAAGTAACTATTAGTTCAATGATATATATGTTGTTATTAATTACCAAAACCACCCGGGATTAGTTGCACTTTCAATCTCCCCTTTTGGTAATTGATGACAACATATAGATCAAAGCTCGACAAAGGATATAATCAATGAATAATATCGTCGCTTTGAGAAGTATGTGATAAGTAAGAGCTCCCCTAAATTTGTGCATTATTTAAGATTTGCGCTTGAATGCAAATGCACAATCGATTAGGATCATGGGTCACTCTTCCATGTCACATACATCTTGGTGGAGCGCACAAAATGATAAGAATGAACAGATGCACCCAATCACCAAGACATGAGTAAATGGTCATACGAGATAGGAATGACATATGATAAGCATTAAGCACACATTAAAGCATAGTACGACCAAGCACTCATTAAGGTAGAATCAAATGGAGTATCAAACACACCGAATGTCTCGAAAACCAAAAGTATCTCAAAGAAACCGCAAAAGAACGAAAGAGCAAAAGCGACAACAAAGACTCTCTCTCGAAGTCCTATGATCTATACACTTTCTCCCCTTTGGCAACAAGTTACCAAAAGTTCAAAAGCATAGAGCTAAGCGCCACCGGGGACTCTGCCGGCGGCTCCGTCTGAGTTGATGTCGGAGTGGATATGACAAGATCGGCGAAGACTTCACCGATGTCTGTCTTTGGAGGAGTGGTCACCGAGCTGGAGTTGGAGTAGGAGTAATCGCTGAACTGTGGAGGTGCTTGGCTGTAGTCCCGTGTCGATCCATCGAATAGCAATGATCGGGTCCTGTGGGAACCGGAGCATCTGCTGATAAGCATCCTGGACTAAGTCATCCTCGCATCTCACGATAAGCTCTTCCTTCTCCCGCTTTGCTTCCTCAATGTCTGCCTCGAGCTTGTTGACAAATCACTTGCACTTCGCTTAGCTTCACGCCCGAGCGTGGATCTTCTCCTCAACAATCCTCTCTAGGCTCTCCGAGACTGCATAATGCTGGCCAGCGTTGTTCAATCCTTTTGGGTAGCTTTAAGAATTTGCTCTCCAAACTCTTTGGTTTAGCTGCTCAGCCGCTTCTTCCTTGTCGCCTTTGGCTTTCTTAGCAGCTTCAATCTTGGCTTGACCTTCAACAGATGTTGGATCCTCCTCATTCATCACAACAACATTGTCTTCATGCTCGCTGCAACGGTAAATGTTCTCTATCCAACAAGAATGTGCCCGTGCCAAACTTGGCATTGATAAGCATCTGAATCACGGGCAAATCCACATGACCTTTTCTCGTCACCGCAGTCCTCTTAATGGTCTCTACCATCAAGTCCATCACCTTGAAAGGTGCTTTCTCATCAAGTATGTGCAGCATGTTGATAGAGTATCCTCGATCATGCGATGATCTCCAGATTTGGGCATCAAGGTATGCCTCAAAATGGTATTAGTGGTAGGTAAGCCTGCTCGAGATAGTAGATCGAGCCGAGCTTCCAGATTCCCAAATCCTTTGTCGGAACCTCTTTGTACATGTTCTTCATGGATTCATGATTCTTCTTTGGAATCCCATATACATCAATATCATCATCTCGTTGCCTTTGGAGCATTCAGAATTTCTGCCCATTCTTCAACTCAAGAAGAAAATCTTTGACCTTCACCATCCACACAATCTTCCCATCGGGGTAGAAGTGAGTCAGGCATAGAATTGCATTATCATCTCATCGCTCCAACTGGTCAATTTCTCGACCTACAAAGTCTGCAACACCACATGCAAGTGAAACTTTCATGCACATGTGGAAAGAAATCTCTGTGCTCTTCGCTGTCAATGTACTTCCAAATAACATATCTTGTGTCTGCGATTATGGGCTTCTTGTCCATCAAGATGGTCTCATAGAAGTCCTGCTGCTCTCTCGGTGTGAAATCTGGGATCTACAAGCAGTTCTTCTCCTCACGGCATATGGGTCACTTGTCTCCATGGCCCGAGACCTCTATCTTTCCTTGCCTTCTATCCTCACTTTGAGGATGAGCATCATTATGTAGTGGCTGCTTTGGACGAAGTTTCGCAAAACTGGTCCTTCATCGTCTGACACACTGGTGGCACATCATCCTTGTTCTTCTCGAATGCTGGAATGTTTCGACGGTCTTCTTGGGCTTGGCAGCAGGCTTTGCTGGAGCTGCCTTAGCTGGAGCAGATTGCTTGGGCTTGGATGTGGCTCCAGCCTTAATGGCATCACCCATGAACTTAGGCTTCTGAGGAGGAGGCTGGGGTGCTTCCTCATCCTCATCTTCCTCTGCTGCATCATGCACTATCCTCTTTCTCTTGGAGGTTTTCTTTACCTTGCTTGCAGTTGCCTCTCCCAAATTCAGCTTCTTGGCAACAGTTGACTGCTTGACTTTGCTGGTGCCCTTCTTGGTTTGTTGACCTTGTTGCTCTTTGGCAACAACCTTCCTCTTAGGCTTTGAGGTCACCTCTTCCTCAACAACAAAATCTGAGTCCTCATCATCTGAGTTCCTCTTCTTTCTGGCTCTGGTGGCTGCAGGAGGCAAACCACTTGGTGTACTCCTCTCACCATCATCAGATGAGCTGCTAGGATCAGGACTAGTGCCTGCCTCTGGAATGTCTCGCAATGTGTGTCTCGACCTGTTCTCATTGCCACCGGCATCCGACATGGCCGACAACCCGTGAATAGATAAGGTGTAGGCAGAGAAGAAGAGTCATCACAAACTGCAGAAGTTTTTGCAAAAAATGAGTTCAAATTCTAGTATTAGGTTTTCACAGAAGACATTTCGGTCAAACTGAAGTTTAAGATTCGTGAATCCAAGTGTAAAACAGAGCTTGGCACACCACTTTCGGTTTGACGAAGTGGGTTTCGTCCCGCCGAAAACACTAGGGTTTCACAGAATTTTCATTTCGGTCACACCGATTTGCACAACTCGGTTGGACCGAGGGTGCGCAGCAATGGCCATAGGCCAAATCGGTCATACCGAAACTATAAAATCGGTCTCACCGAGATGTGTTCGGCGGAAACCTAACCCTAAAACTTTTACTCAATCTAGTCCAAACGAACTATTCTCGATGTACAGGAGGATTTCAATCGTGGCAAGATACTAGGCAATCCAAACGTGCATTGAATCGGAGATGGGAGCACGAGTGGGATCAAACTCACCCTAACTTGGTGGAGTTTTTCTCGGCGGCAACGGCTCGAAGAGATGTCCGCTGACGGCGACGGAGACTCGCGGGCGAGGGCGCCAACACGCGGCGACGATCCGGAGACCAAGGCGACAAAGCAAAGGGGTGTGGGGCGAAACGCTTGAAGGAGGAATCAACGCCGCCCCTCGAGTATATATACCCTTTGTTGATGGTGGGACCGAGTTGTAAAACTCGGTGGCACCGAGATGGATAACTGCTAGGCGTTTATCCACTTCGGTCACGCCGAAAATCACAACTCGGTTTCACCGAGGTGAAAACCTAGATCAGTCTAAATGCTTTCGGTTCGACCGAGTTTGAGTGAGTTGGTCTGACCGAAATCAATTAGAAGGTTTTGGAAGTTAGCCTTTGACGGATCGGTGGCTCCGAGTGCTCCTCACCCGGAGGGTCCGAAAATGACTTGTTCAAAATTTGTGATGTAAGCATGAATAGAATTTGAGACAAGAAAGCATAGATAGCTAGGGGAGGTACTTAGGCATTCTTGTCCATCCATTTGGTCAGAAAAATCAAAACGACCAAAACAACAAATGGATGTCCTTGAATGGATAAAATTATGCATCCAACATGCTCACACAAATAAGATAGCAAATGAAATATGTGTCAAACATGCACAACCAAAACTCTAGCAACTAACACACAATTTGTCGATGACTAGGTCATCTTTATATGAGTATATTGACTTAGGAGCCAAATGAGAACATTTGATCATAGGTCATACTCATCGTTTAAGCACAAGTGGGGTTACCACTTTTACATAAAGCATTGATGTGTTCACATCATTTGAAGATGCTTTAGCTCAATTTTTAGAGCAAAGCTCCCCCTAGATGTGAGAACCCTTTTAAAGGGTTAAACTAACCTTGGGTTGTCGAGAAGACTTCATGTAGATGTTGAAGATGTGGATGCTCAATGTTGATGAAGATCATCAAGAGTTGGGAGCTATCCTTTGGATTCGGGCACTTTCAATACCTACATGGGTTAGTCCCACATGGAACAAACAAGGATATCCATGGACATAGATTGAAGTTCACAATAGATGATGTCCATGAAAGCAATGATTACCTTGTCCCTTAACTTACCAACAAGAGGGTTTGTGACTCCATGAACTAGTGTACAATGTGGAAGTTGATTGCACAAGTTTTTGCCAAAATGAATGTGAGTGAAGTATGTTGGCAGAGTCACCCTCAAGAACTCTCTAGTTCTTCTTCTTCGGGATCCACATCATCTTGATGGGAATCCTTGGGGTTGTTGTTGAGCTTGACGAAGTAGAACTTGACGTTTCCTTGGGAACCCACTTGACCATGGCTTGAGGTGCTTCAATAAATGCATCAATCTCCTCTTGAAGCTTGTCCTTGCCTTTTAGCTTGTGGTCTTGTGGTGGAAGGTCATCTTGAGCTTGTTCCACATTGGAAGAAGTAGGATCATACTTCTCCTTTTGAGGAACAAACTGTGGAGTAGGATATTGACCTTCTTCCCACTCAACACCTTCGGCGTTGAACTTTCGCTCAAAACCAATTCCTTGATTCTTCCTGTGCCTTCCTTGCTTAAGTAACAATTTCTCAAAGTTCTTGCTTCCGCAAGGCTCTTGTAGACACCTTTCTATGATCCCTTTCAATAAACTATTTTCTTGCTCAAGTGTAACTTGGCTTGAAACATTGTTAGTGGAATCAAGAGAACTACTAGAAGCAACAACATTGGATTTAGCATGGTTATTGTTACTACTAGAGAAAGAATTTTTCTTATGCTTGTCATGCTTAGTCTTAATGGGTGGCAAGAAATTAAACAAGAGAAGTCGTTTGGCAAGATATGAAGAACTCTTCTTTCGAAGATCGTCATTGATTGCTTTTAGAAACTCATGTTCTTGCTCTAGAGTGAGCTTCTCGAAGCGTAGCTTCTCATGAGATCTTAGGAGCTCTCTATGATCTTCTTGAGTTGTTTCATGAGCTAACTTAAGAGTTTTTAGTTCTTTAGTTAGACGCTCAATCTCCTTCATAGCATTGTCATTCGACTCTTCTCGACTATAAAGACTACTAGCATGTTCATCATTACTAGGTTCATTGGATTTATCAAGTAAGAGCTCATCTTCACCAAGCAAGTCATCCTCATCACTATCGAAGTCAATGAATTCGGGGTGTGATACCTTGGGGCCTTTAGCCATGAAGCATCTTCCAACTCCCTCATTTGGTGAATCAAATAAGTCGTATGAGTTGGAGTTGGAGGATACGAGAGCAAGACCGGCAACACCTTCATCTTGACTGTAGTCGGAGTTGGAGTGATAGCTTCCTTCGGATTGATTGTCGGAGTCGGAGCCGAGACCCATTCACCTACATGAGCTTGATGTTTTTTTCTTGTTGTAGCTCCTTGATGACTTGTCTTTCCTCTCTGAATCCTTGCTTCTCCGAGATGGTCTTCGCTCATAACGATCATCTCTCGCTCCTTCTCTCTTCCGAGGTGACTCATCTCTTGAGCTTCTTCTTCTTGGAGATTCTTCTCTTCTCTTGTGGGGAGCCGACACTCATTTGAGTAGTGTCCGGTCTTCCACAATTGTAGCAGTTTCGATCACGACTAGAAGATCTCTTTTCATCATATGATCTAGACTTTGATCTTCTCTCTTTGCCTCTATTCTTGTAGAATTTGTTGAAGTTCTTGACCATTAGGCTTATCTCTTCATTGGAAACTAACTTGTCACTTGAGGTTGTGGGAGCATCACTTGTAGCTTTGTAAGCACCACTTGACTTGTTGTGAAGCTCTTCCTTATCCTTAAGTGTCATCTCATGAGCAACAATTCTTCCAATGACTTCGGTTGGCTTGAGATTCTTGTAGTTTGGCATCATTTGGATCAAAGTGCACACGGTGTCATACTTTCCATCCAAAGCTCTGAGAATCTTCTTGATGATGAATCGGTCGGTCATTTCTTCGCTTCCTAAGCCGGCAATCTCATTTGTGATGAGAGCAAGCCTAGAGTACATTTCAATGACTCCTTCACCATCCTTCATCTTAAACTTGTCAAGTCGACCTTGAAGAATGTCTAGCTTTGATTCCTTCACGGACTCGGTACCTTCGTGCATTTCAACCAAAGTATCCCAAATCTCTTTTGCATTCTCAAGACGGCTGATTTTGTTGAACTCCTCGACACAAGGCATTGAAGAGAATGTCACATGCTTGAGCATTGTTTTGCAACATCCGCAATTCTTCCGCTAGAAGCCGCGATCCGAACTTTTCCTTCCTCGAAGAATTCACCTTGCATACCAACACAAATAATGCCCCATGCGGCTGGATTATGACCAAGAATATGCACTTTCATTTTATCCTTCCAACTAGCAAAATGTGTACCATCAAAGTAAGGACCTCTACGACAATTACCCTCACTAGACGCCATACTCTCCTAGGTTGTGAAACCAAGCTTATGGAGTCCAATGCAATGGAAACCCATACAATGGAGACCAAAGCTCTGATACCACTTGTAGGATCGAAAGTATGTCTAGAGGGGGGTGATTAGACTACTTGACAATATAAAAATTCTGCCTTTTGATAAAGAACAGTTTTTGGCAGATTCACAATTATGATCAAGTCAAGTATCACCCTACACATGCAATTCTAGAGTATAGGCAGCGGAAAGTAAATTGCACATGTAGTAAAGAGAGGTGGAGAAGAGCAAACGCAATTTTGGAGACGCGGTGATTTTTCTCGTGGTTCCGATAGGTGGTGCTATCGCATTTCCACGCTGATGGAGACTTCAACCCACGGAGGGTAACGGCTGCGAGAGTCCACGGAGGGCTCCACCCACGAAGGGTCCACGAAGAAGCAACCTTGTCTATTCCATCATGGCCTACGCCCACGGAGGACTAGCCTTACTCGGGGTAGATCTTCACGAAGTAGGCGATCTCCTTGCCCTTACAAATTTCTTGGTTCAACTCCACATCTCGACGGAGGCTCCCAAGCGACACCTAACCAATCTAGGAGGCACCACCCTCCAAAAGGTAATAGATGTTGTAGATGATGATGAACTCCTTGCTCTTGTGCTTCAAATGATAATCTCCCCAACACTCAACTCTCCTCACTGATTTGGCTGTGGTGGAAGAAAGGATTGAGTGGAAAGCAACTTGGGAAGTCTAGAGATCAAGCTTCATATGGTGGGAGTGGAGCAACTTGATCTCAACACAAGGGTAGGTAGTTCTCTTCTCGTAAATGTAAGGTAGGAGTGGTAGTTCTTTCGATGGCTCTCTCCACGAATGAAGAGGGGTGGAGGGGTATAAATAGCCTCCACACAAAATCCAACTGCTCCACACATTTGACCAATCTCGGTGGGACCGGTTGACAACTCGGTGAGACCGATAGTTCAAATAATGTGAACGTTGGGATTTTCGTGGGACCGAAAATACAATCTCGGTGAGTCCGATTCGTGCAATGACAAGAGCATGCCAGCTTTGGTGGGACCGACTTCATCATCTCGGTGACACCGATTTGATGATGTATGTTCTGAAGCTTGGCAACTCATTTTTCGGTGAGGCCGAGTTCAGAATCGGAAAATCCGAGTTTGCTAGGGTTTGGCTTTATGGCTGAGGTGGTTCATCTCGGTGTGACTGAGTTTGGAAAATCGGTGGGACCGAGACTACTTATGAGTGTATATGGCAGTGAGAGTTGCTGATAGTTTAGGAGATGTATCACTAAGCACTTGAGCAACCAGATCATCATCATAACCTCATCCCCTTTTAATAGTATTGGCTTTTCCTATGGACTCAATGTGATCTTGGATCACTAAACCAAAAATGGAGTCTTGAGCTTTTGCCAATGCTTGCCTTAGCATTTTGAGGGGTCCACTTCTTCAGTCCTTTCCATACCCATATCACTGAACTTTCTGAAATGATTCTCAAGTAACTATTAGTTCAATGATATATATGTTGTTATTAATTACCAAAACCACCCGGGGATTAGTTGCACTTTCACCAATATACCTGGCAAACACTTCACCATTCTGATTCTTAAACAATTTATAGTTTGCATCAAAGGATTCATCAATGATAACGGGGTTAGCACAAATGAAACCTGACAAGGTGGATGGATCTACTGAAGGTTCCTTTGGAGCAACCCATGTGGTTTTGGGGTACTGCTCAGGCTTCCAGTACGATCTATCAACATTCATTTTCCTCTCGAACCCAACACCCTCTTTCCTAGGGTTTCGGTTCAAAATCTGCTTTTTGAGGACATCACATAATGTCTGATGCCCTTTGAGACTTTTGTACATCCCTGTCTCAAGCAAAGGTCTTCAACCCGCATTCTCATCAAGAATAGTGGTGGTATCCTTAGCGAGGGGTTAGTTACCACATCAGCAGTTGAAGATATTGCAATAGTAGTAGCAGTAGAACATTCAGCAACAGAGGTAGCGTTATCACGCTCAATGCATTTTAGGCATGGTGGTTCAAATCCTTCCTGAGCGGGACTGATCTGTTGAGCGCAAAGTGACTCATTCTCCTTTTGAAGATCTTCATGATCCGATCTCAATTTCTCAAGTTCCTACTTCCTTTGAAGATAATCATAGGAAAGCTTTTCATGAGAAGTTGAGAGCGATTCATGTCGACCTTCAAGTTCCTGGTACTTAACATGAAGATTTTTGATGTCTTCAATTAAGGACCGAGACTTGGCCATTTCCGCGTCCAACAGGTCATCACTTTTGTCTAACAGTTTTTGAGTATGTTCCATAGCTTTCTGTTATTCTGTTGCAATTTTAGCAAGTGTTTTGTAACTAGGTTTGGATTCACCATTAGAGTCATCCTCACTTGATGTTTGAAAGTAAGCATCGTATGATTTTTCCTTGGCACCACATACCATGAAGCAGTAGGTGGGAGGTGAGCCGTCTTTGTCATTATCATCAGCACTGGTGACGGAGCCATTGTCTTCAGCGTTGAAGATGGACTTGGCGATGTAGGCTGTAGCTAGATCCAGACTCGCAACACCAGAGTCAGACTCTTCCTCAGACTCCACCTCTGCCTCCTCAAAAGCAGACTCCTCCTCTGAATCCATTTCCTTGCCAACAAAAGCACGGGCCTTGCCAGATGAGCTCTTCTTGTGTGATGAAGACTTGGAAGAATACTTTGAGGATTTCTTCTTCTTCTTGTCATCAGAATCATATTCTTTGCTCTTCTTCATCTTCTTCTTCTCATTGTCCCACTGTGGACACTCAGTGATGTAGTGAACAGGTTTCTTGCACTTGTGGCAGGTTCTCTTCTTGTGGTCATAGGCAGAAGCTTCATCATTCCTTGAGGTGGATCGTGAAGACTTTCTGAAGCCTTTCTTCTTGGTGAATTTCTGGAACTTCTTCACAAGCATAGCAAACTCCTTTCCAATGTCTTGAGGATCACCAAAACTGCAGTCAGATTCTTCTTCACATGAGGAAGCAGCAGCCTTTGCCTTCAAAGCGTGAGTTTGACCATAGTTGGGGCCATAGATATCTTGTTTCTCAAATAGCTGGTACTCATGTGTGTTGAGGCTCTCAAGTATGTCAGACGGATCGAGAGGCTTGAAGTCAGGGCGTTCTTGTATCATCAGGGCTAAGGTGTCAAATGAGCTGTCAAGAGATCTTAGTAGTGTCTTCACTATCTCATGCTTCGTAATCTCAGTGGCGCCGAGTACTTGGAGCACATGTGTGATATCAGTGAGGCGATCGAATGTGAGCTGGAAATTCTCATTGTCGTGTCTCTTGAAGCAGTTGAAGAGGTTGCGGAGAGTACTGATCCATTGATCTCGCTGAGTTGACATGCCTTCATTGACATTGGAGAACCAGTCCCAGACTAGCTTCGACGTTTCCAGAGCACTCACACGGCCATACTGTCCTTTGGTCAGATGACCATAGATGATGTTCTTGGCGGTGGAGTCCAGTTGAATGAACTTCTTGACGTCAGCAGGGGTGACACCTTCACCAGTCTTGGGACGCCGTTCTTGACGACCTACCATAGATCGACATCAATGGCTTCAAGATGCATGCGCATCCTATTCTTCCAGTAGGGATATTCAATGCCATCGAAGATGGGGCACGCAGCGGAGACTTTGATTATCCCTGCATTCGACATAGCTAAAACTCCACGTGGTTAAACCGAATCACGCAGAACAAGGGAGTACCTTTCTCTGATACCAATTGAAAGGGCTAGTTATCGACTAGAGGGGGGTGAATAGGCGATTTTTCTGAAAGTCTTCAAAACGTGGGAGTTTCGAAGACAAACAATTGAAACGACACTATTCGTATGCAGCGGAAGGTAGACTACACTAGACAAGCCATAGTCAAGTATTCAATGAAGTGAAAGCACGAAGACTAATAGCAGCTATGTAGTAAAGATCAGGATGGAAGATAGTATGAAGCCAATCAGAACAGGTAGTCACACAGTGAGGTCAAACAGATAATGCAAGTAGGCAATGCCTTCATGAAGACAAACTGTAAGTAGAGAGAAGTGAGAGATAGAACCTGTAGCTTCAAGAGGACAGGGATTTGTTCGACCAGTTCCAGTTGTTGTGACAACTGTATGTATGGTTAGGGAGGCTGAGATTCAACTCAGAAGACCGCGTCTTCACCTTATTCCCCTTGAGCTAAGGACACCTAGTCCCCGCCCAATCACTCTGGTAAGTCTTCAAGGTAGACTTCTGAACCTTCACAGACTTTGTTCACCGGCAATCCACATTGACTCTTGCATGCTCAGAACGCAATGCCTAACCGGCTGGAGGATTCACAGTCCTCAAGTGTAACAAGTCTTCAGATCACACGGACAGAAAGACTTCAGTGATGCCAAACACTCTTTGGGCACTGGGTGGTTTGGGCTTTGTCCTCGCAAGGATTCTCTCTCGAAAGCTTCGGCGGTGGGGTGCTCTCAAACGACAAAAGCCATGTACTAACTCTGAGCAGCCGCCAATTTATGGTGTAGGGGGTGGGCTATTTATAGCCACTGGGCAACCCGACCTAATTTGCCCGAAATGACCCTGGGTCACTAAGGAACTGACATGTGTCACAATGGTCAGATTTCAAACACACGCGGCAGCTTGACTTGGGCTACAAGTAAAGCTGACTCATCCGACTCTGGATAAGATTTGCTCTCATTGTCTTCGCTCGATGACATAGGATTTGGTTGAGCATCACTTCAATCACTCTGACTTTGTTCACTTGTACCCGACATAACAGTGTGGTGGTTCCTATGACTCAACAAAGAAGAAAAGGAAAACAACGAAACAACTAAGTCCTTGCGCTCCATAGTCTTCACTCGATGTCTTCTCATGTCATAGTCTTCAAAGTGAATAGCTTCATAGACCACCATTGTCTTCAATGTCTTCACACATATTTAGGGGTCATCACCGGTAGGTAAACCGAATCAATGAGGGACTACTACCTGTGTTATCCTGCAATTCTCACAAACACATTAGTCTCTCAACCAGGTTTGTCGTCAATACTCCAAAACCAACTAGGGGTGGCACTAGATGCACTTACAGATGCTTTAGCCAGTAGTGATGCTTGTCATGTTTCTGATGCAAGGCCACGAGAAGCTCTCGGTCATTGAGCACACGAGATCGCTTCCTAGGCCTTGGAGCAATAGTGCTTTCTGTGGCTTCAGTGCGTGCACGAGAGTGTTGCCGGCCAGCGGATAAACACGAGAAGCAACCTGAACACCTTCAACATGCTGAGAGAAACTCTGATGATCTGCATTGTGAAGATATAGTGCTTCCTTGGCAGGCTCTGGGTAGATGGCTTCGACGGACATATCAACCTCTGGCAGAAATATGAGATGATTGCGCGCAGAGGGCTGATAGTCAACAAGAGTGAAGCTTGATCACGATAATCCAAGGAGCATAGAATTTCGCACCAAATATGTCCGAGCGGATGCAAAGAAATTGGCGAATGAAGAAATCCTGAGCATTGAAGCTGATGCCATTGAAAATATAGAAGACCAATGTCTTCATTGCGCCTTCTAGCTTGGCTGAGGAAGAATGTCCTTTGATGGGCCATAGAGTTCGCCTCATAATGTGATAGATGGTGCGGGGCAGATACTCTAGGTCTTCAACAAAGAATTCCTTGGGATATTCAGCATCCTGTGGCAGTGGCTTCATCATGCTCAGCATTTGGCTCATGTTGGGCTCTGGCCTCTGAAAGATACTTTCCAACGCATTGCGGTGAAGCGGACAACCAGGTTCATAGAGTTCACCTGGAGTGGATAAGCTAGTAAGATCAATGAGGTCAAGAGCTTTGGCTTCATGATGGACACTGCCTGTCATCCACTCAAGGACCCATGTCTTAGGATCCCTGTTGTAGCCGCGAATGTGAAGGGTTGCATAGAATTGCAGTAGAAGCTCTTCATTCCAATGTTCCTTGTCGGTAACAAACTGTAGAAGGCTAGCATCTCGAAAACAGTCAAGGGCTTCTTCTAAGCAGGGCAGACCAGCAATGGCTTCGGAATCCACACGCATATGAGGAAATATGCGCCCTTGATTGTATAGAACACTGGAGTAGTAGCTGCGCTGCTGATAACTCCAGAACCGATTAGATGATATTCTTGGCTTGGAATATGGGTTCTTGGCTTTATCGAAGAAGGTGTTGTGTGCAATGAAGCCATTGACATTGAACGATCCTGGTGCAGATGCAGTACCTGGAAACCTTGGCAGCCTTGGTTTTGGCTTCTGAACCTGAGGCCTGTGCTCCACATGATAGTCAAACTGAGGTCCGGGAGCAGGCGGAGAAACCATAATTGGCCATCTGACAGCAACAAGCTCACCTCGGTAGAATGCTTGTTCAATGGTGTGTGTCAGATTTCGGGTTCCGGCAGACCCTTGAGGTTCGAACTCTGGGGTGCGCACGAAGATCTTTCCCCTACCAGCTCACGTCTCGAAGTCTCGCAAGGGTCTAGGCTAGAAAGATGAACACACAAGGGACACGAGGTTTATACTGGTTCAGGCCACCATTGTGGTGTAATACCCTACTCCAGTGTGTGTGGTGTGGTGGATTGCCTCAGGGGCTGATGGTGAACAATACAAAGGGAGAACAGCCTCGCGAGGGCCTTTTCTTGAGCTGGTGTGATGAACTGCTTGGGTGAGTCCAGTCGCTTCCCTCTCTGGACGATCCATCTTCTAGATGCCTCTACTCTGTGGTGGCTAGTCCTATTTATAGAGGGAGGCCCTGGGCCTCTTCCCAAATAATGAGCGGGAAGGGCGCCAACAATTGACCATTTTGAAGGGGAACATCTAGTACACTTATCCTGACTAAAGTTGGTCTTCGGCTGCAAAGGCTCTGACGATGACACCGTCCTGGGCTCCACGATGACCTCCATCCCTCCGGTCTGCTGGTCTTGGTCTTGTTGCACCAAAACGGTAACCTTTGCCTGATGCCTTGGCTTGTGCTTGCCCCCTTTGCACCGAAGGGGAAACAAGGACATCAGGTCTTTGCGGGCGCCACCGGCGCCCGCTTTGTCTCGATCGTCATGGCTTGCGGCCACGGGCACCTCGCGAGGTGCCCCGCTTGATCTCTCCGCCTCCTCGCGAGCCTGCCTGAGGAGGCTGCTCCTGAGGAAGCTTCCTGTCGTCCGCCCCATGAGGCTTGGCCCTCGCGAGGGTCTTGAGCTTGAGCTGATGAAGCTGGGCTGCACTGGGCCCCCACTTGGGCCACGCCGTAGGCCACAGGCAGGCAAGTCTGGGGACCCCCGTTCCCAGAACGCCGAAAGTAGCCCCCGGGCCCAAGGCACGCCCGGACTTGGCTCAGCAGAGAAGTGAAGGGCAAGTCTGAAGCGCTATGGCTTCTAACAACTCATGGCCTTGGGCGCCAAGGTGGCGATTGATTGGACGTGGGTGTCTCCGCTTCCCCATGACGCCTCAGAAACCGCATGACTTGACAAGTCCCTGTATGTAAAAACGGGTCATGATTACCTGCGATCTTGGAGGCCGGCGGTTGGCCTTATTCGGCTATAAGTACGGAAAGTTGCGAGCCCCTTCAGTCTATTCCTTCTTGCTACTCCTTCCTCTCCATCCCGGTTACTCATCACTCCCATGGCTCCACCGAAGAGGTTCTCGACTGCGGAGAAGGGAAAGGACCGTCAGGAAGGACCTGACTCTCCTCTGACCAAGCGCGGCCGGGGTCGCCCTCGCAAGCATCCTGCGGCCCCCATGGTGGCTTCCCGTAGTCGTGGAGGCGGTCCCCAGCGCGGCCATGAGCGCCCGGTTGCAGAAGGGAGGCACACCGCAGCTGCACGACCCCCCAAGCCGCGCTTCCGTTTGGCGGAGGTTCTGCCGGAGTTCGTCGTGTGGTCGGCAGACCCGACTAGCAGCTGGCTCTAGCTCCCCCGCTTCTTTGTAGGTGAACTTCCGGCCGGCGCTCCGGGCGGCCTCTGGCTTCAGGCGGAAGGTTGCTGCAGCAGGGCCTCCTGGGCTTCGCTGGAGGTCTCCGTCGCCGGGGATGTGGCCCTGACCCGCGGCTGGCAAACGTTCGACCGCGTGCGTGGCCTGAGCCAGAGGTGCACCCTACACTTTAAGTTCGACGGCGATGCCACACTCTACGTGAGGGTGTTCGGGGAAGACGACCGCCGTGCTGGGTGCTACCCCAAAGACGACGACCGCGGCCGTCTACCCAGCCCCAGCGTTGATCAGGACGAAGATGGTGGCAGGCACGTGGGCAGTGGTGCTCGGGGCTCGCCGAGCTTCGGCGACTTTCTTTCGGACAGCAGCTCCTCCAGCGGTGGTCGCGACCAGCCCCCGCGCCGTCGCGCCCGCCTGGGGGAAGGTAGCGGGTCAGTCCACTGTCGCGCCCCAGTGAAGCGAGAGCAGGGATCTGATTGAACTCCGGAGGCAGTACGAGCCCTTGCCGCGAGTTGGTGCCGAGCAAGTCATGCCTGTTTTGTTTTTCTTCCTTTCCTGCGCAAAAAGAAAGTAGTATTGGGCCCTGCGGGGGCGTGTTGAACTGTCGCTGTTAATTATTGTGTTGTTTCTGCTATTTCTGTGTTATCTTTCCGTGCCGCGTGCCTGTGTGCGGGAACTACTTAGCTCGAAGAGGCTTGTCACGGTCTTCGCCTCCCGAGGCCAAGGCCTCGCCGTGCGCTTCAGGTCCTGCAAGGATTAGTCAGGAGGGGTAGCTTCCGGTCTTGGTTGCGGGGGCGACCGACCCAGGTCTCGTACTCGCGTCGCGATGCCCATGGGGCACGGACTGGGAGGGGTGCTTCGGTGGCAGACTCGGATAGGAAATCTTCAAACGGCCGGGGCAAAAAACACTCGCGAGGATGCCCACGTACCTCCCTCGCGAGACTTGCGCGAGAGAAAACGAGGCAAGTGAGTGAAAAAGACAAAGAGTCGCAAGCTAGAGACGGCAACAGCTCCAATAAAACTTCAAATAAGAACAACCAAGCCAACTGCAGAAAGCAAATGAAAAAGCCGCATCCGGCACCTAATCTAGTCTTCAACGTCTTCTCACCAAATAGAGCTAATCTGCTGTCATCGGGCGTATGGAGCCCCGAGGCCCGAGGGCGGCACCAAGACTCGGGCGTATAGCCCCACTCATTATTACATGAGAGTGTCACGGGCGGCGAGCTTCACAGGCATTGGCCTTCTTCACAGGCACTGGGCCTTTCCCAAAATGCGGTAGCTTCACAGGCATTGGCCTTCTTCACAGGCATCGGGCCTTCCCCAAAATGCGGTAGCTTCACAGGCATTGGCCTTCTTCACAGGCACCGGGCCTTTCCCAAAATGCGTTAGCTTCACAGGCATTGGCCTTCTTCACAGGCATCGGGCCTTCCCCAAAATGCGGCAGCTTCACAGGCATTGGCCTTCTTCACAGGCACCGGGCCTTTCCCAAAATGCGGCAGCTTCACAGGCATTGGCCTTCTTCACAGGCACTGGGCCTTTCCATAGGCACTGGGCCTCGCTCAGGGCTAGAATCTTCGGATATGTTGAATGTTCCATGCGTTCTAGAGGGGTACCCCCTCCTGGGTCTCAAAGCGCGCAGAGCCGGGTCTGGAAACATGAACAACCTTGAACGCGCCCTCCCACATGGGAGAGAGCTTGTGCAACCCCTCCCTGGAGAGGACCCATCTGAGCATGAGGTCCCCTACCTCAAGAGTTCTCGGGCGGATGTTGCGGCAGTGGTATCGTCGCAGCGCCTGTTGATACCTTGCCGCTCGCAGCGCGGCCTCCCGACGACGTTCCTCCCCCAGCATGAGATCCGTCCCCCGCATGGCGTCCTGCTGCGCCTCGTCGAATGCCAGGACCCGCGCGGAACGACGCCTGACCTCGTGAGGGAGGATGGCCTCAGCTCCGTAGATGAGGAAGAACGGGGTCTCGCCAGTCGGCTTGGCCACGATCGTGCGGATAGACCACAACACAGACTAGAGCTCGTCGTACCAGCCCCTGCCGTAGGCCTCCAGCTTCTTTTTGAAGGTCCTGGTTTTAAGGCCCCTTAGGACCTCCGTGTTGGCTCGCTCGGCCTGGCCGTTGCTCCGGGGGTGTGCTACCGAAGTATAGCATATCTGCGTTCCAAGGTTAGCACAGTATGTTTTGAAGAGACTACTGGTGAATTGCAAACCGTTGTCGGTGATGATGCAGTTAGGCACCCCAAATCGGCTCACGAGGCCCTTGATGAACTTGACTGCGGAGCCCGCTGGGATGGTGCGGACAGCTTCCACCTCAGCCCACTTGGTGAACTTGTCCACCGCGACGTAGAGGTAGCGATAGCCCCCTAGCGCCCGAGGGAACGGGCCCAGAATGTCCAGCCCCCAAACTGCGAACGGCCATGAGAGGGGTATAGTCTGTACACCCCCTGCCGGCTGATGGATCTGCTTGGCGTGGATTTGGCAGGCCTCACAAGCCTTCACCAGCTCAACGGCGTCACTGAGTGCTGTGGGCCAGTAGAATCCACTGCGGAACACCTTGCCAACAAGGGTCCATGATGATGAGTGATGCCCACAGTCTCCACCATGTATGTCCGCCAACAGCTCCTTCCCTTGCTCTCTGGAAATGCAACATATGGACACGTCGTTTGGTCGCCTCTGGTAGAGCTCTCCATCCTTGATGCAGTAGGCCGTGGCCTGCCACGCCACGCGCTCCGCGTCCTCGTCCTTCTCCGGCAGGGTCCCTTGCATCAAGTAGTTCTTCAGCTCTGCGATCCAACGCCAGGAGCAGGCGTGCCCCTGAGCTGGGCCGCAGGCCGGGGCTCCCGAGGCAGGCGGCTGTGGGAGCTCCTCCCTAGGTTGCGCCGCGCTTGATAGTGATGGCGCCGCCGAGGGCTTGAAGAGTCGCTCCTCGAAGACGCCGGGCTCCTGAGGCAGCCGCTTGGATGCCCTCTTGGCGATGTCATCATCCTCTTGATTGGTGCCACGAGGCACATGCTGTAGCTCCAGCCCCCAGAACTGTTTCTCCATCCTACGAACCTCCGCGAGGTAGGCTTCCATGTGCTCGTCCTTCGGCTCATATATCTTGTTAGAGAAGTTGACGAGGAGCTGCGAATCGCCCTTGATGATGAGGCGCTTTACCCCCAAGGCGACTGCGGCTTTCAGGCCTGCTATCAGGCCTTCGTACTCTGCTATGTTGTTGGAGACCTTTTCTCCGTGCTGGAAACAGAGTTGTACGGCATAGTAGAGTTTGTCCTGAGTCAGAGATACGAGCACTGTGCCGGCCCCCGCGCCATGCCGGGAGAATGTCCCGTCGAAGTACATGACCCAGCTGTCCGGTGCCTCGCTTCCCGGGGAAAGTGATCGGTCCTTGCCTGCCTCGAGGCCCGGTGCCTCCACCCATTATGCCATGAAATCTGCAGTGCGGCTCCCTTGATGACTCTGGTCGTGCTGAATTCTAGCTGAAACGCTTGCAGTTCGATGTTCCACTCAGCGACTCTTCCAGCCGAGTTGGGGCTCCTGAGTACCCTTTCCAAGGGGTATGCTAAGACGGCCTTGATGGGATGGCCTTGGAAGTAGTGTCGCAGCTTACGTGAGGCTACCAATAGCGCGAGGAGGAGTTTTTGAGGCATGGGGTACCGCGCCCTTGCGTCCCGTAGCACCGTGCTGACGAAGTACACGAGATGCTCGACGAGGTTGAGGATGTTGGCGTTGCTTGCATCCTCTGGAGGTTGGGGCGCCTCCTGAGACGACGGAGCCCCTAGTGCTTGATCGCTTGAAGAGGCCTCTTCTGCTCCGGGTGCGCTCCCCTGCTGCGGCTGATCCTTTTCGGCTATGGTTGCGGTCTTCGTGAGCCTTTCTTGGCTTCGCTTGGCTTCAGCCCGGGAAGTTGCTGCGGCCTTGGTCCGACGCTCCTCCCTAACCGCCACCTGGGCTGCGCTGGCGGAGTAGGGGTGGTTGCAAGGTAGAGCACCAAGGGCTCCCGAGGACGCGGAGCTACCATCACCGGAGGGCTGGTAAGGTACCTCTTGAGATCTTGGAATGCCTTGTCAGCCTCTTCACCCATTCAAGGGCCCTTCTTCTTCATCAGCTTGAAGAAGGGCAGTGCTCGTTCCCCCAGCTTGGAGATGAAGCGTCCTAGCGCGGTTACACGCCCGGTGAGCTTCTGCATTTCTCTGAGGGTTTTCGGCGGGCTCATGTCTTCGACTGCTTTGACCTTCTCTGGGTTGGCCTCGATGCCCCTGTGCGACACGAGGAAACCCAGGAGCTTGCCCGAGGGGACTCCAAACACGCACTTCTCCGGGTTGAGCCGCAGGTCCACTTCATTGAGGCTCACGAAGGTTTCTTCCAAGTCCTGTATCACCACAATGTCATCGACATAAGCCTCGGCGTTCCTCCCGAGCTGCCGGCCCAAGGCGATGTGCATCAGCCGCTGGAAGGTCACGCCTGCGTTGCGCAACCCAAATTGCATGCATGTATAGCAGTACACTCCACACGGGGTTAGGAAAGCCGTTTTTTCCACGTCTTCTACCGCCATCTTGATCTGGTGATAGCCCGAGAAGGCATCCAGGAAGCACAACAGGTCACACTCAGTGGTAGAGTCGACGATCTGGTCGATGTGAGGGAGCGGAAATGGATCCTGCGGGCAAACCTTGGTGAGGTTGGTGAAGTCGACACACATGCATTCCTTTCCTCCCTTCTTCGGCACGACAACCGGGTTAGCCAACCAATCCGAGTAGCGGACCTCACGAATAACCCTTGCGGCCTCTAGCTTGCGGGTCTCTTGGACGATGAAAGCTTGCTTCTCAGTGGACTGCCGCCTTGCCTTCTGCTTCACGGGGCGCACGTTGGGGCACACGTTGAGGTGATGCTCAATCACTCCCCTCAGGACCCCTGCTAGCTGATTAGGTTCCCATGCGAACACCTTCTTGTTTGCGCGCAGGAACTTCACCAAGGCCTCCTCCCTCTCGGGCTCGAGGTTGGCACCTATGGTGAAGGTGGCATTAGTGGATCCGTCCTCGTCGACCGGTACCTGCTTGGTTTCCGCCTTGTCTTGGGTGAATAGCTGCTTCTTCTTAGCCGGCGCAGCCCCCTTGGGCTCGAGGGTGTTAGTGCTGGCGGGCTGCGCCACCGCGGCCGTCTTGAAAGCAAGCTTGAGCACCTGCAGTGCATCTTTTGTGTCTCCTGACAAGGTAAGGACGCCGCTGCTCCCGGGCATCTTCATGAGGTTGTACGTCGGGTGAGTTGCTGCCATGAACCGGGCCGAGGCCGGGTAGCCGAGGATGGCGTTGTAGGAGAGGCCGATGGGGGCGATGTCGAAGTCGATCAGCTCTATGCGGAAGTTGTCGTAGGTGCCGAAGGTGACCGGGAGGCGAATTTGTCCCAAGGAGGCGGTGGAACCGACCCCGACACCCGAGAAAGGCCTGCTGGGCTGAAGCTGCTCTGGTGGCACGTGGAGGAGGCTAAAGGCCTCCACAGAGAGCACGTTGAGGCCGGCACCGCCATCAATAAGGGTCCTGGTAACGGGCACTTGGCAGATGGTGGGGGTGCACAGCATCGGGAGCGCACCCGAACCGGCGGGGTTGGAGGGGTGATCGTCCGAGTTGAAGGTCAGATCGGCCTCAGGCGCCACCCAGCCCGGGGGGGCTTCTCGGCGCTTGGAGGCAGTGCCGATCTGGCGGGTGAACGGCTTGACGTGGCGGCTCGAAGGTGGCGCCTGTGAGCCGCCCAGGAGAGCTGCGACGACCGGGGGCACTGGCGCAGCGTAATGGGTGAGGAAGAGGCCGCGCAGCTCCCCCAGGAGGTCACAGAAGCCGTCGGTAGGTGGAGCAGCCACATGCGCGGAACGCCGGTGAGGGCCATGGGAAACCAGTTGGCCATCACCTCCGTCGCCGCCTCGCCTTGAGGACGGCCTCCTCGTCAGACGCCAGAGAAACCAGCGGATCCGTCGCGCCGCCAGAAGCGCAAGCGGCATCTCGGCTTGAACTTGAGCGCCATCGCACTCGCCACGCCCAATATGCGACCCTATCCAAAAGGAACTCAAGGTCCCACCAAGGATAGACCCGATATTGAAACGCTTTTGCAAGGTGGATATCATTACATCAACATTACATAATAGATGCGGATACATACAAGAGGCATACAATGCCACATGAATACAACAATACATCATACATAAGATCAACATCCGACTACGGATGAAACACAAACAAAGCTCAAACGACATCCACCTTCGCTAGTCCAGCTGCCGACCGAACCTATCCCCGATCAAGAAGAAGCGTAAGAGAACTCCAAAACAAGCAAACATCGCTCTCGCGTCATGATCATCGTGATAACCTGTACCGCAATCGTTGTTGTAGTAATCTATGAGCCACGAGGACTCAGCAATCCCATTACCATGGGTATCAAGACTAGCAAAGCTTAATGGAAATGGAAGGGGTAAAGTGGTGAGGTTGCAGCAGCGACTAAGCATGATATGGTGGCTAACATACGCAAATGAGAGCGAGAAGAGAAACAAAGGAACGATCGTGAAGCTAGCAATGATCAAGAGGTGATCCTGAACTCCGACTTACGTCAAACATAACACAGAAACCGTGTTCACTTCCCGGACTCCGCCGAGAAGAGACCATCACGGCTACACACGCGGTTGATGCATTTTAATTCGGATCTGGTGTCAAGTTATCTACAACCGGACATTAACAAATTCCCATCTGCCACATACCAGGGGCACGGCTCTCGAAAGTTTATACCCTGCAGGGTGTCCCAACTTAGCCCATGATAAGCTCTCGCGATCAACGAAGGATATTCCTTCTCCCAGGAAGACCCGATCAGTCTCGGAATCCCGGTTTACAAGACATTTCGACAATGGTAAAACAAGACCAGCAAAGCCGCCCGATGCGCCGACAATCCCGATAGGAGCTGCACATATCTCGTTCTCAGGGCACACCGGATGAGCAAGATGACGGGTTGGCATAGACCCTGGTTGCCCAGGGGGCGCCGGACATCGCTCGGTTTGGACCAACACTTAGACAAGCATTGGCCCAGGGGGGCTATAATAAAGATGACCCTTGGGTTAATTACTCCCAAGGGAAAAGTAGGTGGTGGTGAGGCAAATGGTAAAACCAAGGTTTGGCCTTGCTGGAGGAGTTTTATTCAAAGCTTAACCGTCAGGGGTCCCATAAATCACCCGACCGCTTAGGAATGCAAAATCCGGGAACATAACACCGTATGACGGAAACTAGGGCGGCAAGAGTGGAATAAAACACCAGGCATAAGGCCGAGCCTTCCAACCTTTACCAAGTATATAGATGCATTAATTAAATAAGAGATATTGTGATATCCCAACATAATCCTGTCCACCATGGAGCAATCTTCAACTTCACCTGCAACTAGCAATGCTATAAGAGAGGTTGAGCAAAGTGGTAACATAGCCAAACAACGATTTGCTAGGAAGGGTGTCAAAGGTTAGAGGTTCATGGCAATTTGGGAGGCTTGAAGAGCAAATGATAGGTAACGCGGCATAACGATAGAACGAAGCAACTAGCATAGCAATGATAGTAGTGAGATCCAGGGTAGCGGTCATCTTGCCTGAAATTCCGCTAGGAAGAAGAACGAGTCCATGAAGAAGATGAAGCCACGAAGACGAACCAAGCGTAGACGAACGCATCCTCACGATCGCAACGAAATGGGAACTATCGAGAAGAAGCACACAACATGGTAAACACACCACACATAGTCAAGACATGATGCACAACAAGCATGATGCATGACAAGGCTACATGAAGCTACTCATGGCAAGAGATGATGCAAACAAGAACAACACATCAAAGCAAGTTTAAATGAGGCCGGAAACAACATATAACAATTCTGGTAAGTCCTCATATGCGAATTTCGAAATTGGTCCAGAACTGATAAACCTTATGTTCAAGTAGTTAAACAGCAAGTTAAGATACACCAAGATGATATACACGAATTTTTAGTCAAGTTACATATAAAGTTCATTTAATTCGGAGCTACGGCCTAGAAGATATGAGCAAAAGAAGTCAAACATGGCATTGATGCAAAATGCACCCAAACATCAAACAAACACCTCAAAACAAGGATGCAACATGATAATATGAAACTACATGCAAAATCAAGCAAGTTTCATATAGATCACACTCAAAACGGAGCAACGGTTCAACACATACACTCTACAAGTTATTAACAACAATCTGTCCATAACAGCAACTAGGCATCTTGCAAGCATCAAAACAATATGCTACAGCACCCCAACATAATAACAAAAGACATGGGCATGAAGTACATGTAAAGCACTACAAAACATGAACACTGAGTGAAAGTGCAACTAATCCCCGGGTGGTTTTGGTAATTAATAACAACATATATATCATTGAACTAATTGTTTCTTGAGAATATTTCAGAAAGTTCAGTGATATGGGTATGGCAATGACTGATGATGTGGACCCCTCAAAATGCTAAGGAAAGTATTGGCAAAAGCTCAAGACTCCATTTTTGGTTTAGTGATCCAAGATCACATTGAGTCCATAGGAAAGCCAATACTATTAAAAGGGATGAGGTTATGATGATGATCCGTTGCTCAAAGTGCTTAGTGATTTATCTCTCAAACTATCGCAATCTTTCATTCCAACATATACTCATAATTAATCTCGGTCCCACCGATTCCATAAACTCACCACACCGAGATGAACCACCTCAGCCATATAGCCAAACCCTAGTAATTTCGGATTTTCCGATTCCAAACTCGGTCTTACCGAATTGGTGTTGCTAACCTTCAGAATCCTTCAGACTCAAATCGGTGTCACCGAGATGAGAAAGTCGGTCCCACCGAGATTGGCAAACCCTAGACTTTGGAAGAATCGGACTAACCGAGATTGTATTTTCGGTCCCACCGAAAATCCCAACGTTCACAAGATTTGAACTTTCGGTCTCACCGAGTTGTCAACTTCGGTCTGACCGAGATTGGTCAAATGTGTGTAACGGTTGGATTTTGTGTGGAGGCTATAAATACCCCTCCACCTCCTCTTCATTCATGGAGAGAGCCATCAGAAAGAACTACCACTCCTACCTTACATTTCGAGAAGAAAACTACCTACCCTTGTGTTGAGATCAAGTTGCTCCACTCCCACCATATGAAACTTGATTTCTAGTCTTCCCAAGTTGCTTTCCACTCAATCCCTTCTTCCACCACAGCCAAATCAGTGAGGAGAGTTGAGTGTTGGGGAGATTATCATTTGAAGCACAAGAGCAAGGAGTTCATCATCACCAACACCATCTATTACCTTTTGGAGGGTGGTGCCTCCTAGATTGGTTAGGTGTCGCTGGGAGCCTCCACAAGATGTGGAGTTGAACCAAGAAGTTTGTAAGGGCAAGGAGATCGCCTACTTCGTGAAGATCTACCCCAGTAAGGCTAGTCCTCCGTGGGCGTAAGCCATGATGGCATAGACAAGGTTGCTTCTTCGTGGACCCTCCGTGGGTGGAGCCTCCGTGGACTCTCGCAGCTGCTACCCTCCGTGGGTTGAAGTCTCCATCAACGTGGATTGACGATAGCACCACCTATCGGAACCACGAGAAAAATCTCCGTGTTCCAAATTGCGCTTGCTCTTTTCCACCTCTATTTACTACATGTGCAATTTACTTTCCGCTGCCACTACTCTAGAATTGCATGTGTAGGGTGATACTTGACTTGGTCATCATTGTGAACTTGCTAAAACTTGTCCTAATCAAAAGGCTAAACTTTTAAA
This sequence comes from Aegilops speltoides, assembly GCA_021437245.1. Classification (NCBI taxonomy): domain Eukaryota; kingdom Viridiplantae; phylum Streptophyta; class Magnoliopsida; order Poales; family Poaceae; genus Aegilops; species Aegilops speltoides. Next base: position 363,619,663 of record CM038144.1, read on the forward strand.
TTGTCAAGTAGTCTAATCACCCCCTCTAGACATACTTCCAATCCTACAAGTGGTATCGAGCTTTGGTCTCCATTGGATTGGTTTTCATTGCATTGACTCCATAAGCTTGGTTTCACAACCTAGGAGAGTATGGCGCCTAGTGAGGGTAATTTTCAGAGAGGTCCTTACTTTGATGGTTCAAATTTTGCTAGTTGGAAGCACAAAATGAAAATGCATATTCTTGGACATAACCCCGCCGCATGGGGCATTATTTGTGTTGGCTTGCAAGGTGAGTTCTTCGAGGAAGGAAAAGTTCCGGATCGCGGGCTACAGCGGATGAGTTGCGGATGTTATAGAACAATGCTCAAGCTTGTGACATTCTCTTCAATGCTTTGTGTCCCGAGGAGTTCAACAAGATCAGCCGCCTTGAGAATGCAAAAGAGATTTGGGATACTTTGGTCAAAATGCACGAAGGTACCGAGTCCGTGAAGGAATCAAAGCTAGATGTTCTTCAAGGTCACTTGACAAGTTCAAGATGAAGGAAGGTGAAGGAGTCGCTGAAATGTACTCTAGGCTTGCTCTCATCACAAATGAGATTGCCGGCTTAGGAAGCGAAGAAATGACCGATCGATTCATCATCAAGAAGATTCTCGAGCTTTGGATGGAAAGTATGACACCGTGTGCACTTTGATCCAAATGATGCCAAACTACAAGAATCTCAAGCCTACCAAGTCATTGGAAGGATTGTTGCTCATGAGATGACACTTAAAGACAAGGAAGAGCTTCACAACAAGTCAAGTGGTGCTTACAAAGCTGCAGCTTGAAGCTCCCACAACCTCAAGTGACAAGCTAGTTTCCAATGAAGAGATAAGCCTAATGGTGAAGAACTTCAACAAATTCTACAAGAGTAGAAGCAAGGAAAGAAGCTCAAAGTCTAGATCATATGATGAAAAGAGATCTTCTAGTCATGATCGAATCTGCTACAATTGTGGAAGACCCGACACTACTCAAATGAGTGTTCGACTCCCCACAAGAGAAGAGAAGAATTCCAAGAAGAAGAAGCTCAAGAGAAGAGTCACCTCGAAAAGAGAGAAGGAGTAGAGATGATCGTTATGAACGAAGATCCTCTCGGGGAAGCAAGGATTCGGAAAGGAAAGACAAGTCATCAAGGAGCTACACAAGAAGAAAACATCAAGCTCATGTTGGTGAATGGGTCTCCGGCTCCGACTCCGACAATCACTCCGAAAGAAGCTATCACCCCAACTCCTAATACAGTCAAGATGAAGGTGTTGCCGGTCTTGCTCTCGTATCCTCCAACTTCAACTCCTATGACATATTTGATTCACCAAATGAGGGAATTGGAAGATGCTTCATGGCAAAAGGCCCCAAGGTATCACACCCTGAATTTATTGACTTTGAAAGTGATGAAGATGACTTGCTTGGTGAAGATGAGCTTTTACATGATAAATCTAGTGAGCCTAGTAATGATGAACATGCTAGTAGTCTTTATAGTCGAGAAGAGTCGAATGACAATGCTATGAAGGAGATTGAGCGTCTAACTAAAGAACTAAACACTCTTAAGTTAGCTCATGAAACAACTCAAGAAGATCATAGAGAGCTCCTAAGATCTCATGAGAAGCTACGCTTCGAGAAGCTCAATCTAGAGCAAGAACATGAGTTCCTAAAAGCTATCAATGACGATCTTCGAAAGAAGAGTTCTTCATATCTTGCCAAACGACTTCTCTTGTCTAATTTCTTGCCACCTATTAAAACTAAGCATGACAAGCATAAGAAAAATTCTTCATCTAGTAGTAACAATAATCATGCTAAATCAAATGTTGTTACTTCTAGTAATTCTCTTGATTCCACTAACAATGTTTCAAGCCAAGTTACACTTGAGCAAGAAAATAGTTTATTGAAAGGGATTATAGAGAAAGGTGTCTACAAGAGCCTTGCCAGAAGCAAGAACTTTGAGGAAATTGTTCGCAAGCAAGGAAGGCACCGAAGAATCAAGGAATTGGTTTTGAGCGAAAGTTCAACGCCGAGGGTGTTGAATGGGAAGAAGGTCAATATCCCACTCCAAAGTTTGTTTCTCAAAAGGAGAAGTATGATCCTACTTCTTCCAATGTGGAACAAGCTCAAGATGACCTTCCACCACAAGACCACAAGCTAAAAGGCAAGGACAAGCTTCAAGAGGAGATTGATGCATTCATTGAAGCACCCAAGGCCATGGTCAAGTGGGTTCCCAAGGAAACTTCAAGTTCTACTTGACAAGCTCAACTACTACCCCAAGGATTCCCATCAAGATGATGTGGATCCCAAGAAGAAGAACTAGAGAGTTCTTGAGGGTGACTCCGCCAACATACTTCACTCACATTCATTTTGGCAAAGAACTTGTGCAATCAACTTCCACATCTTGCACTAGTTCATGGAGTCACAAACCCTCTTGTTGGTAAGTCAAGGGACAAGGTAATCATTGCTTTCATGGACATCATCTATTGTGTACTTCAATCTATGTCCATGGATATCCTTGTTTGTTCCTTGTGGGACTAACCCATGTAGGTATTGAAAGTGCCCAATCCAAAGGATTGCTCCCAACTCTTGATGATCTTCATCAACATTGAGCATCCACATCTTCAACATCTACATGAAGTCTTCAACGACAACCCAAGGTTAGTTTGACCCTTTAAAAGGGGTTCTCACATCAAGGGGGAGCTTTGCTCTAAAGAATTGAGCTAAAGCATCTTCAAATGATGTGAACACATTAATGCTTTATGTAAAAGTGGTAACCCCACTTGTGCTTAAACGATGAGTATGACCTATGATCAAATGTTCTCATTTGACTCCTAAGTCAATATACTCATATATAGATGACCTAGTCATCGCCAAATTGTCTGCTAGTTGCTAGAGTTTTGTTTGTGCATGTTTGACACATATTTCATTTGATATCTTATTGTGTGAGCATGTTGGATGCATAATTTTATCCATTCGAGGACATCCATTTGTTGCTTTGGTCTTTTGGATTTTATCTCTTTTGACCAAATGGATGGACAAGAATGCCTAAGTTCCTCCCCTAGCTATCTATGCTTTCTTGTCTCAAACTCTATTCATGCTTATATCACAAACTTTGATCAAGTCTTTTTCGACAGCACCGAGTGAGGAGCACTCGAGCCACCGATCCGTCAAAAGCTTAACTTCCAAAACCTTCTAAGTACTTTCGGTCAAACCAATATACTCAAATCGGACGCACCAAAATCACTTGGATTGATCTAGGTTTTCACCTCGGTGAAACCGAAGTTGCAAATCTCGGCGTGACTGATGTGTGTAATCGCTGCGCTTAACCATCTCGGTGCCACCGAAGTTTTCCAACTCGGTCCCACCGGCAACCGAAGGGTATATATACCGAGGGCAGCGCTGATTATTCCTTCAAAACGCCTCGCCCCAAACCCTTCGCTGCCGCCGCCGGGTCTTCGGATCGCCTCCGCGTCGCCAGGCGCCTCGCCATGGTCTCCATCGCCGTCAACGGTCAATCTCATCGCCATTGCAGCCAGAGTGAAACTCCACCAAGTTGGGTGAGTTTCATCCTCTCGTGCTTCAACCTCCGATTCAATGCACGATAGGTTTTGCCTAGTTTCTTGCCATGTTTGAAATCTTCCTATCCAGCAGATTAGTTCTTAGAACGAAATTCGAGTGAAAATTTTAGGTTAGGTTTCACGAACACATCTCGGTGTGACCGATTCTACATTCTCGGATCGACCGATTTGGCCTCTGCCATTAGATCGCACATTTCGTCCAACCGAAGTTGTGCAAATCGGAAAGACCGAAATGAGGACTTAGTGAAACCCTAGTGCTCTCGGCTAGATCAAACCCATTTCGTCCAACCGAAAGTGGTGTGAATGGTTCTGTTTAGGCACTTCGGATTCACCGAATTTTAGACTCGGTCGACCAAATGCATTCTCGTGAAAACTTAAAACTGAGATTTGAACTCATTCATTTTGCAAAATCTTCTGCAGTTTGTGATAACTCTTCTATTCTCGCCTATACCTACTCTATTCACAGGTTGTTGTCAATATGTCGATGCAAGTGACAGCTGTAACAGGTCCGAATCACTAGTTGAGATTCCAGAGGCGCTCACTAGTCCCGAAGCCAGCAGTTTTTCTGATGATGGTGAGAGAAGCACCCCAAGTGGTTTGTCTGCTGCTGCCACCAGGGCCAGGAAGAAGAGAAATTCTGATGAAGAGGATTCTGACTTTGTTGCTGAGGAGGAGATCACTTCCAAACCTAAGAGGAAAGTGGTTGCCAAAGATTATCAAGGGCAACACACCAAGAAAGGCACCAAAGAAAGTGAAGAAGTCCACAGCTGCAAAGAAGCTGAGCATGGAAGAAGAAACCTCCAAAGAAGGTAAAGAAAACTTCCAAGAGGAAGAGGCTAGTACATGATGAAGCCGATGATGATTCGATGAGGAAGCACCCCAGCCTCCTCGAAGCCTAAGTTGATGGGAGATGCCATCGTAGCAGGAGCACCTACCAAATCTAAGCCATCAGCTCCAAAGAAAGGCAGCTCAAGCCAAACCTGCTGCCAAGCCAAAGAAAACAAAGAGAAATATTCCTGCCTCAGAGAAGAAGAAGGACAATGTGCCACCAATGAGTCGATGAAGAGGCACATGTATTGTCAAGCTCGCATGTAAACTGCCAGCTCATAATGATGCTCATCCTCGAGCTGAAAATATGAAGGAAAGGAAGGACAAAGGTCTCGTGCTATGGAGGCAAGTTGATCCATATGCCACCAGGAGAAGGACAGCTATTGACTCAAGATTCCACACCGAGAGCAACAAGATTTCTATGAGATGCTGCTCATGGACAAGAAGCCAATTGTTGCTGACACTAGGTATGTTGACTGGAAATACATCGACAGTGAAGAGCACAGAGACTACTTCCCACATGTGCATGAGAGCTTCACTGCATGTGGTGTTGCAGAGTTTGTTGGTCGAAATCGACAAAGATGGAATGATGAGATGATCATGCGCTTCTATGCCACAAAGACATTTCTATCCAGATGGCAGAATTGTATGGATGACTGAAGGCCTAGAGATTCTCTTCAACAGTTGAAGAATGGAGAGCACTGCTGAATGCTCCAGTATCAAGAGATGATGATGTAGATGTCTATGGCATTCCAAAGAAGAATCACGAGTCTATGAAGAACATGTACAATGAGGTACCAGATAAGGATGTTGAGATATGGAAGCTTGGATCAGTGTATCATCTTCAGGCAGGTCTCCCAACCACTAACACCATTCTGAGGCATACTTTGATGCCTAAGTCAGGAGATCATCGCATGATAAGAGGGTATTCTATCAACATGCTGCATATTCTAGATCAGAAGACACCTTTTAAGGTGATGGACCCGATAGTTGAGACTATCAAGAGGACAAAGAGCAGACTGTAAGAGGTCATGTGGGTTTGCTCCGCACATTCAGATGCTCATCAATGCCAAGTTTGGCACGGACACCTACCGTTGGATAGACCCCACTTGCCACCGCAGCCGAACATGAAGATAATGAAGTTGTGATGACCGAGGATGCTCCCACATCTGTTGAAGGACACGCTAAGTCCGAAGCTGCCAAACAAGCTAAAGCTGAGAAGGAAGCAAGAAGAAGAAGCAAAAAACCCAAGAGCGTTGGAGAACAACTTCTTGAAGCTACCCAGAGGATTGAACTACGCCTGCCAGATAGTGCGCCTCGGGAGAGTCTTGAGAGGATAGTTGAAGACAAGTTCCATGCTCGATGTCAAGTCGATCAAGTGCAGTCACCGCCAACAAGCTTGAGGCGACATTGAGGAAGCCAAGAGGGAGAAGGCAGAGCTCATGAAGGAGATGGAAGGTGATTTGGTCCAGGATGATTATGAGCAGCCTGCTCAGGTTCCCACAAAGCCCAGATCAGCTGCCATTCCAAAGGATGATCCTGTGGCTACAAGATCAAGACCTCCCACAGCTCCATCGGCCCAGCCCAGCTCCAGTGTCCACTCCTCCAGCTCCACAGACTTCAGCAGAAGCCTTTGCAGATGCAGCTATCTCCACTCCATCGACCTGCATAGAGCCGCCAGCAGAGTCCCTAGTGACGCTTAGCTCTATACCTTCGAACTTTTGGTAACTTGTTGCCAAAGGGGAGAAATTGTATAGATCATAGGACTTCGAGAGAGAGTGCTCGCTTTTGCTCTTTCGCTTGCGTTTTTCCTTGAGATACTTTTGAGTTCTTCGAGACATTTCGTGTGTTTGATACTACGCTTGTTTCTATCTTTGATGAGTGCTTGATCATACTATGCCTTAATGTGTGCTTAATGCTTATCATATTCTATTCATATCTTGTATGATCATTTACTCATGTCTTGGTGATTGGGTGCATGCTATTCATTCTTATCATTTTGTGCGCTCCACCAAGATGTATGTGACATGGAAGAGTGACCCATGATCCTAATCGATTGTGCATTTGCATTCAAACGCAAATCTTAAATAATGCACAAATTTAGGGGAGCTCTTGCTTATCACATACTTCTCAAAGCGATTTATATTATTCATTGATTATATCTTTGTCGGTTTTGATCTATATGTTGTCATCAATTACCAAAAGGGGAGATTGAAAGTGCAACTAATCCCGGGTGGTTTTGGTAATTAATAACAACATATATATCATTGAACTAATTGTTTCTTGAGAATATTTCGAAAGTTCAAAGTGATATGGGTATGGCAATGACCGATGATGTGGACCCTCAAAATGCTAAGGAAAGCATTGGCAAAAGCTCAAGACTCCATTTTTGGTTTAGTGATCCAAGATCACATTGAGTCCATAGGAAAGCCAATACTATTAAAAGGGATGAGGTTATGATGATGATCCGTTGCTCAAAGTGCTTAGTGATTTATCTCTCAAACTATCAGCAATCTTTCATTCCAACATATACTCATAAGTAATCTCGGTCCCACCGATTCCATAAACTCACCACACCGAGATGAACCACCTCACCATATAGCCAAACCCTAGTAATTTCGGATTTTCCGATTCCAAACTCGGTCTTACCGAAATTGGTGTTGCCAACCTTCTGTAACCTTCTGTACTCAAATCGGTGTCACCGAGATGAGAAAGTCGGTCCCACCGAGATTGGCAAACCCTAGACTTTGGAAGAATCGGACTAACCGAGATTGTATTTTCGGTCCCACCGAAAATCCCAACGTTCACAAGATTTGAACTTTCGGTCTCACCGAGTTGTCAACTTCGGTCTGACCGAGATTGGTCAAATGTGTGTAACGGTTGGATTTTGTGTGGAGGCTATAAATACCCCTCCACCTCCTCTTCATTCGTGGAGAGAGCCATCAGAAAGAACTACCACTCCTACCTTACATTTCTGAGAAGAAAACTACCTACCCTTGTGTTGAGATCAAGTTGCTCCACTCCCACCATATGAAACTTGATTTCTAGTCTTCCCAAGTTGCTTTCCACTCAATCCCTTCTTCCACCACAGCCAAATCAGTGAGGAGAGTTGAGTGTTGGGGAGATTATCATTTGAAGCACAAGAGCAAGGAGTTCATCATCACCAACACCATCTATTACCTTTTGGAGGGTGGTGCCTCCTAGATTGGTTAGGTGTCGCTTGGGAGCCTCCGTCAAGATGTGGAGTTGAACCAAGAAGTTTGTAAGGGCAAGGAGATCGCCTACTTCGTGAAGATCTACCCCGAGTAAGGCTAGTCCTCCGTGGGCGTAAGCCATGATGGCATAGACAAGGTTGCTTCTTCGTGGACCCTCCGTGGGTGGAGCCTCCGTGGACTCTCGCAGCCGCTACCCTCCGTGGGTTGAAGTCTCCATCAACGTGGATTGACGATAGCACCACCTATCAGAACCACGAGAAAAATCTCCGTGTCTCCAAACTGCGTTTGCTCTTCTCCACCTCTATTTACTACATGTGCAATTTACTTTCCGCTGCCACTACTCTAGAATTGCATGTGTAGGGTGATACTTGACTTGGTCATCATTGTGAACTTGCTAAAAACTTGTCCTAATCAAAAGGCTAAACTTTTAAATTGTCAAGTAGTCTAATCACCCCCCCTCTAGACATACTTCCGATCCTACACTGAGCTATCTCTAGAAATCACTAGAACATGCTCAAAATGACATGGAAAGATTGCAAATAATAACAGTTTTAGACTTATCAGGAAATAACATCAGGTTGCAATGTTTAGAGCTATCAAACAACATGTTACAGGAACTTATCATGGAAAACAAAGGCATGGCATGATACTACTAAATGCATAGAACAAGAGTCCCTTACTGACCATGAGCCAAAAAGGCATAGAAAATATGATGGCACCCATGTAAACATGGCAAGTTAAATTGCAGATTCATACATGGCAGGAACAACAATAAGTAGGCATGTTGGTGAGCTTGAACCACTCACCACAGAGCAATACATGGCATGGCAAGGCAACCAACAGTAATAAGACATGTTTATGAAGCTAAGCATGGCAAGAGTAAGGTCATAGGGTGCATGGATCACTAGCAAAGCATATGGCCAAAACTGAACTTCATGTTAACAGGTTGGCAGCAACATCATTTAGCAAGTTTGGAGCAAGATTACAACATGTTAAAGCAGGCTATAATTGCAACCAGGAGCATGAATGGGTAGAGCAAGACATGTAAAACAACTCATCCTTATTAAACATCTCCAGATTATGCACGAAATGACTTGTAGCATCAGGTTTACATAGCAACCAAATATAACAGAATCTGTCAAGCAAAACAGCAACAACAAGTACCCCACTTAACAAGCTTGATGCACTCACTACACAAGTCACAAAAATATATGGATGGCACCCCTGGAAAGATGGCATGGCATAGACCAAAACACATGTAGACATCAACCTCATAGGATGCACACATCAAACATGGCAAAAATGACAAAACAGCAAGTTCATAACAGTTTCAGCAGATTAACATCAACATGCACTCTTCCAACAGCATTTCGGGCATCAAGATGAGCTCAAATGAAAATGATGCAATGAAATGAAATGAAGTAATCGACGAGACGAACAATTTGACATATTACACGCACAAAACGGAGCAGTATGCATGGAGTAATGATGCGATGAACAAGGCATGATAGTGTCACAAATTCGGGGACTTGGCGAAAATCTCACCCCAGGGGAAAAGTCAACGGTGGCGCGGATTTCGAGGTTCGCCGGAGATGTCGGGACGGGACGGGAGGCCAAACGGATGGGAAGGGGCGGATCCGCCGCTCCCGGCGGATCTGGCCGGAGACGGCCCGGCTTAGGGTGGCGCGGCGTGTGGAGGTCCGGCGAGACGGGCCGGCCGGAGGAGCGGCGCTGTAGCGCCACGGGCGCGGGCGGAGCGAGGCGCCGGGCGGCAGGCCAGGCGCTGGCTCGCGCGGGAGGCGCGGCGCCCACGGCAGAGCGGCGCGTCCCGCTGGCGAGGGGGCGACCGGGCGGAGGCGGAAGACGCGGCGGCGGCGAAGCTAAGCGGTGGGACTCGGGCCTGGGCGGAACAGGCCTGCCCTGGGCCCCCCGGGCCAGCAGCGGTGGACGCGACGGAGGGCCACGCGGTGCGCTGGGATTCGCCGGGTGCGGTGGCGCGGACACGTCCGACTCGGGACGGACATGTCCGGCGGCGGAAGGTTGAAGAAGACTAGGGTTGGACTGCGGGATTTCGGGGAGGATCACATATATATAGGTAGAGGGAGCTAGGAGAGTCCAAATGAGGAGCGGTTTTCAGCCACGCGATCGTGATCGAACGACCGAGAGCATGGAGGAGAGTTTGCTGGGTTTTGGGCCACTTTGGAGGGGGTGTTGGGCTACAACAAAAGAGGGCTTTTGCGGTTACCCGGTTAACCGTTGGAGTATCAAACGAGCTTCAAATGTCACGAAACTTGACAAGCGGTCTACCGGTGCTATACCAAGGCCGCTTGGCAAACCTCGGGCCACTCCGAGAAAGTTTAACACCCGCACACAACGAGAGACAAAAAGGGGACGCCGGAGGGCATAGGAGTGTCGGATTGCAAAACGGACAACGGGGAAAATGCTCGGATGCATGAGACGAACACGAATGCGAAATGAGATGCACATGACGACATGATATGAAATGCAGATGATGACATGGCAAAATGCAACACGCAAGCAAATGACAAGGCAAGGATTGCGAATAACTGGCGGACACCTGGCGCAACGAATCCGGGGCGTTACAACACTCCTCCACTAACAAGAGATCTCGTCCCGAGATCTTAGGACCGAGACGGATGGGAAAAAGGGGTGAGGTGAAACAAGAACTCGAGAGAAGAAGCAAAGAATCGAGAGCACTCGAGAAGAAGAGATGAACAAGGAGAATGACGAGAACCAAAAGCTCACGGAATCAGATATACTAAGAAATCACTCGTTCTAACCGGAGTGGTTAGAATGAGAAAAGAAACGGATAAGACTGAAAGGATTTAGGCAACACTCCAGCTGAAACTTGGAGGAATAGAACACGAGCTTCACCCAAAGAGATGGCACTTGACGAAAAGACCAATGCAATGCCCCCGGAGGAATTGAAATAATTGAATGAAAACAACTTAGAAGGAAGGATTGAATGAAGTTGTTGAGAAAATCAACAACGAAAGAATAAGCTTGTTGTGGACTTATGGAAAACATCTCAAAATTATGAGGTGATCTCCGACCACAAGCGGAAATGATTGGATAGCTGAGAAGAACGAAGAAATGCAAAACTCCACTTCAAAAGAATATGGAGAATTAATTGCACTTCGAAAAGCAAGAAGGAAAGATACTTGAACTCCTCCAACAAAATCTTGATGAACTTTTTGGAGAAAGAATTAAATCATGACGAACCACCATGAAGAACTCCGGTAACAAAAAGGATGATGAGATAGAATTGAAAGATGAAAGAATAAGATTAAAACCTTGCGATGATTTAGATGGATGTTACGACGAGATGGCCGAGGAAATTGAACACCGGAAAAGAAAAGATGAAAACACTTGGAACTAGAATTTATTCATCAAGAACAAACTCCGAAGGAAGTGATTAATCACTTGGATGAAATAAGAATAAGATTTATTGTATGCTTATCCTTCATCAAATTAAATTGATGACAAGCAATGGATTTTTGCATACTACTTATTCTTCTTGAAAAAGGATTGAGAAGTGACATATCGCAAACTTGAGAAGGTCTTCATGAACCGCCGGTAGGATTGGAAAGAACGAATGAATTGAAATGATAATCCAGGAAAAAGAATCTTGAACGAACCACCGGAAGAATTCAAAATGACTGATGAAAGAGAATGAATCACCGGGAAGAATTAGAAGACAAATAAGCTACAGGGGATTTAGATGCAAAAGAATAAAGAGAACATGAGCTGATTAAAGAACACTTGAACGAAGCACCGGAAGAATATTGAGACGAACGAAAGGGCATAGATATAGAATAATTGGAGAACGAATTTGAAAAACTTAGAACGAAGAAATTTCTGAAAAGATGGCCTTCGGATGATCGAGAGAGCAAGCAACTCCTGAAATGCTCCGGATGGATGAAAAGAATATCTGTCAAACGGAATAATTCGCGAGGATAACTTGAAGCTAGAACACACAAAAATTAGAGGAAAAACTCTTCTCGGTCATCAAATGACGATGGAAAACCACCAAAATTACTGAGATACTCCGGTAGAATGAAAAATCGAAAAGGTTGAGTCAACAATGAAAATGATTTGAAATCGATCTAGGGAAAGCATCTGACTGATGAAATTCATTCTTACGTCACACTTGAAAAGAATTATGAATGACTCCGGGGGAATTAGAAGAGTCAGGTAAGATCCTGGGAAAAGACCTGTGGGTTAGGGCCCACTGGAGAGATAACACCGTTGAAAAGGATTGTTGAACAGATAGATGGTGCACCGGACAAATGAAATATTTGAATGAGGTGACACCCTCGAATTAATTCGAACACAGACGAATCTCCTAAGATGTCTTGAACACTCCGGAAGGATAATCTGGCGGGAGGCGAATGAGCAAGGAGAACACTTGATCCAAGGAAAAGAATATGATCAACCCGAAAAACTTGAATTGAGTCCGCCAGAGAAGAAAAGGGATGAAGAATGACGAACGAGACGAGAATCCACCGGTTGAAATGATTGAGGGAAGATTGAAGAGGTTCCGCATGAATGAAATAGATGGTCGAGAGAGAGTCAGACTCCGGGAAGAAGAGGGTGGGAGGGCGGGAAAAAACAAAGGCAACTTGGAAGGGGAAACCAACGAATATCTTGAAGAGAAAAACACCGGTTGAAATCATTGAGTAAAGAAAGCAAGGACTTCACACGAGTAGGAAGGATACTCGATTACGGACTCCGGTTCCGAGAAGGAAAAGGGTGGGTGGGTGGGAAAAGAAGACAACTGAGGTTTGAACTTGACAACGCTGAAGAGGCTCGAGTCAACTTGACGAGAAATGCACCAGATGAAAAGAGCTGAGAAACAATGATCGGAAAACCAACTGCGTGAACCTAAATAAAAATTTGAATGGGAAGAGGAGTAATTCAAAACACCTACATCAAGATTCCTCACCAGAGCGATGAAGGGGCAGAGGAGTAAAAGAATTCCTACTCTCTGATATAACTAGACTCCGAGAATAGTTTTCTTCTAGACTCATCAACGGCCAAACTACACGATCAATCAAGGGGGCTCCTAGGGTCGGTCGAGGCTCTGATACCAACTTTTCACGCCCAATATGCAACCCTATCCAAAAGTAACTCGAAGGTCCCACCAAGGATAGACCCGCATATTGAAACGCTTTTGCAAGGTGGATATCATTACATCAACATTACATAATATATGGGGATACATACAAGAGGCATACAATGCCACATGAATACAACAATACATCGTACATAAGATCAACATCCGACTACGGATGAAATACAAACAGAAGCTCAAACGACATCCACCCTGCTAGTCCAGGCTGCCGACCTGGAACCTATCCCCTGATCGAAGAAGAAGCAGAAGGAGAACTCCAAAACAAGCAAACATCGCTCTTGCGTCATGATCATCGCATAACCTATACCTGCAACTGTTGTTGTAGTAATCTATGAGCCACGAGGACTCAGCAATCCCATTACCATGGGTATCAAGACTAGCAAAGCTTAATGGAAATGGAAGGGGTAAAGTGGTGAGGTTGCAGCAGCGACTAAGCATGATATGGTGGCTAACATACGCAAATGAGAGCGAGAAGAGAAACAAAGGAACGATCGTGAAGCTAGCAATGATCAAGAGGTGATCCTGAACTCCTACTTACGCCAAACATAACACGTAAACCGTGTTCACTTCCGGACTCCGAGAAGAGACCATCACGGCTACACACGCGTTGATGCATTTTAATTTGGATCCGTGTCAAGTTATCTACAACCGGACATTAACAAATTCCCATCTGCCACATACCATGGCACGGCTCTCAAAAGTTTATACCTGCAGGGGTGTCCCAACTTAGCCCATGATAAGCTCTCGCGATCAACGAAGGATATTCCTTCTCCCAGGAAGACCCGATCAGTCTCGGAATCCCGGTTTACAAGACATTTCAACAATGGTAAAACAAGACCAGCAAAGCCGCCCGATGCACCGACAATCCCGATAGGAGCTGCACATATCTCGTTCTCAGGGCACACCGGATGAGCAAGACGACGGGTTGGCATAGACCACGTTGCCTGGGGCGCCGGACATCGCTCGGTTTGGACCAACACTTAGACAAGCATTGGCCCGGGGGGCTATAATAAAGATGACCCTTGGGTTAATTACTCCCAAGGGAAACGTAGGTGGTGGTGAGGCAAATGGTAAAACCAAGGTTGGGCCTTGCTGGAGGAGTTTTATTCAAAGCGAACTGTCAGGGGGGGTCCCATAAATCACCCGACCGTGTTAGGAACGCAAAATCCGGGAACATAACACCGGTATGACGGAAACTAGGGCGGCAAGAGTGGAAGAAAACACCAGGCATAAGGCCGAGCCTTCCAACCTTTACCAAGTATATAGATGCATTAATTAAATAAGAGATATTGTGATATCCCAACATAATCCTGTCCACCATGGAGCAATCTTCAACTTCACCTGCAACTAGCAACGCTATAAGAGAGGCTGAGCAAAGCGGTAACATAGCCAAACAACGATTTGCTAGGAAGGGTGTCAAAGGTTAGAGGTTCATGGCAATTTGGTAGGCTTGAAGAGCAAATGATAGGTAACGCAGCATAACGATAGAACGAAGCAACTAGCATAGCAATGATAGTAGTGAGATCCAGGGTAGCGGTCATCTTGCCTGAAATTCCGCTAGGAAGAAGAACGAGTCCATGAAGAAGATGAAGCCACGAAGACGAACCAAGCATAGACGAACGCATCCTCACGATCGCAACAAAACAGGAACTATCGAGAAGAAGCACACAACATGGTAAACACACCACACATAGTCAAAACATGATGCACAACAAGCATGATGCATGACAAGGCTACATGAAGCTACTCATGGCAAGAGATGATGCAAACAAGAACAACACATCAAAGCAAGTTTAAATGAGGCCGGAAACAACATATAACAATTCTGGTAAGTCCTCATATGCAAATTTCGAAATTGGTCCAGAACTGAATAAACCTTATGTTCAAGTAGTTAAACATCAAGTTAAGATGCACCAAGATGATCTACACGAAATTCTAGTCAAGTTACATATAAAGTCATTTAATTCGGAGCTACGGCCTAGAAGATATGAGCAAAACAAGTCAAACATGGCATTGATGCAAAATGCACCCAAACATCAAACAAACACCTCAAAACAAGGATGCAACATGATAATATGAAACAACATGCAAAATCAAGCAAGTTTCATATAGATCACACTCAAAACGGAGCAACGGTTCAACACATACACTCTACAAGTTATTAACAACAATCTGTCATAACAGCAACTAGGCATCTTGCAAGCATCAAAACAATATGCTACAGCACCCCAACATAATAACAAAAGACATGGGCATGAAGTACTGGTAAAGCACTACAAAACATGAACACTGAGCTATCTCCAGAAATCACTAGAACATGCTCAAAATGACATGGAAAGATTGCAAATAATAACAGTTTTAGACTTATCGGGAAATAACATCAGGTTGCAATGTTTAGAGCTATCAAACAACATGTTACAGGAACTTATCATGGAAAACAAAGGCATGGCATGATACTACTAAATGCATAGAACAAGAGTCCCTTACTGACCATGAGCCAAAAAGGCATAGAAAATATGATGGCACCCATGTAAACATGGCAAGTTAAATTGCAGATTCATACATGGCAGGAACAACAATAAGTAGGCATGTTGGTGAGCTTGAACCACTCACCACAGAGCAATACATGGCATGGCAAGGCAACCAACAGTAAGAAGACATGTTTATGAAGCTAAGCATGGCAAGAGCAAGGTCATAGGGTGCATGGATCACTAGCAAAGCATATGGCCAAAACTGAACTTCATGTTAACAGGTTGGCAGCAACATCATTTAGCAAGTTTGGAGCAAGATTACAACATGTTAAAGCAGGCTATAATTTCAACCAGGGGCATGAATGGATAGAGCAAGACATGTATAACAACTCATCCTTATTAAACATCTCCAGATTATGCACGAAATGACTTGTAGCATCAGGTTTACATAGCAACCAAATATAACAGAATCTGTCAAGCAAAACAGCAACAACAAGTACCCCACTTAACAAGCTTGATGCACTCACTACACAAGTCACAAAAATATATGGATGGCACCCCTGGAAAGATGGCAGGGCATAGACCAAAACACATGTAGACATCAACCTCATAGGATGCACACATCAAACATGGCAAAAATGACAAAACAGCAAGTTCATAACAGTTTCAGCAGATTAACATCAACATGCACTTTTCCAACAGCATTTCGGGCATCAAGATGAGCTCAAGTGAAAATGATGCAATGAAATGAAATGAAGTAATCAACGAGACGAACAATTTGACATATTACACGCACAAAACGGAGCAGTATGCATGGAGTAATGATGCGATGAACAAGGCATGATAGTGTCACAGATTCGGGGACTTGGCGAAAATCTCACCCCGGGGGAAAAGTCAACGGTGGCGCGGATTTTGAGGTTCGCCGGATATGTCGGGGACGGGGCCGGGGAGGCCGAAACGGGACGGGGAAGGGGCGGATCCGGCCGTTCCCCGGCCGGATCTCGCCAGAGACGGCCGGCCGGGGTGGCGCGGGCGCGGAGGTCTGGCCGAGACGGGCCGCCGGGAGGAGCGGCGCAGCAGCGCCACGGGCGCTGGGCGAGCGAGGCGCTGCCGCAGGGCGGCGCGCGTTTCGCGGCCGGAGGCGCGGCGCCACGGCGGAGCGGGCGTGGTCTCGCGCGCGGGGGCGACCGACGGAGGCGGGAGACGCGGCGGCGCCGGCGAAGCTAGGGCGGCGGGTCCGTCAGCGGGACTTCGGGCGCGCTGGCCGAACGGTCTCGCCTGGGCCCAAGGGCCGGCGGAGCGGCGGACGCGGCAGAGGCCACGAGCGCTGGGATTCGCCGGCGCGGCGGCGCGGACACGTCCGACTCGGGACGGACATGTCCGGCGGCGGAAGGTTGAAGAAGACTAGGGTTGGACTGCGGGATTTCGGGGAGGATCACATATATATAGGTAGAGGGAGCTAGGAGAGTCCAAATGAGGAGCGGTTTTCGGCCACGCGATCGTGATCGAACGACCGAGAGCATGGAGGGGAGTTTGCTGGGTTTTGGGCCACTTTGGAGGGGGTGTTGGGCTACAACAAAAGAGGGCTTTTGTGGTTACCCGGTTAACCGTTGGAGTATCAAACGAGCTCCAAATGGCACGAAACTTGACAAGCGGTCTACCGGTGCTATACCAAGGACGCTTGGCAAACCTCAGGCCATTCCGAGAAAGTTTAACACCCGCACACAACGAGAGACAAAAAGGGGACGCTGGAGGGCATAGGAGTGTCGGATTGCAAAACGGACAACGAGGAAAATGCTCGGATGCATGAGACGAACACGAATGCGAAATGAGATGCACATGACGACATGATATGAAATGCAGATGATGACAAGGCAAAATGCAACACGCAAGCAAATGACAAGGCAAGGACTGCGAATAACTGGCAGACACCTGGCGCAACGAATCCGGGGTGTTACACCGCCGCAGGGCTGGGGCCAAGGCTCGGAGCCCCCTGGCCCCAGTGCCGGCATCGGCTGCTGAAGCGGGCGGCGCGCCCGTGGGAGCGCGGCGGGCATGGGACGACGAACCGGCTGGAGTCAGCGACGGGGTGGCGGCGCGGCCTTCGTGCTGCATCGAAGAATGCAGGAACGAGGCCTGCTGCTCGTTCCCCGCCGGGCCGATGGCGGCGCTGGCGGCAGGCAACGGGGACCAACGGGGGCGACCACCGACGGGCGTCATCTGGGCGACGCGGGTGGCGAGAGCAACCCGACGCTCGGCGCGAGCTCGGCGAGCGTCAGCCATGGGCACGACGGAAGATCACACGCGACCAGCGGAAGAAAGATTCCGGTGCACCCCCTACCTGGCACGCCAAATGTCAGATTTCAGGTTCCGGAAGACCCTTGAGGTTTGAACTCTGGGGTGCGCACGAAGATCTTTCCCCTACCAGCTCATGTCTCGAAGTCTCGCAAGGATCTAGGCTAGAAAGATGAACACACAAGGGACACGAGGTTTATACTGGTTCAGGCCACCATTGTGGTGTAATACCCTACTCCAGTGTGTGTGGTGTGGTGGATTGCCTCAGGGGATGATGATGAACAATACAAAGGGAGAACAGCCTCGCGAGGGCATGTTCTTGAGCTGGTGTGATGAACTGCTTGGGTGAGTCCAATCGCTTCTCTCTCTATGGACGATCCGTCTTCTAGATGCCTCTACTCTGCGGTGGCTAGTCCTATTTATAGAGGGAGGCCCTGGGACTCTTCCCAAATAATGAGCGGGAAGGGCGCCAACAATTTGCCATTTTGAAGGGGAACATCTAGTACACTTATCCTGACTAAAGTTGGTCTTTGGCTGCCAAAGGCTCTAACGATGACGCCGTCCTGGGCTCCACGATGACCTCCATCCCGCCGTTCTGCTGGTCTTGGTCTTGTTGCACCGAAACGGTAACCTTTGCCTGATGCCTTGGCCTGTGCTTGCCTCCTTTGCACCGAAGGGGAAACAAGGACACTCGCAGCCGGGCGCCTCCCGGGCGCCTCGCCGGTCTCGATCGTCATGGCTTGCGCCACGAGCTCTCGCGAGGTGCCCCGCCTTGATCTCTCCGCCTCCTCGAGCCCTGCCTGAGGAGGCTGCTCTGAGGAAGCTTCTGTCATCCGCCCATGAGGCTTGGCGCCTCGCGAGGGTCTTGAGCTTGAGCTGATGAAGCTGGGCTGCACTAGACCCCCACTTGGGCCACGCCGCGGGCCGCAGGTAGGCAAGTCTGGGGACCCTCGTTCCCAGAACACCGACAGTGTGTGGCCTTGGAGGCAGAACAGGAGCAGTGGCATTAGTAGAGGCGTCAGGCTGCACATTTGTTGCAGGTGCATCATTGGCTTCATGCACAGTGTTCATTGCAGGCGCCACA
Organism: Aegilops speltoides; assembly: GCA_021437245.1. NCBI lineage: Eukaryota > Viridiplantae > Streptophyta > Magnoliopsida > Poales > Poaceae > Aegilops > Aegilops speltoides. The sequence goes on from CM038144.1 coordinate 363,638,283, forward strand.
TTGTCTTCAGCCATGACCACGTCATTCGCTTCAGTGGTGTTGTTGGTGGCCGCCTCAGGATTTTCAACCTCCACTTGGGTAGTTGGAGGGTCGGGCACAGACACGTTCTCCTTGAGAACAACTTCTTGGTTGGTAGGGGGAGTAGCAACACGCTCTTCTTCTCCTTGTCTTTCATCGGCTGATGCAGCCAGATTGTCTTCAGCATCATTGTCTTCGGATGTAGGAACCATCAAAGAGGGATTTTCTTCAGGGAACACTTGACGTGCCACTGAGCTGGATTGGTTTGAATCTTCTTCTGTGATGGTTGTCATGGAGACTGATGGCCTTAGGCCTTTGCGAAGCCGTTGGAACACGGGCGACGCTTTTGGAGATGGTGTAGTCTCCATGTAGTTGTCATCATTCACTATTGGGCTGGTGACTTGCGCTAGTGGAGGACGGGGTGTACTTGGTGAGTCTTGACTTGGTGTTGGTGGTTGGGGGCGATTAGCCCATGAGGCATCCTGGGAGATTGGCATCAAAGGACGACCAATGCGGATGAGCTCGCTGTTCGTGAGAACAAGCGATGATTCGTTGGGTGCTCAATCTGAGGAAGGACTTCATCATCTTCTACATTGTCTTGGGGACCAATGGCTTCAGCCGTGATGGGGTCAACGGCTGGATCTTCTGCAGCTTCAGGAGCCTTTGTGGAAGCAGACTCATGAACAATCAACTGACGCTCTTGATTTTCAGATGCAGGATGAGCAAAAGCAATGGGTCGGGCTCGACAACAAGGGGCTCTTTGGGAGAAGCCCGATCTCTCTTCTTAGTTTTTCTCTTCTTGGTGGGTGGTGCATCATCAGTGGTGTTCTTGATTTTGCGCTTTCTGGCTTCAGGTTCAGCTGCCTTGGTTTTCTTATGTTCTGAAGCCACTATGGGGACCTTAGGCTTCAAGCCAGTCATGCTGGCAGGGAAGACAATGTGAGGTTCTTCCCGCCTTGGAGCTTCAGTTTGGGCCACAGTAGGCTTCTTCTTCTTGGTAGCCAGCTTGGGGTTGATGCCAGGATGCCCAAGTGCCTTGCGCTTCTCAGCTTCATTGTAAGCTTGAACACACTTGGCAGCAAGATTCTTCATGCGCTCTCTTGAACCTTTGGCTTCTTCGTGCTTCTTGCGAAACGCCTCCTTGAGGTCATGCAGCATCACCTTGAAGTTTTGAACATCAGCCACGCTGAGCTTGGCTACATGCTTCTTGAACTGCTCTTTCTCATAGTCAATCTTGTTCTTCAATTCAACAATTCGCTGAGCCAGAGCCAGCTCAGGAGCAATTGCGCCTTGGAAGGCGACGCTGATGCCAATCGGGAGCTGAATATCATCAAAGCTGAGATTGGGGTTGTCAAACCACTCATCAATGAAGTTGTACAAAATGTTCACATCAAAGAGGGGCAGATCATTGAAGATCTCCTCCTCTTGCTTGCTCTTAATCAGCTGCTCAAGAGCATCATCACCGCACTCATCGTCTGTTTACAGATCAATGGCTTCAGTCTCGTTCCTCAGAACTGCAGTAGGTGCCAGGGCTTGACCATAACTTTGAACATCTTTCTTCTGAGTCTTCTCTTTCTTCTTGGAGATGCGAGAGAGATCTTCAGAAGTGTTACTTGGAGCAGGAGGGGCAGTTGCCAATGGCTTCACTCGAGAAGCTTTTGGTGCAGCAGTTGGTTTTGAAGCCTTAGCTTTCTTTTGCTTCTGCGGCTTAGGAGGAGGAGCCGGTGCATCATCAGTGTCAGCATCATCACCAGAATGATCCACTTTTGCACCTTGGACGGCAATGTGTGTGATGAGGCCTGCAAGGTTTTAGAAGGGGCCGATCCTGTTTTAATTGGCTTCACGGGTCCCATCTTCCCGAGGAGCAGATGGACCTGGGTTTAAGTCAAGTCTGAATTCCTTCTTGTTCTTACAGCAGAGTCTTTGGCGAACTGGTAGTTGCGCTTGAACAGGTTGTCTTCACGGCACCACAACAAAGAAGAAGGGTCAGCGTTCTGTGGTTGTGGTCCGCGCACCATGCATGGATAGAAACCTTGCTCAATAGCTTCATCCTGGGTCCTGGGAGGAAGATTTTTGTACAGTATATCACCCCAGGGTTGCTTGATGGCATTCTTCTCTGCATACTCTTTTGTGACGAATCGGTACTTGAACCATTCCTCTGCCCAATATCTTCGAATCCATTGGATTTGGTTCTTGCGTCCTCTATAGGTTTCCTCTGGGTCTGTTTTGTACAGCTCGTCCAAATCTGAAGGCAAATCCTTGGAAGTGTTCCCACGGTGCCGTCTGCCACCCTTTCTTGCTGACTTCTTAGTAGCCATGAAGCTTAACTTGAAAGGCTTCAGTACTTGCAAAGGCTTCTGCCGGCTGGTCAGACAAGAACTGGCTTCAGGAGAATTTATGTGACTCTGTAAGAATTCTGCAAACGAATGCAGACTATGAGAACCAAGGGATTCTCCCATGGACATGTACCTGTGACAGCATTAGAGGTGCGAGGGAAGGGGAAGAGGTCATATGCATTCTCAGAAGATTTTGAAGATAAATCAGTTTGAAGACAATGACCTCATAACGCGAAGACATTCACTTATTTGATGAGAGTTGGTTCTAGATTTGTATGAATCCAAGAATAAGTACAAGTGAGGAATCTAACATGTAGAGAAGCATAAGTGAACAGACTAGGCATAGTATGAGATGCAGAAAGAGATAGATTCAACTTTGGAGATCTAGAAACTAATTTTCGTAAAGAAGAATGAATCTATCAGATCGAAAAGACGGTAAAAAGTGAATTTTAATTACCACACAAAGAACTGCTAGACGGAGCAAAGTTGGAGGCCGAGCAGTTCGATCTTCTGTGCCCTAACTTGGCGACGGAGGACATCTACGGTGACGGCGGAGAGGACGAGGTCCACGACCGACGTGAGGTCGGCGTCGGAGAAGTCGCGGCAGCTAAGCGCGTTGCCGGCGTCGTCGAGAGCTAGCGGAGGCGCTAGAGTTTGCGAGAGGTGGCGAGGTGGAAGAAGAATTTTTGACCGAGATGTGATGGGTATGAAAGGGACGGCACAGCGCAATTACGCAGATGCCCCTGGCGGTTCACATCTGAAGGGCATGTGGCAAGCATGCAACACCTTGGAAGTTGTTACATGTTCCGACGCACGCCTGGATTGTCGGGGTGGTCATTCCAAATTCTCCGGCTTTCAGGAAGTAAGGATATAGCATTAAAAACAGATATAAATGTTTGTTAGATTGACTTCAGCTGACAAGGTCTCAGTGAAGACAATCGAGAGTTTTCAATAGAATGCATATGATTTGGACAAATAGAGTTGAGGTAGAAGCATAGATAGGTTGGGGTCCGATCACATTCACTTAGATCAAAAGATTCAACATGAAGTCATAGCTATAAGTGAATGCTGTAGAGGACAACACAAATATGTATATAACTAGTATAAGGCCAAATCAACCAAATGAAGGTAAACTTGAATATAAGCCAGGGATGAAGATAAATCAAATATGAAGACTTTGCAAATATAACGCCAAGAGAAACACTTCAAACAAAAGTTTGGTGGTGGCTTTACCCACCGATAGGAAGTATTAGACCCAGACACGACGCACAATTATCGTGGCGCTCCGAAGTCAAATTCCGCATTAATGTATTCACACTTAGAGTGTATGTCTTCATTGATTGAAGATATACAATACTTTGTGTGTTGCATATCTAAGTCATCAAAATGCATAAGTGTTACGATGTGTGCCTAATCACAGGACATTTGAGGATTCCAAGATATTTAGCTCACACCGCAACTTGCAAAACCTTTTCTCATCGAAGGGCTTTGTGAAGATATCAGCCAACTACTCTTCTGTCTTGACGTGAATGATATCAATATCTTCCTTTATAACATGATCTCTGAGAAAGTGATGACGAATTTCAATGTGCTTTGTCTTCGAGTGCTGAACTGGGTTGTTGGCAATCTTGATGGCACTCTCATTGTCGTAGTAGAGAGGCACATTCTTCAGATGGATACCATAGTACTTGAGAGTTTGCTTCATCCAGAGAAGCTGAGCACAGCAAGATCCAGCAGCAATGTATTCGGATTCAGCAGTGGAGAGAGATACACAGTTCTGCTTCTTTGAAGACCAACAGATAAGAGATCGTCCCAGAAAGTGACATGTGCCTGATGTGGACTTGCGATCAACCTTGTCACCCTCATAATCAGCATCTGAGAATCCAACTATATCATACTCTGAGCCCTTTGGATACCATAATCCTAATGTTGGGGTGTAAGCCAAATATCGAAGAATTCGATTCACAGCTAAGTGATGCGATTCCTTTGGTGCCGCTTGGAATCGGGAACACATGCAAACACTAAGCATTATATCTGGACTAGATGCACATGAATAAAGCAAAGAACCAATCATGGAGAGGTATACCTTTTGATCGAACTCTTTACCATTGTCGTCGGGACCCAAATGACTTTTGGTTGGTATTGGCGTCGTGTATCCTTTGCAGTCCTGCATTCCAAACTTCTTTAGGCAATCTTTGAGGTATTTTTCTTGAGATATGAAGATGCCGTTGCGTTGCTGATGGATTTGGAGACCCAGAAAGTACTTCAGCTCGCCCATCATGGATATCTGATATTGCTCTTGCATCATGTGACCAAACTCATCACTGTATTTCTTGTTGGTGCACTCGAAGATAATGTCATCCACATAGATTTGGCACACAAACAGTTCACCATCATATGTCTTCGTGAAAGAGTGTAGGATCTAGTGAACCAGGTTTGAAGCCTTTGCTCTTCAGGAAGTCTTTGAGCGTATCATACCAAGCACGAGGGGCTTGTTTGAGGCCATACAGTGCCTTGTTGAGCTTGTATACCATATCGGGATGTTTTGGATCTTCAAAGCCGTGGAGGTTGTGCGACATATACTTCTTCTTCTATCTTTCCATTGAGAAAAGCACTCTTCACATCCATTTGATATGTATGATGTTGTGATGATTTGCATAGGCTAGCAGTATGCGAATGGCTTCAAGCCTTGCCACCGGAGCAAATGTTTCATCGAAGTCAATTCCTTCTACTTGAGTGTAACCTTGTGCAACGAGACGAGCCTTGTTTCTGACCACTTGACCATGATCATCTTGCTTGTTGCGATATATCCATTTGGTGCCAATGATATTGTGCTTCCGAGGATCAGGACGCTTGACCAATTCCCACACATTATTCAGCTCGAACTGTTGAAGCTCTTCTTGCATAGCTTGAATCCATTCAGGTTCCATGAAAGCTTCATCGACTTTCTTGGGTTTAGAGATTGAGACGAATGCAAAATGCCCACAGAAATTAGTTAGTTGTGTTGCTCTTTGAGTTGCTTTTGAACGAGTAAGTAGACCAGGTGCATTCAAGCTGTAAATTATCTTCTCAATCTGAACTTCATTTGCAACACGAGGATGAACAGGACGAAGATTTTGCTCTTGCTGATCAAAGTCATCATTTGGGGGATTGTCTTCAGGCTGAGCATTGTCTTCAGGTTGATTAGGTGCAGAATGATAAGCTCTTCTTCAGTCTGATTCTCAGAAGGTATGATATCTCCAATTCCCATCTGCTTGATTGATTCACTTGGAGGTACTTCATCTAGCACATTTGGCAGGTGCTCTCTTTGCGAGCCATTAGTCTCATCGAATCAAGACATCCACAGCTTTCAACCACTTTATAGTGAAAGAGGTTGAAGACTCAGAGAGTGTGAATCCTTTCCGTAACCAAGCATAAAACCTTCATGTGCTTTCGGTGCAAATTTTGACGTGTGATGTGGATCCTTGATCCAGCACCTAGCACCAAATACTCTGAAGTAGCTTACATTTGGCTTCTTACTAGTTAGGAGTTCATAGGATGTCTTCTTCAGAAGCTTGTGAAGATAAACATGGTTGATGATGTGGCATGCAGTATCAATGGCTTCAGGGCAGAACTTCCGTGGAGTCTTGTACTCATCAAGCATCGTTTGGGCCATCTCAATAAGAGTTCTCTTCTTGCGCTCTGCGATGCCATTCTGCTGAGGTGTGTAAGGAGCAGAGAACTCATGAGTGATACCCAAAGTATCTAGATAAAGGTCGAGGCCGGTGTTCTTGAACTCAGTGCCATTGTAGCTTCTGATGTGCTTGATCTTGACACCATAGTTCATCATGGCATGATTGTCAAAGCATCTGAAGACATCCTGCACTTCAGTCTTGTAGAGGATTATATGCACCCAAGTATATCTAGAGTAATCATCAACAATGACAAAGCCATAGAGGCAAGCAGTAGCATTGAGAGTAGAGTAGTGAGTAGGGCTGAATAAGTCCATGTGTAGCAGCTCGAAGGGTTGAGAAGTAGTCATGATTGTCTTTGAAGGATGCTTGGCCCTGGTCATCTTTCCAGCTTCGTAGGCGCCACACAGATGATCCTTCTTGAACTTGACGCTTTCGATGCCTACGATATGCTTCTTCTTCGCGAGAGTGTGCAAGTTCTTCATGTCAACATGTCCTACCCTTTGATGCCACAGCCAGCATTCTGAAGCTTTTGCTAGAAGACATACGTCCATCTGTGGTCCTGCTGAGAAATCTACCATATACAGATCATATTTCTGATACCCTTCAAATACTAGAGACTTGTCGGATTCCATTAGTACAAGGCATCGATATTTTCCAAATAGCACAATCATGTTTAAGTCACAAAGCATTGAGACAGACATTAAGTTGAAATTAAGGGATTCAACAAGCATCACTTTATCCATGTGCTGATCCCTAGATATTGCAACTCTACCTAGACCCAATACTTTGCTTTTACCGTGTCAGCAAATGTGATGTGACTCTTGTCTTATGGACGTAGCGTTGAATCCATTAGAAGACTTCGATCGCCAGTCATGTGGTTAGTGCATCCACTGTCCATAATCCATTCTGAAGCACGAGGTGTCATAGCCTACAGTGCAGTTTGGGGGATAGGCTTCACCAAGCGAGTTGTGAAGCATAAACATTTGACGAACAAGTGGAACATGGAAATTCAGATCTTGGTTAGGATAGATAGGATGAGTGTCAAGGAATCCTGGAACAAAATACATAGTAAGACCATTTGGGCATTTTATCTTGCGCCCCACAAGATGTTTAAGGTCCCTAGCATTAGTTTTGGACGCCTTTGATTTTCGGCTGGAGACCTTTCCCTGCAAAAGAGAGTTAAGTTTTCTTAACCACCCAAATTTTCAGGGGTGGCTTAGAAGCAATGAGTCTAAGTGCAGCATCTGAGAATTTCGGCTTTGGAGCCCTAGTAAATAGCCTTGCAGGAGGTGAATAATACTCATAGGAATAAGCAGAAAAGTTCTTAGTTCAATGAACATAGCGGTTTGAGGAAACACGCTCATATTCATGGGTCTGAGTATGATTTCCCTGCAAAACATTGATGTTAGGGTGACTCAGATGAGTCCTCAGTCTGTATGAAGCTTTTGGACCATATGAAGCCTTGGTATGGGGTTTGTCTTCTTCACAGGAGGTGTCATGATGACATTCACTGGAAGATTCTCAAGACAGCTTTTGGGTACCCATATCTTCTTCATAGGTGGCCCATTCCTGCAGTTAGTACCAATATACCTGGCAAACACTTCACCATTCTGACTCTTAAACAGTTTATAGTTTGCATCAAAGGATTCATCAATGATAATGGGTGTCGGTGTCAAAACCGGCGGATCTCGGGTAGGGGGTCCCGAACTGTGCGTCTAGGCGGATGGTAACAGGAGACGAGGGACACGATGTTTTAACCCAGGTTCAGGCCCTCTTGATGGAGGTAAAACCCTACGTCCTGCTTGATTAATATTGATGATGTGGGTAGTACAAGAGTGGATCTACCACGAGATCAAGGAGGCTAAACCCTAGAAGCTAGCCTATGGTATGATTGTTGTAATGTATGTTGTCCTACGGACTAAAGCCCTCCGGTTTATATAGACACCGGAGAGGGCTAGGTTACACGTAGTCGGTTACAATGGTAGGAGATCTACATATCCAGACGCCAAGCTTGCCTTCCACGCCAAGGAAAGTCCCATCCGGACACGGGACGGAGTCTTCAATCTTGTATCTTCGTAGTCTTGGAGTCCGTGGACGATGATAGTCCGCTGTCCGGACACCCCTAGTCCAGACTCCTCAAGAGCCCCGAACCAGGCTTCAATGATTATAAGTCCAGTAGCGTTTATAGTCTTGGCGTTGCAAGGCGGGTTCTCCTTCAAATTCCATGTACCGCGAGCGATGTCGGCTTCATCTTGAATCTTGTGTTCCTCGGCCTGCGCCAAATAATGGCCCTCTTCCACGCTGCCGCACGAATGCGAAAAGTCAGGGTGTCTTTTACGTTTCACCCCCTAGTTGTGCGAGTCGTCCGCCTATAAAAGAGGCAAGAATCTAGATCCAAACCACACCATCTTCCTCCCACGAATACTCCATCGAAGCGCCTTTGACCTAAAAATCCATTCCATCATGGATCGTCGACGCTCTTCTTCACGCTCCCCACCCCACCGCCGAATTGGAGGAGGTGCTCTGTTTTGCACAACGAGCTAGTGAAGCTCCAAACGGGAGGATTTCTCCCTCCGGCCTTCATGGTCCCAGTCCGGGCCGGACTGGTTACTTATCAAGGTGGGAGGCAGGCAGAGGACACTCCAAGCCCCAATAAGGGGGAGTGTGTATGCTTCGTCCCCTATCTGATAAGGGGACTCGGATTCCCAATACATCCGTTCCTCCGCGGGCTCGTGGAGTTCTACGGACTCCAGCTCCACCACCTCACGCCCGCCTCTGTCCTGCATATCGCGGGCTACGTAGCTCTTTGTGAGATATTCCTGGGCATTGAGCCCCATTTTGCATTGTGGAAGAGGCTGTTTTGCCTCGTACCCCGTTCTCATGAGGGGTCCATATATCAAGTGGGCGGCGCCGAAATATGGCGCATTGCCGGGACCGGATACCCATCCAGTACTCCCAAGAAGGCGTCCGAAGACTGGCCCTCAGAGTGGTTTTATATAGGAGACGCTCCGCTGCCGGACCCAGTTCGGATCGGCCTCCCGGAGTTTAGTGCTGCTCCCTTGAAGAAACGCCTCAGCTGGCGCCCACGGAGCCCCCGATTGGAGGAAGACAAGAGCGTCCATTACTTGATGGGCCAAATAAGATTAATGGCCCATTCTGGCTTGACCATGATCGGAGTCATGGCGACATGCATCAAGCGGGGGGTACAGCCATTGCAATACAGAGGCCACCCCATGTGGGATTTCAACGGGGAGGACGATGCCACCCGGCATGGCCGCAAAGGGCCGGATTCGACCGAGGATCTGGTGGAGATCCTGTCCATCCTGTACAAGGGGGAGAAGGAGGACTTCCTTAGGACGAACCCTTTAAATGGGTTTTCCATGACCAACCCTAGAGGATTGGTAAGTGAACACCTTGAAGGGCTCAACCCATGCTTTCGAAGTTTAAGTTTCTTACATTATGTCTTCGGCGCAAGATCTACGCCAGACTGTGGAGGACATGGTGAGTCCTGCTCCACAACCCGAGGATCCAGAAAGATCCCTGGATCCGGCCTCCGAAGAGGACCCGGACATCGAGGTGGAGCTGATCGATGGGGTGTTTCACCAGCTCAGCATAGACAATGCTTTGGTTGCCATTACAGCGGACTACCCCGGACTAAGTCCGGCTTCCCAGGTGACCGCGACCGAAGTTCGTACACCATTATCTCTTCCCTGCCCATTTCTAACCTTTGCGAACGATGGTATTTTGTAGGAAGCGCCTTTACGGCAGGAAGCCGAGCCCGCGGCGGCTGACCAACAGAGGCCAGTCCGGACCAGCAGGCGGAAAAGGAGCGCGGTGCGGGCGGAAACGTCGCCGCAAAGGTATAGCTCGTATTTGAATTTTCAGAGCAACGTTCCGAGAAAACGCCCGAGTGCCCATAATCTTTGAAGGAGAAAAAGCGCTCGCCGGACTGCGGGCGCAGAAGTTTCCGATCCAACCTACACGGCCAGCCTCCGCCCGCCCGCACGGAGGAGGCAAGCGCAAGACGCGGGCGGATCCTTCTCCAACGGAGGACACCAACAGATCGTCCGCCACCAAGTCGAGGTGGAGAGCGCCATGAACCATAGGCGCCACGACAAGATTTCGTGAAGCGTGCTTTTCCCGGAGGCATTGGATGCCTTTAACGCAGGGACGCGATCTCCGTGCCGCTCAAGATGGTTTTACCAGAGTCATGGAGCTGTATGTGAAAGACATACGGGTAAGGGAATTTTAATGGTTGTATATACCAGTAGCCCCCGAGACTTAAAGTAGTTATGCTAACTGATTTAAGGATCATTTGGAAACGCAGAGCTCTTACCGAGAAGAACGCCTACTGTCTCCGGAGCTGCAAGATTGCAAGGCCCAACTTGAGGTCCGTACTTGCTGCCGCAGAGGAGACGCAGACCCCTCCCGTAACACATTTTATTAATGAATATAAGCGTTGTGCGGCATGCGCCGAGTCTAATAATGACATTGCAGTACCGCGGACAAGATCCGGACAGCAAGTATTACTACGCCAGACTAAAGGCCGGCGAGAATGTGCTGAATAGGGTTCAGCAGGAAAGGAACAAGCTCCAGGATGCCAACGCCAAGCTCGGAGAAGAGCTGAAAGGCGCTCGGGCCAAGCTGTCCGGTTCCGTTAAGGAGAATCAGCCACTTGTCGCGGCATTTATAATAAGTGCTTGGCGGACTCTTTTGAAAAGAAGAGTTCGGCGAGGAAGTATTTTGACGTGACATGTCTTGTAGGTATACTCACGTGTCGTCTGTAGAGGAGATGCCCATATCAGCGGGTGATCAACTTCCGAATCTGTTGCGGCTACTCGAGCGAGTTGGCGGCAATGAGCTGCGTCGTTCGGGCTTTATGGCCAGCCCTCACCCTACCCGAGGGCCTCGGGAGCTTCTGGAGAAGCTGCAGGAGTGCAGCAGCGCTTCCGTTGTGGAAGATTTCGCTTGCCGTCAAGGTGCCGTGGAGGCTTGGGCCATGGTGAAGACGCTGTACAAGAAGGCGGATCCCAACCACATGGCGAAGTTGGACGGTGGGGCCCGATGGGAAGGAGATCCTGTGAGTTTAGTATACAGCCAAGTAGAGTTGGCTGCTAAATTTTCCCAACGGGACTGTAAACTAGACAGCTGTTAGACGGGACCGAGGAGGAATACAATCATAAATTTGACAATGTATGTTATCCTTTAAAGTGACATGTGAAATGCCTTCTAGCCGGATTGTAGATCGTTTGTCTTTGCCGACCTTTTCGCTTCAACCTCGGGACCCTAGAGTCCGGAGTGTGTCCAATACCTTTTGGTTAAGAAACAAGCTGTGGTATGCATGGAGACCCGGCGTAGGGGTCATTAGTGCTTTATCATACAAGTGCCCAACTAGTTATGTTATATTACATGGTTAGTAAGAAACATCTTCGGGGAGAATAGTTCCGTTAAGGGTTCCTTTCTCGGAGGCATGCCCTAAAGTGCATGTCCGCACGCAAACAAAGCGATAAAACATCTGGGGCAGATTTGATAAATAGGTAAAAGTCATCTTTTAAATCACCGACCGAATATTCCCTTAAGAACTCTAGCTTTGGCTTCACCCACCGAGGTACACATCCGGTGACCAGCGAGAACAATCGCAGAGGTGCTGCCTTTACCTCCTAGCCGAACAATCGGGAACGTACGGGTAAGCACAGGAGCCAGGCAACCCAGCTTGGCCAAAACTTAAGTCATATCGATGCTTATAATGGCGAGTAAAAGGTACATGTGGAAGCTTGACACATGTGCTGGGTATGAAACCCGTGTAATTGAGCTTCTGTAAAAGAAGCCCCCAGGAATAATGAGTGCGGATGGCACATCATGCGTATGCAAAAGATGCGAAAATAGGCCCGTAAGGGCTTTTAAATAAAAAGGCATAAAAGAGAAACGAAAGACAGCGAAGTGTAAAAGTTTGATTTGGGAAGGGGCGAACTCTTACTCGGCGCTAGGCATAGAATCGTCGGAGGCGGGTTATGTTCCATGGGTTCGCTCGAGTCGGTTATCGGCGCATTTCGTGAGACGGTATGCTCCGCCGTCGAGACTTGATCGATAATGAAGGGCCCTCCCATTTGGGCTTGAGCTTGTCCTTTTTCTTGTCCGTAGGCATAGAACTAGTTCGCCAACGTTGTAAGTCTTGGCCCGTACTTCTCGCTTTGATATCTTCGGACTGCTGGCGATAAAATGCGGAACGAGCCTTCGCGACGTCACGTTCTTCCTCCAATGTGTCCAAGCTGTCCCGCCGATCAAGCTCGGCCTCTCTTTCCTCATACATGCGCACTTCGAGGTCGGTCATGAATAATGTCACAGGGCAAGACTGCCTCTGCGCCGTATACCATAAAAAATGGTGTGAATCCGGTGTACGGTTAGGCGTTGTCCGCAGCCCCCAGAGTACGGAGTCGAGCTCCTCGACCCATTGTGTGTCGGATTTAGTAAGTGACCTCACTAGTCTGGGTTTAATGCCGCTCATTATTAGACCATTTGCTCTTTCCACTTGACCGTTGGTTTGAGGGTGATAGACTGAAGCATAGTCGAGCTTGAAGCCCATATTTTTGCACCATGACTTAACCTCGTCGGCTGTGAAGTTCGTGCCGTTGTCGGTGATGATGCTGTGGGGGACTCCGTAACGGTGTACCACCCCTGATATAAAGTCTATCACTGGTCCGGACTCTGCCGTTTTGACCGGTTTGGCCTCTATCCATTTGGTGAATTTATCCACCATGACCAATAGGTACCTTTGCTTGTGGGTTCCCCTTTAAGGGTCCAACCATGTCAAGCCCCGGACATGACGAACGCCGGGTAATGGGTATGGTTTTGAGGGCGGTGGGTGGCATATGGCTCTGATTAGCAAAGAGCTGACAACCAACGCATCGCTGGACCAAGTCCTGCGCGTCTGCCCGAGCCGTCGACCAATAAAATCCTGTACGGAATGCCTTTCCTACAAGGGCCCGGGCTGCTGCGTGGTGTCCGCCTAGTCCGGCATGAATTTCAGCCAGGAGGTTTCGCCCTTCCTCTTCGGAGATACACCTCTGAAGGACTCCGGTTGTACTTTTCTTATAAAGTTCTCCCTCATGGACCTTGTAGGCTTTCAATCGCGGACTATGCAATGGGCCTTGTTTTGGTCTTGGGAAGTTCCCGCCTAAGTAAGTAGGCTAGGAAAGGTTACATCCCACGCGCGATTCGCCATTATGACATGGGCTGAAGGTGTTATGTCATCTGCTGAATCACCGGTTGGTGCGGTTTTCTCCGGTTTGTCACTACCGGGCTCCTCTTCCCATAGTACGGATGGCTTGAAGAGCCGTTCCAGGAAGATATTTGGAGGGACAGCATCACGTTTCGCACCGATGCGTGCCAGTACGTCGGCCGCTTGGTTATTATCTCGAGCTATGTGATGGAATTCTAGTCCTTCAAACCGAGTTGACATTTTTAGGACAGCTTTGCGATATGCTGCCATTTTTGGATCCTTGGCGTCAAAGTCTCTGTTTATTTGGGATATTGCAAGGTTTGAATCCCCGCGCACCTCTAGGCGTTGAATGCCCATGGAGACTGCCATCCAGAGCCATGTAACAGGGCCTCATATTCGGCTGCATTGTTGGAGTCCGTGTACATTATTTGAAGTACATCTCGAATCAGTATCTCCGGTTGGGGACGCCGACGACGCCAGCCCCAGCCCGCCAACATTTTGGAGCCGTCGAAATGCATAGTCCGGTTGGAGTATCGCCGTACTCTTTAGGGAGTTCGGCCGGTCCATTCGGCGCAAGTCAGCCAAAACTTGTGACTTTATAGCTCACCGAGGTTTGTAAGTTATGTCGAATGGTAAGAGCTCAATGGCCCATTTTGCAATCCCGCCCGCTAAGTCATGTTATTTATAATGTCATTGAGTGGTACTTCAAAGGCCATCATTATCGAACACTCTTGAAAGTAGTGCCGAGCTTCGGGACGCCATGAACACCGCATATGCTATCTTCTGATAGTGCGGGTAACGGGATTTGCAGGGGGTTAACACAGTGGATACATAATACACTGGTTTTTGAAGAGGGAATTTATGCCCTTCTGTCACTCGTTCGACGACGAGGACCGTGCTTACAACTTGATGCGTTGCTGCGATGTATAACAACATTGGTTCGCCTAGAGTTGGCGCAGCCAGGACCGGATTTGTTGCCAATATGGCCTTTATTTCTTCGAGTCTGGCAGTGGCGGCATCCGTCCACTCAAAGTGTTCGGTGCGCCTGAGGAGGCGATAGAGGAGCAACGCCTTTTCTCCTAAACGGGATAAAGCGGCTTAAGGCTGCCACGCATCCTATTAATTTTTGTATTTGTTTGAGGTCTTTTGGAATATCCAACTGTGACAGAGCTCGGATTTTAGCCGGATTTGCTTCAATTCCTCTACCGGATACAATGAAGCCCAGCAGCTTTCCGGCTGATGCGCCCAAACGCATTTTTCCGGATTCAACTTTTGATGTCATATGCTCGAGGTTGTCGAATGTGAGCCTCAAATCGTCTACTAGAGTTTCGACGTGTTTTGTTTTGACGACTACATCGTCTACGTATGCCTCGACTGTTTTGCCGATCTGGGTGGCTAGACATGTTTGAATCATGCGCTGATATGTTGTGCTGGCATTTTTAAGTCCGAAGGGCATCGTGTTGAAGCAGAATGGTCCGTATGGAGTGATGAATGCTGTTGCGGCTTGGTCTGCTTCCGCCATCTTGATTTGATGATTGTCAAAGTATGCGTCCAGGAAGCACAACGAATCGTGCCCTGCTGTAGCATCGATAATTTGGTCGATGCGGGGGAGAGGGAAGGGATCCTTTGGGAAAGCCTTATTGAGGTCTTTAAAATCCACACAGAGGCGCCAGGATTTATCCTTCTTTGGTACCATCACCAGATTTGCTAGCCAGTCCGGATGTTTGATATCTCTAATGAATCCGGCTTCCAATAGTTTGGCTAGCTCTTCTCCCATTGCCTGTCTTTTGGGTTCGAAAATCGTCAAGAGCCTGTTTGACCGCTTAAATCCTTTTAGGATGTTTAGGCTGTGTTCTGCCAACCTGCGTGGGATTCCGGGCATGTCCGAAGGATGCCAGGCGAAGATGTCCCAATTTTCCCGAAGGAATTCGCATAGTGTGGCGTCTACTTCGGGGTTCAATTGTGCCCCAATGGAGGCCGTCTTTGTTGGATCCGTTGGATGGACCTGGAATTTTATTATTTCATCTACTGGTTTGAAGGAGGTGGACTTGGATCTTTTATCGAGTATCACATCGTCCTGTTCACCGTAGGCGCTTGCGGTGAGTTCTTCTGCCGCTAATGCTTCGGATAGTGCCTCGAGGGCTAGTGCGGCTGTCTTGTTTTCGCGCCGGAGTGCTATGTCCGGGTCACTAGCGAGAGTGATTGTTCCGGCGGGCCCGTGCATTTTGAGCTTCATGTACCCGTAATGAGGTATCGCTTGAAAATTGTGAATGCCTCTCGTCCTAATATGGCGTGATACCCGCTGCTGAACAGGGCCACAGGCGTGACTTCTTCGGATCTGTAATTGTCCGGAGGCGAACACCACATCGAGTGTGATTTTTCCGGTCAGCGCGCTTCCGCTAGGGATTATTCCTCTAAAGGTTGTGCTGCTTCGCTCAATACGGCTCCAATCGATTTCCATTTTTCGCAGAGTTTCTTCGTAAATGAGGTTTAGTCCGCTGCCGCCATCCATGAGGACTTTTGTCAGTCGAAAGCCGTCCACTATGGGACTAAGTACCAGTGCAGCTGGAGCTCTGGTTGTTCGGAATTTAGGCTCGTCGCTGCCATTGAAGGTAATAGCTGTGTCGCTCCATGGATTTGCTGTTGCTACTTGGTAGACTTCGGCGAGCCCGCGGATTGTTCGCTTTCGCATATTGTTTGATGCGAAGGTCTCAAAGACTGTTGATACCGTGTTGGTATTGTTGGAGTGGTTTCCCGGAGCTAGAAGCTCCTCGCCACTTTTGGCCACCTGTCGTAATATCCAACATGCTCGAAGGCTATGTGTTGGGACGGCTCCTCTCGCACTATGAAGCTTACAGGTCCATTGAGCCATCCCTCCAAAGACGGTTCCGTTTCCCTTATTGGGTTTTTGTTTTTTCGTTTTTGCATCTGGGGCCTGATTGTAAGGCGCCCATTTGCTGCGGACTGGGTTTGGGGTCGGATTATCCCAAAATTGATTTTCGGTTTTCCGGAAGCTCTCCATCGCACAAGATTTCGTACTATGGATGCGGATCGGTGAAGCGCGTAATTTTGCGACGATCAATGGCGTTTAGTATCCCTTGTCCGTGCAGTTATTGCAGAAGATTGATATTGCGTTTTCCTCTCGGCGGTCCTTTATCCTGTCCATAACCAGGAGGAATCTGGCCCAGTAGTGATGTACTGTTTCAGCGGGTTCTCGCCGTATTAGAGACAGATCGCATATGTCTGGGCGGGTGGGTGGACTAAAATCCGGATCCTGTCCATCTTGGGGCTCAAAGGCCGAGGGTTTCGAATTGAAGCTTGGTTTGCTGGACACAATCCAGCGAGTCCGGAGCGATGCATGATTTTAAGTTCAATGCTCGATCGAAGTCCGTCCCTCCGCGGGAATCCGGCATGGAGGGTCCGGGAATCCGGACATGAATTGTTTTCAACATAGGCGAAGAGTTGCCGTATTGCTCCTCTACCACTGCGATGTGGTGGGTGGCCTGGGGAGAGTTAATCTCTCTCAGATCGGTTTTAAGCCCAATCTGGTTGTAGTCCGTAGCGACTCCCAGGGCGGCGATGCGATCCAAGAGCTCATTAACGGACGAGAGCTCTATTGGGTCCAACTGTTCGGCAGCTTTAGGGCTGACGCGAAGATTGCTTCCGACGACTTGCGAAGTCATTGTCGAAGCGGCGGCCGGACAGGCGGTCATAAGAAAACCACCAAGCCGGATAGTTTGGCCGGGCGGCCAAGGCCCTTCGGCGAAAAAACACCGTCTTTGAAGACGGGTGGAGGCATCCGCTCTGTCGGTGACGACACGGAGGAACTCTCAATAAAGCACCAATGTCGGTGTCAAAACCGGCGGATCTCGGGTAGGGATCGAACTGTGCGTCTAGGCGGATGGTAACGAGGAGGCGAGGACACGATGTTTTACCTGTGTTCAGGCCCTCTCGATGGAGGTAAAACCCTATGTCCTGCTTGATTAATATTGATGATATGGGTAGTACAAGAGTGGATCTACCACGAGATCAAGGAGGCTAAACCCTAGAAGCTAGCCTATGGTATGATTGTTGTACTGTATGTTGTCCTACGGACTAAAGCCCTCCGGTTTATATAGACACCGGAGAGGGCTAGGGTTACACAGAGTCGGTTACAATGGTAGGAGATCTACATATCCGTATCGCCAAGCTTGCCTTCCACGCCAAGGAAAGTCACATCCGGACACGGGACGGAGTCTTCAATCTTGTATCTTCGTAGTCTTGGAGTCCGGCGGACGATGATAGTTCGGCTGTCCGGACACCCCCTAGTCCAGGACTCCCTCAATGGGGTTAGCACAAGTTAAACTAGACAAGGTGGATGGATCTACTGAAGGTTCCTTTGCAGCAACCCATGTGGTTTTGGGGTACTGCTCAAGCTTCCAGTACGGTCCATCAACATTCATTTTCCTCTCAAACCCAACACCCTCTTTCCTAGGGTTTCGATTCAGAATCTGCTTTTTGAGGACATCACATAATGTCTGATGCCCTTTGAGACTTTTGTACATCCCTGTCTCAAGCAGTGTCTTCAACCTGGCATTCTCATCAGCAATAGTGGTGGTATCCTCGGCATAGGGGTTAGTTACCACATCAGCAGTTGAAGATATTGCAACAGTAGTAGCAGTAGAACATTCAGCAACAGAGGTAGCGTTATCACGCTCAATGCATTTTAGACATGGTGGTTCAAATCCTTCCTGAGCGGGACTGGTCTGTTGAGCGCAAAGTGACTCGTTCTCCTTTTGAAGATCTTCATGAGCCGATCTCAATTTCTCCATTTCCTGCTTCCTTTGAAGATAATCATAGGAAAGCTTTTCATGAGAAGTTGAGAGCGATTCATGTCGACCTTCAAGTTCCTGGTACTTAACATGAAGAGTTTTGATGTCTTCAATTAAGGACTGAGACTTGGTCATTTCCGCGTCCAACAGGTCATCGCTTTTGTCTAACAATTTTTGAGTATGTTCAACAGCTTTCTGTTGTTCTGTTGCAATTTTAGCAAGTGTTTTGTAACTAGGTTTGGATTCACCATCAGAGTCATTGAGGGAGTCCTAGACTAGGGGTGTCCGGATAGCCGGACTATCATCATCGGCCGGACTCCAAGACTATGAAGATACAAGATTGAAGACTTCGTCCCGTGTCCGGATGGGACTTTCCTTGGCGTGGAAGGCAAGCTTGGCAATACAGATATGTAGATCTCCTACCATTGTAACCGACTCTGTGTAACCCTAGCCCTCTCCGGTGTTTATATAAACCGGAGGGTTTTAGTCCGTAGGACGGACAACCATTACAACAATCATACCATAGGCTGGCTTCTAGGGTTTAGCCTCCTTGATCTCGTGGTAGATCCACTCTTGTACTACCCATATCATCAATATCAATCAAGCAGGAGTAGGGTTTTACCTCCATCGAGAGGGCCCGAACCTGGGTAAAAACATCGTGTCCCTTGTCTCCTGTTACCATCCGCCTAGACGCACAGTTCGGGACCCCCTACCCGAGATCTGTTGGTTTTGACACCGACATTGGTGCTTTCATTGAGAGTTCCTCTGTGTCATCACCGATAGGCTTGATGGCTCCTTCGATCATCAACAACGATGACTTTTCTCCCCGGACAAATCTTCGTGTTCGGCGGCTTTGCACTACGGGCCAATTCGCTTGGCCATTTGGAGCAGATCGAAAGCTACGCCCCTAGCCGTCAGGTCAGATTTGGAAGCCTAAACATCACGGCTGACACCCGTGGAGACTTGATCTTCGATGGATTCGAGCCACAGCCAAGCGCGGCGCACTGTCACGATGGGCATGACTTAGCTCTGCTGCCGGACAGTGCCCTGGAGGCCGCACATGAGTCCGCTCCGATCCTTAATTCGGAGCCGACCGCGCAGATCGAGGATGGGTGGCTGGACACCGCCTCGGGGGCTGCAACCTCTACGGCGATGGATCCGAATACTGACCTTGTCCCTTGTAAAGCCCATGACTCCAAGGTGCCGGACTCCTCGCCGGACTCCGAACCTCCTGCGCCCCTACCAGTCGAATCCGATTGGGCGCCGATCATGGAGTTCACCGCTGCGGACATCTACCAGCACTCACCCTTTGGCGACATCCTGAATTCGCTAAAGTATCTCTCATTATCAGGAGAGCCCTGGCCGGACTGCGGTCAGGACGGTTGGGATGCGGACGACGAAGAAATTCGAAACCCACCCACCACCCACTTTGTAGCCACTGTCAATGATCTAACCGACATGCTAGACTACGACTCCGAAGACATCGACGGTATGGACGACGATGCGGAGACGACCAAGAACCAGCGCCTACGGGCACTTTGAAGACCTCCTCGTCATCGACATATACATGGTGGACATCCCAAAGGATGGGAACGGCGAAGAAGCAATGGAGGCAGATTCCTCTAAGAAACAGCCCAAGCGCCCGGCGTCAAGCAGGCGCCGCTCTAAATCCCGCCACAGAAGAATGGAGATTCCGCACCGAGATAATAACACCCCGTGAGAGTGCGAAGACAAGCCCTCCAAAGAAGATTTAGCACAGGAGGACGGAGAAGCCAGCCCTCACGAGAGAGCGGCAGATGAAGAGGTAGAGGATGATAATTACATGCCTCCCTCCGGAGACGAGGCAAGCCTCAACGACGACGAATTCGTCATGCCCGAGGATCCCATCGAACAAGACCGTTTTAAACGCATGCTCATGGCCATGGCAAACAGCCTAAAGAAAAAGCAGTGAGGGAGTCCTGGACTAGGGGGTGTCCGGATAGCCGGACTATCATCATCGGCCGGACTCCAAGACTATGAAGATACAAGATTGAAGACTTCGTCCCGTGTCCGAATGGGACTTTCCTTGGCGTGGAAGGCAAGCTTGGCAATATGGATATGTAGATCTCCTACCATTGTAACCGACTCTGTGTAACCCTAGCCCTCTCTGGTGTCTATATAAACCGGAGGGTTTTGGTCCGTAGGACGAACAACCATTACAACAATCATACCATAGGCTAGCTTCTAGGGTTTAGCCTCCTTGATCTCGTGGTAGATCCACTCTTGTACTACCCATATCATCAATATTAATCAAGCAGGAGTAGGGTTTTACCTCCATCGAGAGGGCCCGAACCTGGGTAAAAACATCGTGTCCCTTGTCTCCTGTTACCATCCGCCTAGACGCATAGTTCGGGACCCCCTTCCCGAGATCCGCCGGTTTTGACACCGACATTGGTGCTTTCATTCAGAGTTCCTCTATGTCGTCACCGATAGGCTTGATGGCTCCTTCAATCATCAACAACCACACGGTCCAGGGTGAGACTTTTCTCCCCGGACAGATCTTCGTGTTCGGCGGCTTTGCACTGCGGGCCAATTCGCTTGGCCATCTGGAGCAGATCGAAAGCTACGCCCCTGGCCGTCGGTCGATTCGAAGCCTAAACTTCACGGCCGACATCCGCGGAGACTTGATCTTCGATGGATTCGAGCCACAGCCGAACGCGCCGCACTGTTACGATGGGCACGATTTAGCTCTGCCGCCGGACAGTGCCCTGGAGGCCGCACATGAGTACGCTCCGACCCCTAGTTCAGAGCCGACCGCTCAGATCGAGGACAGGTGGCTGGACACCGCCTCGGGAGCTGCAATCTCTACGGCGATGGAGCCGAATACTGACCTTGTTCCTCGTAAAGCTCGTGACTCTGAGGTGTCAGACTCCTCGCCGGACTCCGAACCTCCTGCGCCCCTACCAATCGAATCCGATTGGGCGCCGATCATGGAGTTCACCGCCATGGACATCTTTCAGCACTCACCCTTTGGCGACATCCTGAATTCACTAAAGCATCTCTCGTTATCAGGAGAGCCCTGGCCGGATTGCAGTCAGGATGGTTGGGATGCGGACGATTAAGAAATTCGAAACCCACCCACCACCCACTTTGTAGCCACTGTCGACGATCTAACCGACATGCTAGACTACGACTCCGAAGACATCGACGGTATGGACGACGATGCCGGAGACGACCAAGAACTAGCGCCTACGGGGCACTGGAAGACCACATCGTCATATGACATATACATGGTGGACATCCCAAAGGATGGGAACGGCGAAGAAGCAGCTGGGGCAGATTCCCCTAAGAAACAGCCCAAGCGCCGACGTCAGCGGCGCCGCTCTAAATCCCGCCACAGTAAGAATGGAGATTCCGGCACCACCCTAGAAAGTGCCGAAGACAACCCCCTCCAGCAAGATTCAGTGCAGGAGGACAGAGAAGCCAGCCCTCACGAGAGAGCGGCGGACGAAGAGGTTGAGGATGATAATTACATGCCTCCCTCCGGAGACGAGGCAAGCCTCAACGACGACGAATTTGTCGTGCCCGAGGATCCCGTCGAACAAGAGCGTTTTAAACGCAGGCTTATGGCCACGGAAAATACCCTAAATAAAAAGCAGCAACAGCTTCAAGCTGATCAAGATCTGCTAGCCGACAGATGGACTGAAGTCCTTGCGGCCGAAGAGTACGAACTCGAACGCCCATCCAAAAGCTACCCAAAACGCAAGCTGCTCCCCCTATTAGAGGAGGAGGCATATAAACCTTCATCACTAGCGCACAATATGGCAGACCGACTACCTCGTGGCCGCGACAGAGAGGCCTCTAGGCCCTCCATCAGACCGCACCCGGCATCGCCGAAAAGCACGGGCCACGGGGAATGCGCGGACTTGTGAGACATATTGGAGGACAAGGCAAGACAATCAAGATCGATCTCACGGATCACGTGGGCGCCCCACAATGCGAGATTTACTACCGTCGCGCGGATACAAAGAACTCCGGCGGGCGAACATAGTAGACAAAGCTCGCTGCAGCTACGTCGTGATATTGCCCAATATAAAGGCGCCGCAAACCCACTATGCTTCACAGACGAAGTAATGGATCATCAAATCCCTGAAGGGTTTAAACCCGTGAACATTGAATCCTCGATGGCACAACAGACCCGCGGTTTGGATCAAGACTATCTCCTTCATATCCACATGGCCCGCGGCGACGATCTTCACGCCATCAAATATCTCCCACTCAAGCTTAAAGGACCGGCTCGGCATTGGCCTAACAGCTTGCCTGCAGAGTCAATTGGGTGTTGGGAGGACCTGGAAGCCGCATTCCTTGACAACTTCCAGGGCACATATGTGCGACCACCGACGCCGATGGCCTAAGCCACATAATTCAGCAGCCAGATGAATCGGCCGATAGATTACGAGACACGGTTCTTCACAAAGAAAATCAAATCGCCGATCGTCCGGATGCGAGGCCCTCGCAGCCTTCAAACGTAACATCCGCGACGAGTGGCTGGCCCGCACCTAGGACAGGAAAAGCGAAATCCATGGCAGCCCTCACATCACTAATGACCCGCTTCGTGCGGCGGAGGACAGCTGGCTAGCCCGCGATAACAACCTCGGCAAAAATCTTGGCAGTCCGGATACTAAGGACCGCAATGGCGGTCGCGTCGAAACAAAACAAACGCCGCGTTAATCGTGATAACACTAAGGATACGGCAATCAGCGCCGGATTCAGAGGCTCTAAACCCGTCGTGGAAGAAGCCATTCAAAAGAACCACTCCGGTCCGTCCAATTTGGACCGAATACTCGACCGCTCTTGCGGATACATGGCACCTCGAAAAGCCAGCTAACCACACTAACAGGATTGTTGGGTATTCAAGCAGGCAGGCAAGCTAATTGCCGAAAGCAACGACAAGGGGCTGCATAGCGATGACGAGGAAGAGACTCGGCCGCCGAACAGTAGAGGATGAAGGTTTCCCCCACAAGTGCGGACGGTAAACATGATATACATAACCCATATACCCAAGAGGGAGCGTGCGCACTTAGGGATGTATATGCGATGGAGCCAGTCGCCCAAGTTCAATCCATGGTCCTCTTGCCCGATCACTTTCGATCAAAGGATCACCCCACCATATCCGCCATGGCGGATTCGCGCGTGGTTTTAGACCCAATCGTCGATGGATTTCACCTCACCGAGTCCCGATGGATGGCGGCAGCAACTGAACCTGCTTTATCGGGACACAAGTCGCAAGATGGGCATAGACCCTTCAAGGATTAAACCTACAAAGACGACCTTCAAAGGCGTCATACCGTGTAGAGGCCAATTATGCAGTGCTCGGTTACATCGAAGTGGTCTTCGGATCCCCGGATAACTTCCGAAGCGAGGAGTTAATCTTCGATATAGTCCCGTTCCGCAGCGGCTATCATGCTCTACTCGGACGGACCGCGTTTGCAAAGTTCCACGCGGTGCCGCATTATGCATACCTCAAGATCAAGATGCCAGGCCCTCGAGGAGTCATCACGGTCAACGGAAACACGGAACGCTCCCTCCGAACGGAGGAACATACAGCGGCTCTCGCGGCAGAAGTACAGAGCAGCCTCTTAAGGCAATTCTCAAGTCCGGCCGTTAAGCGGCCGGACATGGCCAAGCGCGCCCGGAGTAACATACATCAAGACCACTCGCACGCTTTGAGCATCGCCAGCAATGCGGCCCCAACCCCAGCCCTTGCATGATTGCAAGACTAGTCCTTCGCGTACATCATTACGCTCTGGAGATACCATGGGCATAGGGAGGGGCACGACCACGACAGGCCCAGAGTACGGTTTAACCACACCAGGGGCTCCCAAGTACGTCGGTCTTTTTCTTTTTCTTTTTTCTTATTCACAGGACTCCGTTCCCAGAGGCCTTGTCCGGCAGTAGACCTGCCGAACTCACGATGCAACAACCAGGGAAGGAGAAAGGCTACGACGAACACTAAGGTGGTCTCCATTACGAGCATTAAATCTGTTTAATACACCATTCCGCAGCCTACCCCTGGAGGGGGACATGTTTAATAGTCCAATCCCTTGCTTGCCGCACTATTTGTATCGCTCTGCATTCATGGCAGTATTTCTGAATAAACAATGCATCGCTTTTTGCTTATAATTGCATCCCTTTCTCATATATGTTTGTTTATGACATTTTGAATCCGTACACTTTGGTACGGACAAATACACCAGGGGCTTATGTTCCCCGTATTATGGTGTGATAAGTCCGAACACTTTCACAAGTGCGGCACCCCGAACTTATAGCATTATATGCATCGGCTCTGAATCATGTCTTGGGTCAATAGTTGGGTTTGCCCGGCTCCCATGTTTTGGTACCTTACGTTCCGTTTTATCGGCTAAGGTAGCACTGGGAGAACCACTGCGATTGCGCCCCGGTTGAGCTGCGCGAGCGCCTCAGTGTAGAAAGCTAAAACTGACCATCATGATAAGGCGAGAGCTGGTCGCTGTTCGAGAGGTCTTTTCGAGTCCCTAAAGACTTATGCCGCTTAGAGCGAGGAACCGGCTTTGTCCGTCCCAGGCGTGGATAGTGCCCCGAACTCGGTCTTCCGAATACTAGGGGCTTCACCAAAATTTAAAATTATAGAATTCTATGGCTAAGTGAGAGTGTTCAAGCATTATAAGTCCGGTGGCCTTGTTCGTCATGTTGAGCGCCTCCCTAGATGGACCCAAAAATGGGAACAAGAGCGCTCAAGTTTATCCCGAACACCCCAGCACTCGTGGGATGGGGGCTGAAGCCGACGACTTGCCATCTCTCAGATTTGATAAACGGACGCACAGAATGTAATATTTTAAATCAATAAGCGTTGCTTAGCGCATATGAACAAAGTTTTCAGCGCACAGGATAACAAATTGCGAGTCTAATCAAATATTACATCTTTGGAGAACTCATCCGCAATCTTGCGGGCACCCTTCAGGACACTCTTATAGTACATTTCGGGCATGCGATACTCCTTGCCCGCCGGCGGCATGTCCGTTAGAAGCTTCTCAGCATCCAGCCTGCCCCAGTGCACTTTTGCACGGGCAAGGGCCCGACGGGCGCCTTCAATGCAGGCGGAGCGCTTGAAGACTTCCACCCAGGGACACGCATCCACCAGCCGCCGCACTAAGCCGAAGTAGCTCCCAGGCATGGCCTGCTCGGGCCACAACCAAACTATGAGGCCCTTCATGGCCTGTTCGGCTACCTTGTGGAGCTCGACCAGCTGCTTCAGCTGGTCGCTAAGGGGCACCGGATGTCCGGCCTCAGCATGTTGAGACCAGAATACCTTCTCCGTCGAGCTCCCCTCCTTGGCCCGGTAGAATGCAGCAGCATCGGACACGCTGCGAGGCAGATCTGCAAACGCTCCTGGAGAGCTCCGAATTCGGGTAAGTGACAGGTAATTCACTTTCACATGCTTGCTTTGCATGAAAAAAGCCTTACCCGCTGCTATTTTCTTAAAATCTTCGACCTCCTGGAGGGCCTTGTGGGCTTCGTCCTTAGCGGCTTTTGCGCCCTCAAGGGCCGATGCAAGCTCGAACTCTCGAGTCCTTAAGTCGCGCTCCAAACCCTCATGTTTTTCCATGAGAGCCTGGAGCTCTTGCTGCACCTCCGCCACCCTCGCCTCCTGCTTCTCCCGCTCGGCTCGCTCTGCGGCCGCATTGCATTCGGCCGCAGATACCGCCTCCCTCAGGGTTGCCACCTCGTTCGTGGCCCCTGGAGTACCCACGTTATCCTTGTTATTTTTCTTGCAACCAAAATCCTTTTCTGTAAGGTACAAATTCAATATGGTGTTACTCACCTTCCCTGTCCTCGAGCTGCTTCTTGGCACGGCCGAGCTCACTCTGGGACCGCTCGAGGTTCTGCTTCAAAGCACCGACCTCCGCAGCGGTCTTGGCGGAGGTCAGCAGCGCAGCCTGCAATCCCATATTGACATAATTCTTAGACCTCCTGCGTATATCTTTTTAGATCCTCAGTCTGGCTTTTCTTTCCGAACACCGAACCGAGCATCAGGGGCTACTGTCTATGCGGTATTACATTACATATTTTAAATTTCTTACCTCAAAGCCCATTAGAAGGCTGCTGCACGCTTCGGTTAGCCCGCTCTTGGCGAGCTGAACCTTCTGAATTACCGCACTCATGATAGTGTGGTGTTCTTCCTCGATGGAAGCACCGTTGAGCGCCTCCAACAAGTTGTCCGGTGCCTCCGGTTGGACGGAGACCGCCGGTGTCACGGTCTTGCCCCTCTTACGAAGGGGCCGCCTGCCGGACTCTGGAACCACTGCTGGTTCCGGTGCGGAGTCCGGTGCAAAGTCCGGGAGGCTGCCTTGCGGCGCCTCCGGAGCCTCCTACTCCCGATGGGTCCCTTCCCGGGATCCCACCTCAGCGTCGTCAGCGTCACGGGGAGTTGAGGCGGTCGGAAGGGAATCCACATTCGACGGATCCAAGGACCCGCTCGATGAAGCGGGAAGATCATCCTCGGCCGGACTACAGGTAGTATGCGGCATTAGAAGGACACTACGTGGCACAAAGAGAAATTATAAATCATTCAGGAATCCGGATACTTACGATCTTGCCAGGGGCTTGGCCCTTGAGGGCCACTCTCCGTCGCCGTCGCCGGCATTGGCAGAGCAGTCCGGAGGAAGGGTCCTTCCCTTCTTGGACCCTTCGGCCTCCCCCGTTGGGGAAGCCTTCCTTTTCTTCTCTCCCCCCTCTTGGGGAGAGGCTTCTTTCTCCTCCTCGTCTTCAGGGGAGGAGTCTACCTCGGAGCCATCGGACGACGAGTCCGATACCACCTGGCACCGGGAACTTCTTCGGGTTCCCGTGGCCTTCTTCTTGGCCTTCTTCTCTGGCACCACATAAAGTGCCGGGACTAGCAGCCCCGTCAAACGGCTTTTCGCTGGGTCTTCGGGGAGGGGAGCCGGACAGTTAACCTGTCCGGACGTCCTCTGCCAGTCCTGTTAAAGGCATGGGGAATTTTAAATCCCACATAGAGTCAAACTATGAAAGAAATGAATGTCCCATAAAGGATAGCATAGCTTACCGCGCCGGTTGGTCGTTGCGTGCTGAATCCGCGATCTTCAGTCGCGGATGCGGGGGCTTCTCCGCCCTTGAACAGCACCCTCCAGGCAGCTTCGTACGTTGTGTCGAAGAGCCCGCTAAGGGTCCGGTGCTGTGCCGGATCAAACTCCCACAAATTGAAGGCCCGTTGTTGGCAGGGGAGAATCCGGCGGACGAGCATGACCTGGATCACGTTGACAAGCTTAAGCTTCTTGTTCACGAGTGCGGAGATAGGATGGAGTCCGACCAGCTCCTCGAACTGCCCCATAGCAAGCCCTTCTCTTTCCAGGAGGTGAGCTGCATGGGGGTACCAGATCTGAACTCGGGGGCCGCTGCCCATTTAGGGTCACGCTGCTCGGTGATGTAGAACCATCCCGATTGCCACCCTTTGATGGTTTCCACGAAGGCGCCCTCGAGCCAAGTGACGTTGGGCATTTTGCCCACCATGGCGCCTCTGCACTCCACTTGGTTGCCCTTCACAACCTTCGGCTTGACATTGAAGGTCTTTAGCCACAAGCCGAAGTGGGGCTGGATGCAGAGGAAGGCCTCGCACACGACGATAAACGCCGAGATGTTGAGAATGAAGTTTGGCACCAGATCGTGGAAGTCCAGGCCGTAGTAGTACATGAGCCCTTGGACGAAGGGATGAAGTGGGAAGCCCAGTCCGCGGAGGAAGTGGGGAAGAAATACGACCCTCTCATGGGGCCTGGGGGTGGGGATGAGCTACCCCTCGTCGGGCAGCCGGTGCGCGATGTCGCTGGACAAGTATCCGGCGCCGCGCAGTTTCTCAATGTGCCCCTCCGTAACGGAGGAGGCCATCCACTTGCCTCCCGCTCCGGACATGGCTGGAGAGGGTTGAGGCAAGATGTGCGGCCTTGGGCGCTGGAGCTCGAGTGCGCGGAGATGGATAGGCAAAGGAGGAAGAAGGCGTAGGTAAAAAAGGTGGATCCTTATCCCCTTATATATGGGTGGACGAAGACTATGCATCCCCACCGGCCTGGTAAAACTTGCCTATCTCCCAAGCGCCGCAATCAATGGCGCGGTTGGGTTACCCACGTCCGTATTGATGGGAATCCCGGGATAAGGGGAACACGATCTCTGCTTCGACAAGACGTGCCAAGAAACCGCTTCGCTAAACGCACTGAGGTGGTATAATAAAAACGATTCAAGTAAAGGCTTGGTAGTGGTGTGACGTCATGCCACAGAATACGTCAGCGGATTGAACTTGTCTATATATTTTCTCTCTACGGTGGTATGTGGAATTTATTTTACAGAGCCGGACACTATCCTGGTGTTCACGATCTTCTATGATTATTCGGAGGAGGAACCCGCCTTGCAATCCCGAACAATATGCGCGCCAGACTCATCGTCATTGAAGCTGGTTCGAGACTCTTGAGGAGTCTGGACTAGGGGGTGTCCGGATAGCCGGACTATCATCATCGGCCGGACTCCAAGACTATGAAGATACAAGATTAAAGACTTCGTCCCGTGTCCGGATGGTACTTTCCTTGGCGTGGAAGGCAAGCTTGGCAATACGGATATGTAGATCTCCTACCATTGTAACCGAATCTGTGTAACCCTAGCCCTCTCCGGTGTCTATATAAACCGGAGGGTTTTAGTCCGTAGGACGAATAACCATTACAACAATCATACCATGGGCTAGCTTCTAGGGTTTAGCCTCCTTGATATCGTGGGAGATCCACTCTTGTACTACCCGTATCATCAATATTAATCAAGCAGGAGTAGGGTTTTACCTCTATCGAGAGGGCCCGAACCTGGGTAAAAACATCGTGTCCCTTGTCTCCTGTTACCATCCGCCTAGACGCACAGTTCGGGACCCCCTACCCGAGATCCGCCGGTTTTGACACCGACAAGCAGCAACAGCTCCGAGCTGATCAAGACCTGCTGGCCGACAGATGGACCGAAGTCCTCATGGCCGAAGAGCATGAACTCGAATGCCCCTCCAAAAGCTACCCAAAACGCAAGCTGCTCCCCCGATTAGAGGAGGAGGCATATAAACCCTCATCACCAGTGCACAATATGGCAGACCGACCACCTCGCGGCCGCGACAGGGAGGCATCTAGGCCCTCCACCAGAACCGTACCCCAGCACCGCTCGAAAAGCACGAAGCCACGGGGGAATGCGCCGGACCTGCGAGACATATTGGAGGACAAGGAAAGACAATCAAGATCGATCTACGGATCACGTGGGCGCCCCACGATTCACGACGATTACCGTCACGCCGGATACAGCAACTCCGGCCGGGCCGAACACAGTAGACAAAGCTCGCTCGAGCTACGTCGTGATATTGCCCAATATAGAGGCACCGCACACCCACTATGCTTCACAGATGAAGTAATGGATCATCAAATCCCTAAAGGGTTTATACCCGTAAACATTGAATCCTACGATGGCACAACAGACCCCGCGGTTTGGATCGAAGACCATCTCCTTCATATCCACATGGCCCGCGGTGACGATCTTCACGCCATCAAATATCTCCCACTCAAGCTTAAAGGACCATCTCGGCATTGGCTTAACAGCTTGCCAGCAGAGTCAATTGGGTGTTGGGAGGACCTGTAAGACGCATTCCTCGACAACTTCCAGGGCACATATGTGCGACCACCAGACACCGATGACCTAAGCCACATCATTCAGCAGCCAGACGAATCGGCCAGACAGTTCTGGACACGGTTCTTAACAAAGAAAAATCAAATTGTCGACTGTCCGGATGTAGAGGCCCTAGCAGCCTTCAAACATAACATCCGCGATGAATGGCTTGCCCGGCACCTAGGACACGAAAAGCCGAAATCCATGGCAGCCCTCACATCACTCATGACCCGCTTCTGTGCGGGGGACAGTAGCTAGCCCGCAGAATAACCTCGGCAAAAATTCGGCAGTCCGGACAACAAGGACCGCAATGGCGGTCGCGTCGAAACAAAAACAAATGCCGCGCTTAACGGCGATAACACCGAGGATACGGCAGTCAATGCGGATTCGAGAGGCTCAAACCGGTCGTGAAAAAGCCATTCAAAAGAACTACCCCGGGTCCGTCCAATTTGGACCGAATACTCGACCGCTCTTGCTAGATACATGGCACCCTCGAAAAGCCAGCTAATCACACCAATAGGGATTGTTGGGTATTTAAGCAGGCAGGCAAGTTAATTGCCGAAAACAATGACAAGGGGCTACATAGCGGCGATGAGGAAGAGACCGGCCGCCCGAACGATGAGAGGATGAAGGGTTTCCCCCACAAGTGCGGACGGTAAACATGATATCGCAACCCACATACCCAAGAGGGAGCGAAGCGTGCACTTAGGGACGTATATGCGATGGAGCTAGTCGCCCAAGTTCAATCCATGGTCCTCTTGCCCGATCACTTTTGATCGAAGGACCACCCACCGATATCCGCCATGGCGGATTCGCGCGCATGGTTTTAGACCCAATCGTCAATGGATTTCACCTCACTAGAGTCACGATGGATGGCGGCGGCGACTGAACCTGCTTTATCGGGATACGATGTGCAAGATGGGCATAGACCCTCAAGGATTAAACCTACAAAGACGACCTTCAAAGGCATCATACCAGGTGTAGAGGCCAATTATGCGAGCTCATCACTGCGAAGTGGTCTTGGATCCCGGATAACTTCCGGCGAGGAGTTAATCTTGACATAGTCCCGTTCTGCGGTGGCTATCACGCTCGCTTTCGGACGAACCGCGTTTGCAAAGTTCAGCGCGTGTCGCGTCACGCATACCTCAAGCTCAAGATGCCAGGCCCTCGAGGAGTCATCACGGTCAACGGAAACACTAAACGCTCCCTCCGAACGGAGGAACACAAAGTGGCTCTCGCGGCAGAAGTACAGAGCAGCCTCTTAAGGCAATTCTCAAGTCTAGCCGTTAAGCGACCGAACATGGCCAAACGCGCCCGGAGTAACATACATCAAGATCACCTGGCACGTTCTGAGCACGCGTAGCAATTCGGCCCCAACCCCAGCCCTTGCATGATTGCAAGACTAGTCCTTCACGTACATCACTACGCTCTGGAGATACCATGGGCGTAGGGGGAGGGGCACGACCACGACAGGCCCAAAGTGCGGCTCAACCACACCAGGGGCTCCCAAGTGTGTCGCTCTTTTTCTTTTTTCTTTTATTTACCCACAGGACTCCGTTCACCAGAGGCCCTGTTCGGCAGCAGACCTGCCGAACTAACGATGCAACAGCGAGGGAAGGAGAAAGGCTACGACGAACACTCAGGTGGTCTCCATTACGAGCATTAATCTGTTTAATACACCATTCCGCAGCCTACCCCTGGAGGAGGACATGTTTAATGCTCCAATCCCTTGCTTGCCGCACTATTTGTATCGCTCTGCATTCATGGCAGTATTTCTGAATAAACAATGCATCACTTTTTGCTTATAATTGCATCCCTTTCTCATATATGTTCGTTTATGACATTTTGCATCCGTACACTTTGGTACGGCCAAATACACCAGGGGCTTATGTTCCCCGTATTATGGTGTGATAAGTCCGAACACTTTCACAAGTCGGCACCCGAACTTATAGCATTATATGCATCGGCTCGAATCATGTCTTGGGTCAATAGTTGGGTTTGCGGCTCCCATGTTTTGGTACCTTACGTTCCGTTTATGGGCTAAGGTAGCACTGGAGAACCACTGCGATTGCGCCCGGTTGAGCAGGCGGCGCCTCGATGGAAAAGCTAAAACCGACCGTCATGATAAGGCGAGAGCTGGTCGCTGTTTGAGAGGTCTTTTCGAGTCCCTAAAGACTTATACCGCTTAGAGCGAGGAACCGCTTTGTCCGCCCAGCGTGGATAGCGCCCGAACTCGGTCTTCGAATACTAGGGGCTTCACGAAATTTAAAATTATAGAATTCTATGGCTAAGTGAGAGTGTTCAAGCATTATAAGTTCGGTTGCCTTGTTCGTCGTGTTGGCGCCTCCTAGATGGACCCAAAATGGGAACAAGAGCGCTCAAGTTTATCCCAACACCCCACTTTCGTGGCATGGGGGCTGAAGCCGACGACTTGCCATCTCTCGATTTGATAAGCGGCCGCATGAAGGTCATATTTTAAATCAATAAGCGTTGCTTAGCGATATGAACAAAGTTTTCAGCGCGCAGGATAACACATTGCGAGTCTACTCAAATATTACATCTTTGCAGCACTCATCGCAATCTTGCGGGCACCCTTCAGACACTCTTATAATACATTTGGGCGTGCGATACTCCTTTCCCTTGGCAAGCGTCCGTCGAAGCTTCTCGACATCCAGCCTGCCCGGTGCACTTTTGCACGGGCATGGGCCAACAGGCACCTTCAATGCAAAGTGGGCGCTGACGACTTCCACCCAGGACACGCATCCACCGATCGCGCACTAGGCCCAAGTAGCTCCAGGCATGGCCTCCTCGGGCCCACGGCCGAACTATGAGGCCCTTCATGGCCTGTTCGGCTACCTTATGGAGCTCGACCAGCTGCTTCAGCTGGTCGCTAAGGGGCACCGGATGTCCGGCCTCAGCATACTGAGACCAGAAGACCTTCTCCGTCGAGCTCCCCATCGGCCCGGTAGAATACGGCGGCATCGGACATGCTGCGAGGCAGATCTGCAAACGCTCCTGGAGAGCTCCGAATTCGGGTAAGTAACAGGTAGTTCACATTCACATGCTTGCTTTGCATGAAAAATGCCTTACCCGCCGCTATTTTCTTCACCGCCTCGATCTCCTGGAGGGCCTTATGGGCTTCGGCCTTAGCGGCTTTGCCACTCTCAAGAGCTGAGGCAAGCTCGGACTCTCGAGTCTTCGAGTCGCGCTCCAAACTCTCATGCTTTTCCACGAGAACCCGGAGCTCTTGCTGCACCTCCGCCACCCGCGCCTCCTGCTTCTCTCTCTCAGCTCGTTCCGCGGCCGCATTACGCTCGGCCGCGGACACGGCCTCCTTTAGGGTCGCCACCTCGTTCGTGACCCCTGCAGTGCCCACGTTATCCTCGTTATTTCTCTTGCAACCAAAATCCTTTTCTGTAAGGTACAAATTTAATACGGTGTTACTCACCTTCTTTGTCCGCGAGCTGCTTCTTGGCCAGGCCGAGATCGTTCTCGGACCGCTCGAGGCTCTGCTTTAAAGCACCAACCTCCGCAGTCAGTGCGGCAGAGGTCAGTAGCGCAGCCTGCAATCTCATATTGACATAATTTTTATAACTCCTGCGTATATCTTTATTAGATCCTCAGTCCGGCATCAGGGGCTACTGTCTATGCGGTATTACATTACATATTTTAAATTTCTTACCTCAAAGCCTGTTAGAAGGCTTCTGCAGGCTTCGGTCAGCCCGCTCTTGGTGAGCTGAACCTTCTGAATCACCGCACTCATGATAGTGCGGTGTTCTTCCTCGATGGAAGCGCCGTTGAGCGCCTCCAATAGGTTGTCCGGCGCCTCCGGTTGGATGGAGGCCGCCGGTGTCACGGTCTTGCCCTTCTTACGAAGGGGCCGCCTGCCGGACTCCGGAATCACTGCTGGTTCTGGTGCGGAGTCCGGTGCAAAGTCCGGGAGGTTGCCTTGCGGCACCTCCGGAGCCTCCTCCTCCTGATGGGTCCCCTCCTGGGATCCCACCTCAGCGTCGTCAGCGTCACGGGAAGTTGAGGCGGTCGGAAGGGAATCCACATCCGATGGAGCCAAGGACCCGCTCGATGAAGCGG
Source organism: Aegilops speltoides (assembly GCA_021437245.1). Lineage (NCBI taxonomy): Eukaryota > Viridiplantae > Streptophyta > Magnoliopsida > Poales > Poaceae > Aegilops > Aegilops speltoides. Next base: position 363,672,139 of record CM038144.1, read on the forward strand.
GAAGATCGTCCTCGGCCGGACTACAGGTTGTATGCGGTATTAGAAGGACACTACGTGGCACAAAGAGAAATTATAAATCATTCAGGAATCCGGATACTTACGATCTTGCCAGGGGCTTGGCCCTTGAGGGCCACTCCTCATCGCCGTCGCCCGGCGTGGTGGCGCAGTCCGGAGGAAGGGTCCTTCCTTCTTGGACCCTTCAGCTTCCCTCGTTGGGGAAGCCTTCCTCTTCTTCTCTCCCCCCTCTTGGGGAGAGGCCTCCTTCTCCTCCTCATCTTCGGGGGAGGAGTCCGCCTCGGAGCCATCGGACGACGAGTCCGATACCACTGGCGCGGGAACTCCTTCGGGTTCCGTGGCCTTCTTCTTAGCCTTCTTCTCGGCACCACGTAAAGTGCGGGACCAGCAACCCGTCAAGCGGGTGTTCGCTGGGTCTTCGGAAGGGGCGGATAGTTAACTTGTCCGGACGTCTTACGCCATCTGTTAAAGGCATTGGGAGTTTAGATCCCACATAGAGTCAAACTATGAAAGAAATGAGTATCCCATAAAGGATAACATAGCTTACCTCGCCGGCTGGGCGCTGCGTGCTGAATCTGCGATCTTCAGTTGCAGATGTGGGGGCTTCTCCGCCCTTAAACAGCACCCTCTAGGCAGCTTCGTACGTCATGTCGAAGAGCCCGCTCAGGGTCCGGTGCTGTGCCGGATCAAACTCACACAAATTGAAGGCCCGTTCTTTGGCGGGGAGAATCCGTGGACGAGCATGACTGGATCACATTGACAAGCTTAAGCTTCTTGTTCACTAGGGTCTGGAGATAGGACTGGAGTCCGGTCAGCTCCTCCGAGCTACCCCATAGCAAGCCCTTCTCTTTCCAGGAGGTGAGCTGCATGGGGGTACCAGATCTGAACTCGGGGGCCACTACCCATTCAGGGTCACGCGGCTCGGTGATGTAGAACCACCCCGATTGCCACCCCTTGATGGATTCCACAAAGGCGCCCTCGAGCCAAGTGACGTTGGGCATTTTGCCCCCCATAGCGCCTCCGCACTCCACTTGGACGCCCTTCACCACCTTCGGCTTGACATTGAAGGTTTTTAGCCACAGGCCGAAGTGGGGCTGCATGCAGAGGAAGGCCTCGCACATGACGATGAACGCCGAGATGTTGAGGATGAAGTTTGGGGCCAGATCGTGGAAGTCCAGGCCGTAGTAGAACATGAGCCCCCGGACGAAGGGATGAAGTGGGAAGCCCAGTCCGCGGAGGAAGTGGGGAAGAAATACGACCCTCTCATGGGGCGAGCGGTGGGGATGAGCTGCCCTCGTCGGGCAGCCGGTCTGCGATGTCGCGGACAGGTATCCGGCGCCAGCAGCTTCTCGATGTGCCCTCCGTGATGAGGAGGCCATCCACTTGCCTCCGCTCCGGACATGGTGGAGAAGGTTGAGGCGAGATGTGCGGACTTGGGCGCTGGAGCTCGAGTCTTGCGGAGATGGATAAGCAAAGGAGGAAGAAGGCGTGGTAAAAAGGCGGATCCTTATCCCTTATATATGGGCGGACGAAGACTATCGTCCCCGGCCCGTAAAACTCGCTTATCTCCCAAGCGCCGCAATCAATGGCGCGGTTGGGTTACCCACGTCCGTATTGATGGGAATCCGGAATAAGGGGAACACGATCTCGCTCGACAAGGCGTGCCAAGGAAACCGCTTCGCTAAACACGCTGAGGTGGTATAATAAAAACGATTCAAGTAAAAGCTTGGTAGTGGTGTGACGTCATGCCACAGAATACGTCAGCAGATTGAACTTGTGTAAATATTATTCTCTCTATGGTGGTATGTGGAATTTATTTTGCAGAGCCGGACACTATCCTGGTGTTCACAATCTTCTATGAATTATTCGGAGGAGGAACCCGCCTTGCAATGCCGAAGACAATATGCGTGTCGGACTCATCGTCATTGAAGCCTGGTTCAGGGGCTACTGAGGGAGTCCTGGACTAGGGGGTGTCCGGATAGCCGGACTATCATCATCGGTCGGACTCCAAGACTATGAAGATACAAGATTGAAGACTTCGTCCCGTGTCCGGATGGGACTTTCCTTGGCGTGGAAGGCAAGCTTGGCAATACGGATATGTAGATCTCCTACCATTGTAACCGACTCTGTGTAACCCTAGCCCTCTCCGGTGTCTATATAAACCGGAGGGTTTTAGTCCATAGGACGGACAACCATTACAACAATCATACCATAGGCTAGCTTCTAGGGTTTAGCCTCCTTGATCTCGTGGTAGATCCACTCTTGTACTACCCATATCATCAATATCAATCAAGTAGGAGTAGGGTTTTACCTCCATCGAGAGGGCCCAAACCTGGGTAAAAACATCGTGTCCCTTGTCTCCTGTTACCATCCGCCTAGACGCACAGTTCGGGACCCCCTACCCGAGATCCGCCGGTTTTGACACCGACAGTCATCTTCACTTGATGTTTGAAAGTAAGCATCACGTGATTTTTCCTTGGCACCACGTGCCATGAAGCAGTAGGTGGGAGGTGAGTCATCTTTGTCATTATCATCAGCGTTGGTGACGGAGCCATTGTCTTCAGTGTTGAAGATGGACTTGGTGATGTAGGCTGTAGCTAGAGCCAGACTCGCAACACCAGAGTCTAACTCTTCCTCAGACTCCACCTCCGCCTCCTCAGAAGCAGACTCCTCCTATGAATCCATTTCCTTGCCAACAAAAGCACGGGCCTTGCCAGATGAGCTCTTATTGTGTGATGAAGACTTGGAAGAAGACTTTGAGGATTTCTTCTTCTTCTTGTCATCAGAATCGTATTCTTTGCTCTTCTTCTTCTTCTTCTCATTGTCCCACTGCGGACACTCAGAGATGTAGTGACCAGGTTTCTTGCACTTGTGGCAGGTTCTCTTCTTGTGGTCATAGGCAGAAGCTTCATCATTCCTTGAGCTGGATCGTGAAGACTTTCTGAAGCCTTTCTTCTTGGTGAATTTTTGGAACTTCTTCACAAGAATAGCAAGATCCTTTCCAATGTCTTCAGGATCACCAAAACTGCAGTCAAATTCTTCTTCAGATGAGGAACCAGCAGCCTTTGCCTTCAAAGCGCGAGTTCGGCCATAGTTGGGGCCATAGATATCTCGTTTCTCAGATAGCTGGTACTCATGTGTGTTGAGCCTCTCAAGTATGTCAGATGGATCGAGAGACTTGAAGTCAGGGCGTTCTTGTATCATCAGGGCTAAGGTGTCAAATGTGCTGTCAAGAGATCCCAGTAGTGTCTTCACTATCTCATGCTTTGTAATCTCAGTGGCGCCGAGTGCTTGGAGCTCATTTGTGATATCAGTGAGGCGATCAAATGTGAGCTATACATTCTCATTGTTGTGTCTCTGGAAGCAGTTGAAGAGGTTGCGGAGAGTACTGATCCGTTGATCTCGCTGAGTTGACACGCCTTCATTAACCTTGGAGAGCCAGTCCCAGACTAGCTTCGACGTTTCCAGAGCACTCACACGGCCATACTGTCCGTTTGTCAGATGACCACAGATGATGTTCTTGGCGGTGGAGTCCAGTTGAATGAACTTCTTGACGTCGGTAGGGTGACACCTTCACCAGTCTTGGGAACACCGTTCTTGATGACATACCATAGATCGACATCAATGGCTTCAAGATGCTTGCGTATCCTATTCTTCCAGTAGGGATATTCAGTGCCATCGAAGATGGGGCACGCGGCGGAGACTTTGATTATCCCTGCAGTCGACATAGCTAAAAATCCAGGTGGTTAAACCGAATCACACAGAACAAGGGAGTACCTTGCTCTGATACCAATTGAAAGGGCTAGTTATCGACTAGAGGGGGGTGAATAGGCGATTTTTATGGAAGTCTTCAAAACATGGGAGTTTCGAAGACAAACAATAGAAACGACACTATTCGTATGCAGCGGAAGGTAGACTACACTAGACAAGCCATAGTCAAGTATTCAATGAAGTGAAAGAACGGAGACTAATAGCAGCTAGGTAGTAAAGATCAGGATGGAAGATAGTATGAAGCCAATCAGAACAGGTAGTCACACGGTGAGTCAAACAGATAATGCAAGCGAGCAATGACTTCACGAAGACAAACGTAAGTAGAGAGAAGTGAGAGATAGAACCAGTAGCCGGGAGGACGAGGATTTGTTCGACCAGGTTCGATCATTGTGACAAGCTGCATTATGGTTAGGGAGGCTGAGATTCAACTCAAAAGACTGCGTCTTCACCTTATTCCCCTTAAGCTAAGGACACCTAGTCCCCGCCCAATCACTCGGGTAAGTCTTCAAGGTAGACTTCCGAACCTTCACAGACTTCGTTCACCGGCAATCCACAATGACTCTTGGATGCTCAGAATGCGATGCCTAACCGGCTGGAGGATTCACAGTCCTCAAGTGTAACAAGTCTTTAGATCACACGGACAGAAAGACTTCAGTGATGCCAAACACTCTTTGGGCTCTGGGTGGTTTGGGCTTTGTCCTCACAAGGATTCTCTCTCGAAAGCTTCGGCGGTGGGTTGCTCTCAAATGACAAAAGTCGTGTACTAACTCTGAGAAGCCACCAATTTATGGTGTAGGGGGTGGGCTATTTATAGCCACTGGGCAACCCGACCTGATTTGTCCGAAATGACCCTAGGTCACTTTGGAACTGACACGTGTCACAACGGACAGATTTCAAACACACGCGACAGCTTGACTTGGGTTACAAGTAAAGCTAACTCATCCGACTCTGGATAAGATTTGCTCTCATTGTCTTCGCTCGAAGACATAGGATTTGGTTGAGCATCACTTTAGTCACTCTGACTTTGTTCACTTGGACCCCACTTAACAGTGCGATGGTTCCTATGACTCAACAAAGAAGAAAAGGAAAACAACGAAACAACTAAGTCCTCGCGCTCCATAGTCTTAACTTGATGTCTTCTCATGTCATAGTCTTCAACATGAATAGCTTCACAGACCACCATTGTCTTCAATTTCTTCACACATTTTTAGGGGTCATCTCCGGTAGGTAAACCGAATCAATGAGGGACTACTACCTGTGTTATCCTGCAATTCTCACAAACACATTAGTCCCTCAACCAGGTTTGTCGTCAATACTCCAAAACCAACTAGGGGTGGCACTAAATGCACTTACACTTGGTTACCACTATCGTTTTGGGGTTATCCATTAGAGACAACTACATTCACATTAAACAGGGCACCATTGAAATCCGTTGAGATGACACTTTATGGAGCTATGGTTTGGCAAGAAACCAAAGTTGTCGTTTCTTAAAGTTTGGGGCTGCGATGCTTATGTGAAAAAGCTTCAACCTAATAAGCTCGAACCCAAATCAGAGAAGTGTGTCTTCATAGGATACCGAAAGGAAACTATTGGGTACAACTTCTATCACAGATCCAAAGGCAAGATATTCGTTGCTGAGAATGGATCTTTTCTAGAGAAGGAGTTTCTCTCGAAAGAAGTGAGTGGGAGGAAAGTAGAACTTGATGAGGTAATTGTACCTTCTCCCGAATTGGAAAGTAGTTCATCATAGAAATCAATTCCAGTGATTCCTACACCAATTAGTGAGGAAGCTAATGATGATGATCATGAAACTTCAGATCAAGTTACTACAGAACCTCGTAGGTCTTCCAGAGTACGGTCCACACCAGAGTGGTATGATAATCCTATTTTGGAAGTCATGTTACTAGACCATGATGAACCTACGAACTATGAGGAAGCGATGATGAGCCCAGATTCCCAAAATGGCTTGAGGCCATGAAATCTGAGATGGGATCCATGTATGAGAACAAAGTGTGGACTTTGGTGGAATTGCCCGATGATCGGCAAGCCATAGAATATAAATGGATCTTCAAGAGGAAGACGGACGCTGATAGTAGTGTTACTATCTACAAAGCTCGACTTGTCGCAAAAGGTTTTCGACAAGTTCAAGGTGTTGACTACAATGAGATTTTCTCAACTGTAGCAATGCTTAAATCCGTTCGAATCATGTTAGCAGTTGCCATATTTTATGAAATCTGGCAAATGGATGTCAAAATTACATTCCTTAAATGGATATTTCTTAAAGAAGAGTTGTATATGATGCAACCAGAAGGTTTTGTCAATCCTAAAGGTACTAACAAGGTGTGCAAACTCCAGCGGACCATCTATGGACTGGTGCGAGCATCTCGGAGTTGGAATATACGCCTTGATGAGTTGATCAAAGCATATAGTTTTATACAGACTTGCAGTGAAGCCTATATTTACAAGAAAGTGAGTGGGAGCTCTATAACATTTCTAATATTATATGTGGATGACATATTGTTGATTGGAAATAATATAGAATTTCTGGATAGCATAAAGGGATACTTGAATAAGAGTTTTTCAATGAAAGACCTCGGTGAAGCTGCTTACATATTGGGCATCAAGATCTATAGAGATAGATCAAGATGCTTAATTGGACTTTCACAAAGGACATACCTTGGTAAAGTTTTGAAGAATGTCAAAATGGATCAATCAAAAAGGGTTCTTGCATGTATTACAAGGTGTAAAGTTGCGTAAGACTCAAAGCCCGACCACGGCAGAAAATAGAAAGAGAATGAAAGTCATTCCCTATGCCACAGTCATAGGTTCTATAAAGTATGTTGTGTTGTGTACCAGACCTATTGTGTACCCTGCCCTGAGATTGGCAAGGGAGTACAATTTTGATCTAGGAGTAGATCACTGGACAGCGGTCAAGATTATCCTTAGTGAGGACTAAGGAAATATTTCTCGATTATGAAGGTGATAAAAGAGCTCGACGTAAAGAGTTACATCGATGCAAGCTTTTACACCGATCTGGATGACTCTAAGTCTCAATCTGGATACAAATTGAAAGTGGGAGCAATTAGCTAGAGTAGCTCTGTGCAGAGCATTGTAGACATAGAATATTTGCAAAATGTGTACGGCTCTGAATGTGTGAGACCCGTTGACTAAACTTCTCTCACGAGAAAAACCTGATCACACCTTAGTACTATTTGGGTGTTAATCACATAGCGATGTGAACTAGATTATTGACTCTGGAAAACCTTTGGGTGTTGATCACATGGCGATGTGAACTATGGGTGTTAATCACATACAGATGTGAACTATTGGTGTTAAATCACATGGCGATGTGAACTAGATTATTGACTCTAGTGCAAGTGGGAGACTGAAGGAAATATGCCCTAGAGGCAATAATAAAGTTATTATTTATTTCCTTATTTCATGATAATGTTTATTATTCATGCTAGAATTGTATTAACCGGAAACTTAGTACATGTGTGAATACATAGACAAAACATAGTGTCCCTAGTATGCCTCTACTTAACTAGCTCTTTAATCAAAGATGGTTATGTTTCCTAACCATAGACATGTGTTCTCATTTGATGAATGGGTTCACATCATTAGGAGAATGATGTGATGGACATGACCCATCCGTTAGCTTAGCATTATGATCGTGTTAGTTTCATTGCTACTGCTTTCTTCATGACTTATACAAGTTCCTTAGACTATGAGATTATGCAACTCCCAAATACCGAAGGAACACTTTGTGTGATACCAAACGTCACAACGTAAAAGGGTGATTATAAAGGTGCTCTACAGGTGTCTCCGAAGGTGTTTGTTGGGTTGGCATATATCGAGATTAGGATTTCTCACTCCGTGTTTCAGAGAGGTATCTGTGGGCCCTCTCGGTTATACTCATTACTATAAGCCTTGCAAGCATTGTGACTAATAAGTTAGTTGCGGGATGAAGTATTATAGAACGAGTAAAGAGACTTGCCGGTAACAAGATTGAACTAGGTATTGAGATACCGACGATCAAATCTCGGGCAAGTAACATACAGATGAACAAGGGAACAACGTATGTTGTTATGTGGTTTGACCGATAAAGGTCTTCGTAGAATACGTAGGAACCAATATGAGCATCCAGGTTCCGCTATTGGTTATTGACCGGAGACGTGTCTCGGTCATGTCTACATAGTTCTCGAACCCGTAGGGTCCGCACGCTTAACATTCGATGACGATTGGTATTATGAGTTTATGTGTTTTGATGTACCGAAGGTAGTTCGGAGTCCCGGATGTGATCACAGACATGACAAGGAGTCTCGAAATGGTCGAGACATCAAGATTAGTATATTGGACGGCTATATTTGGACACCGGAAGTGTTCCGGGTGATTTCGGAGAAAACCGGAGTGCTAGAGGGGTTACCGGAACCACACGGGGAAGTATTGGGCCTTAGTGGGCCTTAGTGGAGAAAGAGGGCAGCAGCCCAGGAGGTGGCGCCCCCCCCCAAGGGGAGTCTGAATTGGACTAGGGGAGGGGGCGCAGCCCCTCTTTCCCTCTCCCTCTCCCTCTCCTTCCTTCCCCCTTCCCCCTCCTAGTTGGACTAGGAAAGGGGGAGTCCTACTCCTACTAGGAGGAGGACTCCTCCCCTCCTTGGCGCACCCAAGGGTCGGCCGGCCTCCCCCCTTGTTCCTTTATATACGGGGGCATGGGGCACCCTAGGACACACAAGTTGACATTGTTTAGCCGTGTTCGCTGCCCCCCTCCAGAGTTACACACCTCGGCCATATTGTCATAGTGCTTAGGCGAAGCCCTATGCCGGTAACTTCATCATCACCATCACCATGCCGTCATGCTAACGAAACTCTCCCTTGTCCTCAACTGGATCAAGAGTATGAGGGACGTCCCCGAGATGAACGTGTGCTGATCGCAGAGGTGTCGTACGTTCGGTGCTAAGATCGGTCGGATCGTGAAGACGTACGACTACATCAACCGCATTGTCATAACGCTTCCGCTTTCGGTCTACGAGGGTACATGGACACAGTCTCCCCTCTCGTTGCTATGCATCACCTAGATAGATCTTGCATGATCGTAGGATTTTTTTTTTAAATTACCGTGTTCCCCAACAGAAATGACTATGAGCACAGTGTAGAGTGGCTTGGAACTTGGTGTGTGTGCCATTCTAATGGGGATCTAGGATTCTCCTCTCTGAAACACATGAACCTTTGTTTGCTCCTTAAACACCTCTCTAAACTGCATGATTTCGACATCAACAATGCTACTAGCTACTCATCCCCAACTATGGGTGGACACCTAATAGGGACTTGGGCAATTTGCGCATGTGAGATTACTCCCGTTTGGCGCGATATTTTCAAGGGTTTAGACTTCTTCCGCTCGATCACTAGGGTCTCTATTGGAAATGGTACTACCACTTCCTTCTGGTATGATCTTTGGCTAGCAGATAGTGATATCATTCTCTCACAACAATTCAATGCCATGTTCTCCTACTCTAACTATAGATGACCTTAGTTTTGCGTGGGTGCTTGCTTCCCCATAGCTAAACCTTGACCTCACCCCTAGGCTTTCTCATGCGGCAGAGGGCGAGCTAGCTAACTTGCCAAATATTTTGGCATCGATAAACTTGAATATGCAAATTACATACATGAGAGTTAACAGGATGGACGACAAGCCTCTAACCACCCAAAGGGCCTACAAGGCAGTCTGGTCTACCACCACGATTGACCCACTTGTTATTGCCCTATGGGAGAACTATACTCCAAACAAAGGCAGGATGTTTGTCTCGCTTGCTCATAACGATCACGTGTTCATCAATGAGAGACGCTTTAGACACTCCATTGCAACTTCAGATGCATGCCCTCTCTGTGATATTGATGAGAATATTGATCACCTGCTATTCCAGTGCCCTCTTCTTCGTCCTCTCTGAGACTAGCTTGATATCCTACATCACGACAGCCACCATACCTTACTGGATGTTTGGCATGTTGATCTGGCTAGCAAAGTTCGTTCTACCCTGATTATTATTTTTGACTATAAACAGTAGGGTAAAACCCCACTGCAATTTTTATTAAAAAATAAAAGGTCTTAAGAAATACAAAGAGTGGGCTTGAGATAAGCCCTAAAGCAAGAAGAAGAACCAAAAAAGAAAGAAAGAAAGAAAACTAGGAGTAAAAGAAGCTAAAGAAAGAAACTAAGAAAGCTAGGCTAACAAAAGTAAAAAAATACAGGAGGTTGTCCAGCTAGATGTTGAAATGAGATACATATTTCTGTTTGATCATGTGTCGTAGTAACTTGAGCTCTTCAAAGTAAATGAACTTCCAGCCCTGCATGGAAGGTGGGATGTTTTCAAAGATTTTGTTGTTTCTGGTGATCCAAATGGCCCATGATCCCAATATGATGATTTCCATGAAGAAAGTAACATTTAACTTGTCTTTCCGGTCCTGATATGCCTCTAGAACAGAGAGGTTGGCAGTTCTATTGGGGCAGATGAAATCCCATCATTGCTTTGCAAAAGGGCATACCCAAAATAAGTGGTGCGGTGTTTCTCCTCGTTGACAATTGAGTACAACACAATTGTATCCATCTAGCTCGAAAGTCTTTCTTCTTAAGATATAAATTTATTGTGTTAATTCTATCATTGAGCAACATCCAGAAGAACACTTTGTGTTTTGGTTGACAAGAGCTTTCCATATCCATTTAAAATGTTCAGGAACCTTTTTTATAACCAATCAGTACTTTGTAAGCCTTGGCTGGTGAGTAAAATTCATTTCCCCAGATGTAGCTCCATGTATCAGCCATTTCAAAAATTGTGATTGCTTGACCTCAATACAAATACTTTCCATCTCCAAAAAATTTGCATGTGCTTGTGTTTTTAGTGGAAGATGGAAAAGATCTTCTATGAATTGAGTACTGATCATTTGGTTAACATTAATTTGAGCATTGATCACAAAGGAGAACAGATGAGGGAATTTTTGCTTTAAGATGCTATTATGCCAAAGAGCCTCCCAGAACAAAGCACTTTTACCATCTCCTCATTGCACCTAGCTAGGGCCTTGTATTGATTTTGAGCTTAGACCATAGAACAATAGTTCTACCGTATATCATTAATAAAATTTAAATATTTACAAACAGGTAGCAAAAGGAAAAAAACATCAGCCGATGCCAGTTCTAGGGAAAACATCCATATTAAGTTACATATTCGGCTCAGTCCAGCATCTAATCTTGTCTGCTTTGCTCTCCTTTGCCCTGAGTTGTGCTGTCCAAAACCCCTCTTTCAAGTAGAATTTTCATGTGACTATGATTTGTGGTGCTGATCTAAAGATCTTATCATTTCTAATAGCCCATAGACTCCAGCAGCCCATTATAACAATGTCCATTGCTATCTCTTTGGGTAAGCGAGTAGAATCTCATCATAAGCTGAGATGCCTCTGCGTCGGCCTGGTAAGAGATGATCCCAGCAGTAGAGAGCAAATGGATAGTTCCAAAAAATATGGATCAAAGTCTCTTCGGTATCTTCCGGGAATAGTGCACAATTATAGTCCTATAGGAACATGCTTTTCCGTTGAAGTAGGTTCCTGGTGTTCAGTCTATCATGTAGTAGGAACCAAATAAAAATCTTGTGTCTGAGTCTGCATGAGGTCTGCGAAAGGTTTTTGAAGATGCAGTGGGATGTGGTAGGCCCCATTAGAGCCTTATACATTTTCATGGAGGAATGCTGATTGGATGTCCAAGAATAAGTCCAACTGTCATCATTCTGTGTAGCCTCTCTATTGTTGATTAGCTCTAGGATATGATTGTATTGCAGGAGGCTTGCTGGGAAAGAGGCCTATGAAACTGCATACTGATATCTGCATGGGCCATCATGGTGGCTAAAGTAGAGTCCTTATCAGCAGCAAAAGAATGAAGTTCTGGGAATTTCTACAGTAGGGGTTCCCCTATCCAGTAATCTGACTAAAAAAGAATGGTGTCTCCCTTTCCCGCCTTGCATACAGCATGGGTCTTATAGATGGGTAGAAGTTTGAGAATAGATTTCCACCAAAGAGAACCCACCATTCTTTCTCCAGGTAGACTTTCCTGGTAATATGTTTCCCAGATGACATTACCCATGGGGTGTCCACCTTGTTCAGAAATTTGTGTAGGTACTTCATAAGCAAAGCTTGATTGTGAGTTGCAATATCTAGAATACCAAGACCTTCCAAAGTTTTAGGTTTGCAAATAGTGTCCCAAGAGATCAAACCAGGTCCAGTCTCTTGTGTCCCAAATTTTCTCCAGAATCATTGCTTGAGATAAATGTCAATTTGTTTCACCACTTTCTTGGGGAGCATGAGGGAGCACATAAAGAAAATTGGCATGCTAGAGAATACAGAATTGATTAGTGTCAACTTATCTCCAGTAGAGAGCATAGTGGAGCAGCTAAGCAGTCTATTCTCTATCCTCTTCCTCATAAGCACAAAATCTTGAACCGTTGGTTTGGTGATGCAAAGTGGCAGTCCCAAATATATGTGAGGCAAGGTACCAATTTTACAGTCCAACGGATTGGAAAGGAAGGTCATCTTGGCCAATGGAGTGTTGATGGATATCATAGTGGACTTGGCATAGTTCACTCTCAGACCAGTATAAGCAGCATAATGTAGCAACAATTTTTATATGTGTGAGCTGCCTGGCATCTGCATTTGCAACTAGTATGGTGTCATCTGCATACTTATAATTGGGTATTCTGAGCAGGAATTATGCAGTATAGGTGAATCAATCATGTCTTGGTGCATGGCATCATTAAACATTGACTGAAGAAGATCAGCTGCTAATACAAAGATCAAAGGTGAGAGAGGATCACCTTGTCTGACTCCTTTCCTCCAAAGAAACTATTTCCTTGGGACTCCATTGAGTAGAATAGACGAATATCCTGTACCATAGATCATTTTGATCCAGTTGATCCATCTACTCCCAATACCTTTAGCTTGCATAATCTCTTTTCTAGACTAGTGGCACTGGTGAATATATTCATATGCCCAAGCTAGGTAGTCTTGAATGCACCTGTTGTTCAAAAAACCATACTGGTTCATATGGACTATCCTGAGGATAACTCTCTGAAGCTTGTTAGCTAACAGCTTGGTAATGATTTTGAGAGTATAATTCAAAAGAGAAATAGGTTTGAACTCTGTTGGAGAGGATGCAGAATCAGTTTTAGGGATTAGAGTGATAAAGGAGTAATTGATACTATGGGTTAACCTCCCCATTGTGGAAATCATCAACTAACCTATGAAAGTCTGGTGCAAGAATATCCCAATATGATTTCAAGAAAGCAGCATTAAACCCATCTGGCCCAGGAGATTTGTCTGATGACATGTTCTGAACAACTTCATCATTCTCTCTTCTGGTAAAAGGAGCTTCAAGTTTAGAGAAGTTATTTTGCTGTTGAATAAGATGTTGAAGAAGTAATGGATTGGAGGTGCTGCCAGTAGTCCCCATTCTCTCTTTGAATGCTCTATATAGAATAGCAGCCTTGGCCTGATGACTAAAGTGCCCCTGCCCATTCTCACCTTGTAGCATGGCAATATTGTTGTTCCTCAATTTAATAGTAGCTTTTGCTTGAAAATATTTAGTGTTAGCCTCTCCAACTTTGATCTGTCTGATAGTAGCCCTCTGTTGCCAATACAGTCTCTGATATTCCAATATATCTGATAGATGAGCTTTTAGGATATTCCTACCATTAGCTTCCTCCAGTGTTAAGTCTCTGGCTTCCTCAATAGTATCATAGCAAAGAATCATGAAATTGGTGTTATCAATGATTTTTTTAAGATTTGATATATTTCTAGCCCAGATTTTAAGACCTTTCCTTAGCCTTTTGAATTTAGTGGCTATGGTCTTGGCACTATCTCTATCCACTACTGCTTGTGTCCAGATACTTTTGACAACCTCATGAAAATCCTCATGTTCCAACCAGTAGTTCTCAAACCTGAAAATGTGTGATTTTGGAATTGAAGTACCAATTTTCACCATGATAGGCACATGATCAAGAATAGTTTTTGCAAGTGGATATGCAAAAGTAGAAGGATAATTAACAGTCCAAGCTTCAGATGTAAAGCACCAGTCCAATTTCTCTAGGAGTGGTGCTTCCTGCATATTGCTCCAAGTGAACTGCCTTCCCTTTAATGGAATTTTGATAAGAGCTTGGGTGCGGATAGCCTCATTAATCGATGAGTGATTGGTTTACCTTCCACCAAAAAGATCCCACCTCCTGATCACCTGGCAGCTGCCCATTTCTATAATAGGTTTCCCAAATTAGATTTACCCATGGGATATCATGTTTGTTGTAGAACTTGTGAAGGTTTTTCATGAGCAGTGCTTTGTTTAGGGTATAAATGTCCATAATACCCAATCCCCCCTGATCTTTTGGCCTGCAGACAATGCTCCATGTCACCATTGCAGGTCTTCTGTCTTCCATATCAGGGCTTCTCCATAGACAGTGCCTTAGATACTTGATAATCTGTTTCTTTATAGTGAGTCTACCATAATTATTGCGCTGATGTGGAACATCTGAAAACGCGAAACGCGGAAGTCTTTGGCAATGACACTAAGTTTGCACCATATTGCTGGTCGACTGCAGATGGTTTGATCCTTTCGTCTCACCGCTGCAACAATGGTCAGAAAGCAAAACCTGCTCCGGGATTGGAGCTCAATGTTGTCCCATTTAGCTGGGAGATTATAGCCTTATTTTCCACTTTTTTCTATGTATTTCTTCTAGTCTTTTGCACCTGCTACTCTCCCACCCCCATGTACTTCTGGTCTCTCTGGAATTGGCTCTCTTTGGTAATATAAAGGTTCAGGCAAGCATAAGCCCGTCGTTGCTGCGCTCTCTCTCTCTCTCCCTCCCTCTCTCTCTCTCTTTCTCTTTTGAGGGGGATCTGAGTGTATCTAGTTGATGAGTGTTACACATAGCGTGTCCGACTTCGTGCCTGGCTGGTCACAATGGGGAGGAACTTAGGAGTAACATCACACACTCCAATGCAACTTTGCTTATGTGGCACATATTTAATGAAGAGAGAGGTGTTTGTGGTAACTAGCTAAGTTACCGGAACATCACACACTCCAAGAAACAATGAGTCTATAACCTAATAAATACATCGTTGCATGACACTACATAGATGTTCCTACCCACTATGAAGGTAATGCGTATACAGGGAAGTGTGTATGTTCTTAAACATGTTCTTCGCCCATCGTGACCAAACCGAAAGCAACGGTAGCATCCTAGGTCCAGCTTGACCCGGCCAGTTGCCCGGAGCAGAGACAAGAGCCAGATGCATGCGCACGCACACCGTGACGATGACACAGACAAACTCACCGGACACCGCGGCCGTGGTACCTGCCGGCCGGAGGCAGCAAAGCAGCGGCCCGCACGCTCCCTCTACCCGTCTGGTGGTCGTCGTTACCCGTGCGATACGCACGCCAAAGGTGGGGCACCGTAGTTAAGTCACGCTCGGTCGATGGCCGTCGGCCGATCTAATGCTGCGAGCGTGTCGATAGCTAGCTGATCTATTGCCGTGGCAAGTGGCGCTGCATTTGTGGCTCCACGAGTCTTACTCCTGCCAAGTTACGGCCGTTATTGAAATCTTTCGCTTTCGGGCATGACTACGGGAGTTACTGCACTAGATTTTCTTCGCTGTCTAAATCTTGTGTAGGAACATTTTGCTCCGTCAGAAAGCCTTTGGAGAAATATTTTTTTTATTGCCAGAAAACTTTCAATCTATTCGTCTTCAAACAGGACAGTGCAACGAACATCAGAAATAATAAAAATTACATCCAGATCCGTGGACCACCTAGGGACGACTAAAAGCATTGAAGTGAGCCGAAGATGCGCCGTTGTCATCACCCCTCCCTCGCCGGAGCCAGACAAAACTTACTGTAGTAGACAGTTGAAAAGTCTTCGTGCTAATCCCTCATAGGACGAGCACTGCAGAACAGCAACCGCCATTGTCGGGAGAAATACTTTTCTTGACTTCAACAACATAAGATGTGTTTATAGCAACCCTTTGGGGCAGAAACATTCAACGTTTTTCCGTGTTTGTCATGGCCAAGCAAACCATGTCCGTCTTCGAATGAGGAGCCACTTGCCTGTCTCTCTGAGCTGGAATCAAGACAGAAATATCTGGTAATATAGTTGCGCGCGTAGCTCACGCTAGCAGCTGACACATACACAACGTACAGAGTACGTATTTCTCTAAGAAAAAGCAGAGAGTACAGAAATAGGCACGTTTCATTCGCCATAAAATAGGCAGCAAAGCTCAAGGGAGTCAATCCTGTGGGCTGTAGTGCGAGCTAGGCTGTTGGACCAGCAATGGGCGACTCCTTTCTCCAGCGCCGCTGAAAGGGACGCGCTAAATTCCCAAAAAAAAAAAAATTGTTTGAGGGACGCGCTAAATTCCCAATCAATTCTTCTGTTTCCAGGTCTGCTACTGATTAAACTTGGCCGCTGATCAAGCTGCACTCCAGTTTGCAGTTGCGTGTGATTCAGTGCATCTCCACGTGCTTTTCGTTATGACGACTATTAGTAGCTAGTAATACAGTACTCAGATGAGCCCAATGAAATTACTAAAATCTTATTCTTCGTACATTCGCCTTTTTTTAATAAAAAAATACAGGCAAAAGATTTGCCTCATGAGGAAAAGAAGAGTTTGTAGGTACATTCGGCTTTGAGTACTAAGCATTAGCGGCAGGGAAGAATAAGCGGCTTTGAGTAGTGAAGATTAAGCATGCATAGAACGGACGAAGACACAGGTATAAACGTACTCAGAGCCGCTGCAAAATTTATGGGATCGACAGTTGAAGAACCGCTGCCAGCCACCGTCCCGTCCCGTTGATGCCGACATGCAGTTATGCACCTTGGCCTGTTGCACAGCGGAAGGCAGGTCGGCCATGCAATCTCTATCGCGTGCTTTAGTTTATACTACATTACAAAACACGAAAGAAAAAAAAACGTAGGACTCCATTTGCTTGGACTGATAGTCACGTCCCGTTGAAATGTTAAACGGAAAACGTCAACATAATCCCCAAAGGAGGCCAGCGATAACGATACGGTATCAGGCGTGATGTGCACGTACAAGTTCAAAAATGCTGTGCTGAATAGGCCACACCGGTGCAATCACTATGGGTAGTGGACTACAAGGCCGAACGAACTTGAGTATCATTCTCCTTCTCTGTGACATGGAAGTTTAGTCCGGTCTAAATTTTGCAAGAAACCAAATGAATCACATGGACGCAGGCGGAGAGGAGGAGAAAAGCCTTGTCGTTCATTAATGAGGCGACTGTCCTGGCCCCACGCCACGGCTGCTCCCACCACCCTCGCCCGGAGGGAGCAATGATAGATCCTCCAACCTAGCAGCCAGGCGGGCAGGCAGAGAAGAAGGGAAAGAATGACACCGCTACCCAAAGCAGCCATAGCCAACCCCAGTCCTAGCCACTAGCTACAACGAACAAACGCAGACCCGGTTGGACTGGCCGGTACCGTTGCCGCTCCTGATGGGGAACTGCGCCGGCGTGCAGGGGAACGCCGAGATCAACCCGACCTTCAGTGCTCCCAACACCTCAGGTACTCCACTCCACTACTCCTCGCCTCGCCTCGCCTCTTGGTTGGTTGCATCAGCTTTCGAGGCGCCGTTCCGGTCTGAGCTACTAGATAACTTCGTGTGCTCTGCTTCTCAACTTCATGTGGCGATTTGGCCCTGTCAATCATTCGGAGTGGGAATGACGTTTCTTGATATTTTTTTTCTTCTACTGCACTGTTTGGAACAAGAGTCCCAACTTGGGCTGGTTGATTTTGCACGGTTCAGTTTTCCGCTTTGGGCTTCATAGATGGCCAAGGCCAGTAGTGGGCAAAATTGCACGATTTTACCAAGCGTGAGGCGCATATGGTTTTTGCCCAAACAAAACAAGTAGGGCGAATTTTGCTCCCAGAATGGCAGTGGGATTGATATCTTCAAGTCAGCGTGAGTTTTATCAGCGAAGTAATCGCATCTGCTTGCTTTGCAATCCAGGTAACAATTCCAAGAGCAGCAACAGCAGCAATGCGACTGATACCAGCACTTTTGGCAAGAGTTCTTCCTCGTCGGTGCCGCCGACTCCTCGGACCGAGAAGGAGATCTTGCAGTCGTCCAACCTCCGCAAGTTCACCTTCAGTGAGCTGAGAAGCTCCACAAGGAACTTCCGGACCGACAGCCTGCTCGGCGAGGGGGGCTTCGGCTCCGTGTTCAAGGGGTGGATCGATGAGCGCACGTTCACGCCCGTCAAGCCCGGCGCCGGGATGATCGTCGCGGTGAAGAAGCTCAAGCTGGACAGTTTCCAGGGGCACAAAGAATGGCTGGTTGGTCACTGACCTTGTTGCACTTTCTGTTGTGCCTGTTTGAGCTGAAGGTTTTGTGGTTTTAATTTGTTTCTGCAAAAAAATACCTTGCAGGCTGAGGTCAATTACCTGGGGCAGCTATCACACCCCAATCTTGTGAAGCTCATCGGGTATTGCTTGGAGGACGAGCAGCGGCTTCTCGTCTACGAATTCATGCCCAAGGGTAGCTTGGAGCACCATCTTTTCAGGAGTGAGTTTCTCAAATACTATCTTGGGTGATATGCTCATTGTGCATGATATATTCCATTCTTGCTGTTGGAAATGGGTGAGTGACAGTGCAATGGTACTGCAGGAGCTCCACATTTCCAGCCCCTCTCATGGAATTTACGGATGAAGGTTGCTCTTGAGGCTGCCAGGGGACTTGCTTTCCTGCATAGCGATGAAGCTAAAGTTATATACCGTGATTTCAAGACCTCCAATGTTCTTCTTGACTCGGTGGGCATATGCAAATTCAGTCTCTTATCTATACACTAAGTGGAAGTACAATGAGCTCTGGTCTTAAGATTTGTCTCTCTTGTCCTTCTTTGACTGCATACAGGAATATAATGCGAAACTCTCTGATTTTGGCTTGGCAAAAGATGGCCCAAGTGGCGATAAAAGTCATGTTTCTACTAGGGTCATGGGGACTCAAGGATATGCTGCCCCTGAATATCTCGCAACAGGTAATCTTTCTAACATGCCTTACCAGCTATCTGTTACAACCATATTGTTCCTCTACTATTTTCACGCATCTTAGAGTCATGGATGAAAGGGGGCATTCATTGACACTGCTTGAAAAGGGCAAATGAAGTTCTATTCTTTTCTGGAATTATCTTCTTATGGTTGTGGTTCAATGTTCAAGACAGCATTGCTGGCAAGTCGCAGTTTCCGTAGTTTCTATTTGATGCAATGCACTGCTAACAGGATTGAACGAAAATAATCTTCGTAGCAAAGACATTGATGCTTCATGGCGTGCATGCCATATCCTTTTGAGACATAAGCAACTAACACTAGCGTATCTGTCGGATTCACTTGGTTTTATATGGCATGGTTCTTCGTTGTGCTTGGATGTGCCTTTTATCTAAAGGGGTGTGATTCTCCTACAGCAGTGAGGGTGCATAAAATAATCATTTAGCAGCAAAGTGACTCACCAGGCAAGAGCCACGAAGCAGAGCATGTCTGAACAATCCATTTTAGATTGACGATTGTTGTTTCAGTCATGTGATGCCTATGATTACCAATTTTTTTAAATCTTAAAAGATTTGTGGGGGGGGGGGGGGGGGTGATGTATGACACCCTGTAAAAGGCAAACCATTGAGGCAAGCCATCATGCTAGTTGAAAACTTGAACCGGTACTTTATGCTTTCCACACCTTTGGTTAGTGGAAGAAGGATGACTAGATACTCAGCTGGTTAGTTAAACACTTAACACTATGTCTTGGTTGCACGTTCAAGTTAGCACACAAATTCCTCTGATCACTATAAATTTGCCCCATCTTGTTCTATAATCCAATATGCACATGCTGTGATGGTAAAAAGTCAATGATGATTTACTCGCGTACAACTGACTGGCTAGTTAATACTCCCTCCGTCTGAAATTACTTGTCGCTAAAATAGTTATCAATGATGATTTGGGACAGAGGTAGTATAAATGATGATTTGCATGTGTATGACTCATCTTGGGTAGTTAATAGTTACATCTTCAATGCACTAATGTCAGCACACAAATTCTTTCTTGTTCCTATAATTAAATTGCCTCATCTTAGTTAAACACTTAACACTACGTCTTGGTTCCACATTCAAGTTAGCACACAAATTCCTCTGATCACTATAAATTGCCCCATCTTGTTCTCTAATCCGATATGCACATGCTGTAATGGTAAAAAGTCAATGACGATTTGTATGACTGATTGTGGCTAGTTAATACTCCCTCCGTCCCAAAATAAGTGTCTGAGACACTTATTTTGGGACGGAGGAGTAGTTCTCAATGATGATTTACATGTGTACTGATTTTGGCTAGTTAATAGTTACATCTTCGATGCACTCATGTAAGCACACAAATTCTTCTGGTCGCTATAATTAAATTGCCTCGTGTTGTTCTTTACTCTAATTTGTGCACATGTTGTAATGGTGAAAGTCAATGATGGTTTGCATGCATCTGACTGGTACAAACTTACATGATTTTCCTCCATATTATATGCAGGCCACTTGACCACGAAGAGCGATGTCTACACCTATGGTGTTGTTCTTCTAGAGTTGCTGACCGGGCAACGTGCTCTGGACAAGAACCGCCCGCCTGGACAGCATAACCTGGTGGAGTGGGCAAGACCTTACATCAACAGCAAGAGGAGGGTCATCCATGTCCTGGACCCACGATTGGGGTCGCAATATTCGCTCCCCGCGGCGCAGAAGGCGGCAGCGCTTGCGATGCAATGCCTGTCAATGGACGCCCGGTGCAGGCCGGACATGGATCAGGTCGTGACCGCGCTGGAAAAGCTTCCGGCGGTGAAGAAAACATACAAGTAGGGGAAGGTTGCTGGTTCCATGTGTCCTCCTTAACCTCTCTGGAGCATCGCCTACTCCTTGTAAGCAACACTTCAGGGAGTAGAGACAGTGAAGAGCTGCCGGACTTGAGGGGAAGACTAGCCTTTGAATCTGTCAAGAGAATGTAGAATATATATCGCCATGTGTACAGCTAGCTGGTAGCCTGTTACTTTGCTGTCAGCCTGACGCCTGTTTTATATATTTGCAGTACATCGGCTTTTGTAAAACAAGTTGGGAAACAGTTTTGTGTCTTGGTCTTGAAGCATTCTCACTCAGTGCGTGCTAATGCCGAGAGCCATGTCAGAGAAACTCTTTACTCTGCACGAGAAATGGAAGAAATTAAGTTGTTAGTTTGTCGCCTTAGTGCATAGACGCACCTCCAGTTTCTGTCACGAAACCATAAAGAATACCAGAACCAGAAACAAAGATCATTATGAGTGAATAAAAGGCGTCCTTTATAAAAAAGGGAATGTTTACATTGCTTTGATGATAATATTTCATTGCAAGACATGAGTTGACAGCAGATAAGCCATATGATATAAGCATAGGAACCCAAAGCCTAGCCAAACAACACCCACACAGTGCTCCTTTTTCCTCTACAAAATTACGAATCCAAAGCAACACTGGTGAGGTTGCAAAGCACAAACAGCTACATGCGCAAGAGTTGGGAATTGGAGAATTCTAGGCGATCTACTGAAGAAAATGATCAGCCCTGGAAAAAATAGTACATAACCGCAAAACAGGTTTTACAGGTGTTTACATTCAAAGGAGGCTGGAACTAAGCTTCTAAAGAAATTTACTGTAAGCTTTCCACGGAAGATAAGACCAGGTGAAGTGAGGCCAAAATGGCTGACTGTTAAATCAAGCCATCTTTAGAATCTGCGCCCGCCAGAGTTATAAGCACGACCACCAGGGTATTGATGACCACGGTGCTCAAAACCATGATCGCGGCCTTGGCCCCCACCATGGAACTCTGGGTAATCTGGCCGCTCCCCAAAGGTTTCATACTGACCAGATGCATAACCCCGATGAGCCTCTCCATAAGAACCTCCAGAGGGAGCAGCAGCAGGAGGCGTGGCTACAGCTGTTGGAGGATAGCCACGTGGTTCCCTAGGCACCACATTATTTGCATAATTGCTTATGGTGGCCTTTTGGTATTGCTGCTGGCGTTCCAGAGACTCTTTGCGCAGGAATTCTTCTCGATAAGCCGTCTGGCGAGCTCGAAGTGCCAATAGTTTCTCATGGTACTGTGCATTTATTTCGTTCAATCTCTGCACACAGACATGAGAAACATGTAAAACGGCAGTTGTCTGATATTAATAACAGTGTATGCTGCTAGTTCTAAAAAAATCAACTCTATGCACCAGCGACAGAGTGCTGCAGCATTATCCAGAACATGATGTCCAATCTAACTTCGGCATGCTGTAATTGGGGCAAGATTGACAAGTATGATTGTAGTTGAGGCAAGATTACTGCAACAAGTTCCATTGTTTAGATGTTTAAAAGTTGCCATAGGGAAGGCATATAAAAGATGATTTAATTGCCATAGGAAAGGCATATAAGAGGATCCACCATAAGTTGCAGGGCGTGCAATTTTAACAAAGGTACAAAAATCTTCGAGTGATTCAATTTCTTAAACAATACCAAGCACCAAGCACTAAGATAAATCTAGGCACACTATGGGCATCTCCAACGCCGTCGCCCAAATCAGCCGCACTATCCGTCCGCAGATGGAGACACGCATACGGGAGGCGGCCATCCAACCGTGTGGCCCTAAACGTCCGCACGCATTTAATAACAAACTTGAATCAAACAGACAAATTTCATGGAAACCGAACGAACTTCTTCCAAACCGGATAAAAGTTGGATATAATTTACATAAACCGGACGATATTTCGTCTGTTCAACTAAATTTTTTTAAACCTAAACTAAACTACATGAGGTACCGGACGGTGACCTCGTACGCATGGCCGCCCTAACCGGCTGGGCCGCCGTCACCATCCGCTCCATCGCCGCTGCCATGGAGAAGCGGAGAGGAGTGGAGAGGGTTTGCAGAGAGGAGTGGAGAGGGTTTGCGGTGACGAGGGCGCCGAAACACTGCTTAAATAGGCCGGGCAGGCGGAGTGACGCCGCTTCAATGCCGTCCAGTGGCCGGACTAGGCTTCTCAGGCCGCGTCCGCATTGAACCAGCGCCACTCTCCTGTCTGGTCACGTCACCCTGACCAGAATCAAGGCCATCGAGTCGCCTCTGCTCTGTAGCAGCTGACTGGCATCAATGTCGTCGAGTTGCATCCGCTCTGGAGCGGCTGACCGGCATCAATGCGCGGGCAAAGTTTCAAGAGCGGTTCGCGCGGGAGACGGTTTGGTGGGACCGCTTGTCCGACGCGTGCGTGGCACGAGTCCGGACGCCCGCAACCCTCCCCCAGGTTTGGTGCCGGTTTGCGAGAATTCGGGCGTGCGAACTCGCCCAGGTATGTTTGTGGCACAACGTTGGATGGCAAAAAACGTCCGGATGCATTGGTCTATGCACATAACTGAGAACAAGGGGAGAAGACATCTATAGTTTCTATCTGTTTCCCAACATCTACCTGTGCGATTGTTACTCAAAAGGCTAATCATACACGATTGGCTAACAGGACCAAACAGAAACTCAATAAGCAAAAGGCATATGATAGTAAATCCTCTCATGAAATGGATAAGTACTTCCTGTCAATAGTAGGACATATCAATGACTGATATCAGGAAGGTAAAAAACGATATGCACGTCCAGTTAATCTACTCTTGGCAGGTAGGAAAGACAAGCCAGAATCATGCAATACTATTTGAACATACCTCCCTGTGCCTAGTATTTTCAGCATCCTCTGCATCATTTAGTTCTTTGGATAGGACCACGATGTCTTCACGAAAACTCTGCTCTAGACTTTCAAATGTACGAGGAAGATTATAGTCATCGTGCCTTGCTTCAATCTTATCGGTACAAGGCTGGTCCCTTGATTCCTTTCTTGGTTGCTTTTCTAGACCAACCTTCATATCAGATTGTCGTCCATCATAAAAGGATCGTTTGCCCTCGGCACTTTGACCTACATCGGGATCGGTCAGTGCAAAAGCACAGAAGTGTAACCAAGATGCAAAACATAACATTTTCTAGCACATTCTCACACATACTACCAGTTTACCATGCTAGCTACACAACCACTAATATGTCCAAAGTTTCTCGGAAAAATGCTAATCTGTCCAAAGTGTAGGGTGCATATATAAACTAGTTATGCCACCAAAAAGGTTGACATCTTGGACTTTTCAACAGATAGTTATTCCAAAATGAAACAGGCGCATGGGCACACACATACAGCAGACATGAAACTAACTAGTGGTAGTACATACTACATACCCTCGTTATATGCATGTGGTGAAATCTGATTCGGGATATTCGGTCCACCTCTGTCCCATTGGCTCTGTCTCACCTTCTGGGTGGTATACTGGTTCTCCCCAGCAGCTTGCCCAGGATCTCTTCCAGGGTAACTATTATCAGGGAGTTGTTGAACCCTTTGCTGAGCCTGGTAGTGATGTAACTGGGAAGAGACCATGGAATTGATGTTAGGATCCCCGTATTGCCCCTGTCCCTGTCCCTGTCCCTGTCCCTGTCGCCTCATTCCAACCTGAATGTGCAAGATACAAAAGCAACAACGTTGGTAACTAATTGTGAAAATTATTTTAAGATTGAACAGCCAAATTACCAATCTAGGCCAAATGAATGCATCATCAGGTAAGGTTTTGCCATGCCAAACTAACTAACATTCAAAAAGATCAAACCTACCATATCATGATTCCGTAACAACGTTTACACACAGGTATGCAACTTTATCACACCAACAAAATCAGCAAATACTAGTACCACAATAAGGCTTAAACCTATATTAACATTATCGTCATGAACAAACACCATCAAACCGGCAACACTGGACGCAAATATCCGAGTGTAATAAGCTTCTCGGTGCCACAGATCTCGGCGCTGTTCCCAGCTTTCACTCGAGAGCACCGAAGGAACAGACCGCTGCTAGCAGTTGAGAACGGGGACATGATTACAAAAGGTCCGGTGAGCTGTGACAGCATCCGAGTCTCAGTCCCGCACCACCAAAAAGAAATTTAATTTAGCAGCCACGCTAGGTCGAGAAACCCTAATTTCGCGGCGATCAGATACACGCGCAGGCGCAGCACCGCAGGTCGCCTGATTCCCCCGTCTACTAGGGTGGGCGGATAAAAAGAAAGAGAAAGGAGACCTAAGAAAGCCGGCATAACAAAAGAGCCCGCCTTGCGGCTTACCTTGGCAGCGGCAGCGGCGATAGAGGAGGCCCCGAAGGCGGTGGCGGTGACGCTCACGGCGGCGTGAGAGATGGTGGGTGTGTGGGGTGGGGGGCGGTGGGGAGCCGGGCCGGGAGCCAGGCAAGCGCACGCTGTGGCGGCCCAATCCCCAATATGTCTTAGGCTGTAGCCTGTGAATCTGTGATAGAACATATCCTCGGGTGCTCGAGCTCCTATTTGGAATTTCCTATTTGACGCTCTCTGCGTCAAACTGCCGGCGCTTCGCACGGGCGAGCGACCGAGCAGCGACGAGATGGGCCGGTCCACTTTTGCGTAGACAGTGCACCTACTTCAGCCGGTTTTGGAAACCTTCCAGAAGGTTTCCTGAACCGGTTTTTATCTGTTTTTCTGTTTCTTTTTCCATTTTTCGGTTTCTGTTTCTTTTTCTTTTTCTTCTTTCTTTTTTATTTTCATTTTTCCGTTTACTCTTTCTTTTTTTCTTTTTCGAGGTTATTTTATCTTTTAAAAAAAAATCATGTTCAAAAATTGTTCTTGCTTTTAAAATACATTTGAAATTTCAACAAATGGTCCTTTTAAAAATTATTCATAAATTCAAAAAATGTTCGGGATTTTCAAAAAATGTTATCATTTTCCAAAAAAATTGCTAATGCTTTTCTTCAAAATGTTCACCACTTCCCAAAAAATGTTGGGCTGTTAATTGTTTTTCCCATTTTCAAAATTTGTTTGCCAATAGCAAAAAATGTTCATGTTTTAATTTTTTTTCGAAGTTTTAAAAAAATGTCTCAATTTCATAAATTGTTCGCAAGTTTTAAGAAATGTTCATGTTTTCAGATTTTGTTCAATAGTTTCAAAATATGTTCGCATGTCCAAATTTTGTTTTCAAATTTGGAAAAATGTTCCCGTTTCAAGAAATCTTCATGTTTTCTAAAATTTTTTCTTTTTTTCCAAAAATATTCACTTTTTAAAAAAAAATTGTTCAGAAATTTGGACTGTGTTACGTCTCCAAATTTTGTTTTGGAACTTTTTATGTTTTTATCATTTTCGAAGTTTCAAAATTTTTATAATGTTTCATAAATTGTTCACAAGTTTTAAAAATGCTCATGATTTCAAATATTGTTCAGGAGTTTCAAAATATGTTCACATCTCCAAACTTTGTTTTTGAATTTGGAAAAATGTTCCTGTTTCAAGAAATCTTGATGGTTTTCTAAAAAAATGTGTTTTTCGGAAATGTATTTTTAAAAATATGTTCAAAAATTTGTTCACAATGTATTTTTAAATATTTTCGTTTTTTGTTTTCTTTTTAATTTGTCTCTTTTTCCTTTTCAAGTTTATTTTTCCTGTCGATCTTTTTTGCAAATTTCAAATATCGTTCAGAATTTCAAAAAATGTTCTCATTTTGAAATTTGTTCACAAATTACAAAAATGTTTTAGAATTAAAAAAAATGTTTGTGGTTTCAAAAAAAATTCACAATTTCAAAAAATGTTCTCGTTTTCAAAATTTGTTCACAAATTAAAAAATTGTTCGGGGAGCTACAAATAATGTTCAGGCTTTCAAAGTTGTTCGGAATTTAAAAAATGTTTGCTTTTTCAAAAAAAAGTTCACAAATTCAAAATACTTTTGTAGTTTCTAATTTTTGTTTATCCTTTTTGAAAAATGTTTGAAATTCGAAATTTTATTTACGTTTTTAAAAAATGTTCACGTTTTAAAAAGAAATATTTGGAGCTTCGAAAAGAAACTCTACCTTGGCTTGTTCGTGTCATTACAGTACACAGCCCGGTCGCTACAGTACTTCTTTGAGTTGCCCTTTCCGTTGTGATTTTAGAAGTCTGCGGTGTATAGCAATCGCTAACGCGCTCTCAGCTCCAGTGGCTAGCGAGATGCATTTAGTTGCCAGAGGTGCCGAGTTCGATCCCCCACGGGGGCGCTCTATTTTTAGCTACCGCATTTGTTCGCTCGCTGTAGTGCTGCGAATGGGCCGGCCCACTCGGTGGCGCCCCCTGTGCGATACGACGGCAATTTGCCGCAAAATGCGACACATAGGACCTCCCCTCCTATTTCTCGCTTTAAGGGAGCACAGGGGGGCAGCCTCGCATCGAGAGGAGCCCAGATGGGCCGGCCCATCTTAAAAAGTGTTGAACAAGTATTCGCGTTTCAGAGAGGCAGTAGATGTCTGTGGCCTGTCGGACCTAGCCTATAAGGGTCTCGACTGGACTTTTGAGAAAAGGGTGGCAGGAGGACAATTTTGTAGGGTTCGGCTGGACCGTGCTCTTGCTACACCGAGCTGGTCCAACCTTTTCCCATTTGCTACTGTGGAGCACTTGACTGCAGCAAAAAGTGACCATTGTCCGATCCTGCTAAAGACCGAGATGGAAACGGGATGTCAGCGAACGATCGGGAAAAAGCCTTTTCGATATGAATGTGCATGGGAAACTGATCTACGATTCAAAAATACAGTCGTATAGGCTTGGGCGGGTGACGGCCCGGCGCTTTCAGTTGGCGATTTGGCAAATAAGCTGCAATCTATAGCGGCTTCAATGACACGGTGGAGTAGAAGCACCTTTGGCTCTGTTCGACAGGAGATGCGTTTGTTGAGGAGCCAGCTTTCGTCACTACGGGCTGACCCGAAGCGAACTGGCCCAAGTCAGGAAGAGCGAAAGCTTGAAGAACGTATGATCGAGCTCGCATATAGAGAGGAGATTATGGCAAAAACGGTCACGCATCATGTGGCTAGCCGAGGGAGATAGCAACACAAAGTTTTTTCAGAGGAAGGCGAGTGCTCGCCGGCAAAAACAGGATAGTGCAATTGAACCGAGATGATGGCACGACATGCACGGATCCTAGTGAGTTGGCCGGAATGGCAACAAATTTCTATAAAAATCTGTATACTTCGGAGGGCACAATCGGTATGGGGAAGTCCTGTCGCATATACCGGCTCGGGTGGATGGCAACATGAATGCACGTCTCAATGAGAACTATAGCAATGAAGAGGTAAAACAAGCTCTTTTTCAGATGTTTCCGACCAAGGCCCCAGGCCCAGATGGTTTCCCCGCGCACTTTTTCCAGAAGCATTGGGATTTATGTGGTGATGAGGTTACAAGGATGATCATAAGAGTGCTTGATGGTGTTGATTCTCCGGAGGAGATAAATAACACGTTCATCGTTTTAATTCCCAAGATATCCAATCCAAAAGTTTTAGGACAGTTTCGGCCTATAAGCCTTTGTAATGTGATCTACAAGATTGCTTCGAAGGTCTTAGCAAACCGGCTGAAATCTATTCTCCCCGAGATCATCTCTGAAGAGCAGTCTGCATTTGTCCCTGGACGTCTCATTACGGACAATTTTATCATGGCTTATGAGTGTTTGCACTACATGAAAACTAGAAGGGTGAAAGGAACAGATTTTGTGCGCTCAAGCTTGACATGATGAAGGCTTATGATCGGTTGGAGTGGCCCTACCTTCAGGCAGTTATGTTAAAGATGGGATTCATCCCTAGATTCACAAACACGGTTATGAGGTGTGTGACTTCAGTTTCCTTTTCTGTTTTGTTTAATGGTGGTAGTCTGGATGCTTTCAGGCCTTCTCGGGGCTACCGGCAGGGGGATCCTATATCGCCGTACCTATTCTTGCTCGCTGCGGAAGGTCTTTCATGTCTGCGGAAGTCTTAACGTGGGGTCAATGGGTTAGCGGTTGCTCCCAACGCCCCCTCGGTAAATCATCTCCTATTTGCCGATGATAGCTTACTCTTTTTTGAGGCCAATGATGATGCTGATACACGAGTGAACGAGTTGCTCACAGATTATTGTAATGCCTCGGGACAGAAGATTAATGTTGAAAAAAGCTCAATCTTCTTCAGTAAGGGGGTTTCGGATGCCACTAAAGTTTCGATAAAGAACATTCTTGATGTGCACAATGAGTCTTTGACAGAGAAATATTTGGGGCTGCCCTCGGATGTGGGGAGAGCAAAGGAAGGCTCTTTCAAATATTTAAAAGACCGGATCTAGAAACGAGTGCAAGGGTGGATGGAAAAGTGTTTGTCAGCGGGAGGAAAAGAGGTCCTTATTAAGTCTGGCACAAGCTATTCCGACTTACTCAATGGCATGTTTTAAGTTACCCCGTGGATTATGCGAACACATAAACGGTCTGATTCGGAAATTCTGGTGGGGTAGTAAGAATGGAGAGAGAAAGACAGCTTGGGTGTCTTGGAAAACTATGTCAAAACCAAAGTTTATGGGGGGGCTTAGGTTTTCGAGATATTGAGTTATTCAACCTGGCCTTACTTGCCCGACAAGCTTGGAGATTATTGCAGCAACCGGAGTCCTTGAGTGCACGAGTTTTAAAAGCCGGTACTTCCCTAACACCGATCTTCTACATGCCAACCTGGGTTCGGCCCCTTCCCAGGTTTGGCAATCTCTTGTTGAAGGAAGGGATATACTACAACTGGGACTTATCAGGAGAATTGGAATAGGTGCAAGCACAAACGTTTGGCAGGATAATTGGATCCCAAGGGACTATAAACTGAGACCCATATGTGCCCGTTCGTTGAACCCCCGGGATCTGGTCTCGGAGCTTATTAACCCTACTACACGCTCATGGAATAAGTATCGTTGACTGAACATTACATTGCGGCTGATGTTGAGGCCATTCTTAATATACCACTTAGCACGCGGATGCAAGAGGACTTTTGGGCTTGGCACTATGATAGGCGTGGTATTTTCTCAGTAAGATCAGCCTATGGGATGATTTGTGCCATCAAAACTCAACGGAAGACTGGCTAGAGCATCGGCCAAGTCATTCAAATATTGTAGCTAGCAAGAATTCTTGGACACAGTTGTGGAAGGTGAAGATTCCATCGAAGATTCGAGTCTTTGTTTGGCGGTTGGCACATACATCTATACCGACGGGGCTAGTCAGGCATGAAAGGAAGATGGTTGATTCCCTGCATGCTCTTTATGTGGGGCGGAGGAGGATACATGGCATCATTCACTCCTCAACTGCCGCATGGCAAGATGTGTGTGGGCGTTGAAAGATGATGATCTGGTCGGTCATGTGATCTCAAACCAAACGGAGGATCCTAAGCTATGGCTGTTCTGGCTTTTCGAAACAACCAACCAGCATGACCTAGCTCGAGTTTTGGTAACTATGTGGGCAATTTGGTGGGCTCGGAGGAAGGCAATCCATGAGAATGAATACCAGAGCCCGCTGTCAACTATGTGCTTTATCAATAGATTCATGGAGGATCTGGAGATAGCCAATATGCGCACTCCCAGAAAAATCACGGAAGTGCGGCTAGACCTCATGCAAAAGTCTGGTTACCACCTCCAGGCAATGCAGCAAAGTTTAACTGTGATGGTGGCCTATCAACGTTGGGGGAGAAGGGAGCAGCTGGAGTTGTATGTCGGGATAAAAATGGGAAATACTTGGGTGCGTCGGCGGTGGTGTACGAAGGCCTAACTGACCCGGCAAGCTTGGAGGCTCAAGCATGCAGCGAGGCACTAGCCCTCGCACGGGATCTGAACCTACAGGAGCTTGTGATTGCATCAGACTGTGACGAAGTAATATCTAACATCAGCAATGCAGGATCGCCATCTTATGCTCCCATTATGAGGGAAATTCAAACGAGTAGGGTAAACTTTACCTCTGTTTCTTTCCATTTTGAAAGTAGAGTTAATAATTTTGAGGCCCATTTGCTTGCTAAGGGAGCTGAGTCTCTCGCGGTGGGTCGCCATGTGTGGCTAGGGGTTCTGCCAGATATTGCCTGTATTCCGGATGTTTTGAACTTTGAATAAAAACCCTAGCTTCCTTCAAAAAAAAGTATTTGAAAAAAAATGTTGATCATGTGTATAAGAATGTAGAATGAAAAATAATAAGATAAAAGAAAAACCAAAAAAGAGGGAAAAAATGGGAAGAAAAAAGAAACCCAAACACCAAATGGGGAAGAAAA
This sequence comes from Aegilops speltoides, assembly GCA_021437245.1. Classification (NCBI taxonomy): domain Eukaryota; kingdom Viridiplantae; phylum Streptophyta; class Magnoliopsida; order Poales; family Poaceae; genus Aegilops; species Aegilops speltoides. The sequence continues at coordinate 363,703,123 of CM038144.1, forward strand.
AAGAAAATGATGGAACAAAATATAAAAAAATGAAAAAAAAGAAACAAAAGAAAACAAAAATACGTTGAAAACCAAGAAAGAACAACATCAAAGAAAAGACAGAAGGAACATGTGTAAAAGCCGACTCTTTCACTTCTAATAGGTCATTTAGATATATTATAATTGAGCACCTTTCCAGCCCTCTCAGGCTATTAGCATTTCCAGCCTTTGGATCATCAGTCTAGGTCGTTTTCGGCCGTCAGATTTACTCTTAATCCTGCCTGGATTCGTTGTCTTAGGTAAAACCGAGCGTTTCCTTGCCGGGCCGCTGCTCCGGTGACTATTTTGGATGCCTGGTGTGAAATTGGGCCTAATGGGCTTCTACGAGCCTCCTTCCGTTCAGCCATACCCCAAGACGCTCCTTCCTCGCTCTCATCTCACGCACGACCTATCTTCGCCAACCCTAGGTGTGCCGCCACCACCATGGTCTTCATCTCGCAGCCCCTCAACCGCCCGTCGGGCGGGCGCCTCCGTCACGCCTAGCCGTCGCTCTCCTCCTTCTCATGTCTTCCCAAAAGGTGCGGCGAGGAGCATCTTTTTCTCGAGCCGCGACGATCTCTATCCCCAAATCGGTGGCGCTTACATCCTCAAGCTCAAGTCCGATTTTTCAAGCCATATCTAGAGTCCTCGGTAGCGCCGTCGCCAGATCCAAAGACGAGAGCAACTAGCCGGAGGTGCGTCTGACACATCGATTGGTTTCAATTGGGGCCTCTCGGTTGGGAGGGTTCGAGCGTCGCGTCGATTCGAGGGGCTCAAATGGCTCTAAACAGGTTCCTTCGTGTGCAACTTCTAATTATCTTCATCTTATTTCTAGATCCTTTGTAGATGTCAACAGAAGGTGTCAAGGTGATCAGTATATTAGAGACTTCAAGTAATATGAACCGGAAGTTGTCAAACTTTAATACCTGAATTTCGTTGGTCCAGATGAGAATACTGTAAGTTTTATTGAGTTCTTGTGATTTGTTACCCAAACCCATCCCTATATGCACGTCCTGGAGTGGCTTCTCTTGTAGTGTACACAGAGATGGTTGATATGAACCGGAGCGGTTGTTTGTCTATTCAACGGGCGAAAATGATCCGCTGTGGTTTGAAGGAAGTAATCAATCTTGAGTTTCTGGTTGACTCATGGTGGATGATGTATGCCACTTCTTTGGTGGCGCTTAAGGCGATGGGTGTGACTTCTGTTTTCTTTAGTACAAGCATCTGTGCATATAAGCTACCTCATCTTGCACTCTCCGTCACCCTTAGTACTCGAGCAATGAGCCTTTAGCAGCATGTTTTTGGCTTGGTCACCCTCTATTTCTTTCTGCACAACCCTCTTCAATGCAATGACTACAGTGTTCTAATATCTCGCCAATCCTTATTTTGTGCGGTGGTGTTCATCTTGGTTGTAGTCAATTGTTTTGGGTAAAACTTGGAGATTGATTACGGCATTTTGATTTTCGGAATGTTTTAGTCTTGAACCTCGGATGGCCATTGGACGGAGTTATTACTAGCGCATTTCGAAATTCTTAAGTTTCCAACCCCGGTGAATAGCGGCTGTTAATTTTGTTCTAAAATTCTCTATTTGTTGATTTGGTTTTCCATCATGCTCCAAGTTAGATGGATTTGTGCAGATTCTCTAAAGTAAAGGATTGGTCAAAGCAGATGATTACCAACGCTAGAGTACCAGTTGTGATGATTTTTTTCTTGGGAGTGGCTTCTCTTGTAGTGTACACATCCATATAGATAAACGGGGAAGTTAGCACAACATTGTTGGATCTATGCAATGAAAATATATCCATTAGTTACATTTTTGTATTGGAAGTTATATTGTTCTTTGGTTTGCACAAAGTTTTAAATTTAAAATCTATACTAATATGCAGGAAAATTTTCTAATAATAACTCACGTGTTTTCGAACAAGGCACTCTAATGGCAGCGAAATTTAAAAGCCATGAAGTTGTTGAAATCAGGTACTGCAATGGTCTTTTATTTTCCAGCCAACAGGTAATAAAAATCAACCATGAAAATCTGAAGTTCTCTGTTCTTAGAGTTCCATGGCTTAAGCAGAGAACATCTGCAGCAGAAAACTTATTTGGAAAATGTTGTTTTTGAAATGTTTATTGGGGGAATCTCCCAAATAGAACTGTATTAGCTGAATTATGTTGCTTAAAATTTTTGATCCAGTTTTTTCATTAAAAAAGGCAGCCCGGTGCATGTAGCTCCCGCTTGCGTAGGGTCCGGGGAAGGGTCCGGTCACATGGCAGCAGCTTTACCAGCGCCTACCTAAGAATTACTTCATGTTCTGGTTCCCTTTTCCTGTTATGTCTTGTGAGCATACACAAAGCTGTCCAGGGAGTATATATCTTCTCCAAGAAGCAAAGGTAAAATATAATTAGAAGAATGCATGTTTTTAGTAGTAGCACCTAACCTCCTTAGTGGATTTGCTTTACAGTGTATGGGTTCCTGTGGTCTCCACCTGATGTGTGTATGGATGCTAGGTCAATTTGTTTGCAGTTATCCACTAACCCAGGAAACACCACAGAACCTGTTTGCCTCTTAGAATCGAGACATCACAGAGCAGCCATTTCGGCAATTCTCAAATGTTGATGTTCATTCCAAGCTTTACATAGATATCTTTCCTTGAAATAAATAAATTGTAATTAGAAACAAGCCCATCATAAAGGAGGATCTACACCTAGCGATTTTATTTCCATAGATTGAAGAAATAAATGAAGAACTTGGTTTTTGTTTAATATGTGCGTATACTATTTGAATCCTTCCTGCTATTTTTATGAAGCATCACTTCTTAATCATCATTTGTGGAGCTTCTTTTAATATGTAGTCTACAGATGTTACTTTATTTATTGGTGTATCAATTTTCTGTAGATGACATCTCAAGCATTTGCTCAAATAAATTATAATTTATTTATACAGGCTGGTTTTGATGTGAATAAAATTACCTATATAGGCTTTACTTGATGGCAGCGACGAACAGTGTCCTACCTTGTATGATTAAGTGCTCACTAGATGTTGGTGCTAACCCCAAATATTCCTGGCCGAGTGAGTTACCGAGTCTTATTTTGTTTCCTCCTCTGCCTTTGTGATCCATTTTTCATGCAGTACAAAGATAAAAGTAGATTTATGTTTTTCTTTCAGGGATCTTTGGAAGAGGATTGTTATTGTTGATGTTATTAAAGTGGACTTCACTATTCAGATTGATAAAGTTGAAATATGGTCTTCCTGCATTATAGTTTCCATTTCCACTAGAGGATTTCACTTTCATTACCAATGCTGATGTTTTATTTAGCGTTAGCGCTAAGTCGTTTATTTCCATCAAATTGAAGGCAAATGGTATTATCATCTGAAACCTCACACCTGTAATCTGAATGTTGTCAGTATCAAAGAAATAATACTTGCCATTTTATAACTCAGTTGGTAAGTTGTCTGTGAGCTAGCAATTGAGCATAGAATAGAGGTGGAGATAATGTGCTCTTGTTTCTGACTGAATTGGCATTAATGCACGATTGAGCTGATGATGGTGCATGTAGTTGTACGTGTAGCCGACTGAGGATGACACATTGCTTCTTAAAGTTTAGTCTATGACCAGGGGAAGTACCTATACTAATTTGCTCCCAGTTTGATTTGTATTTTGTGATTTTGTTTATTATACCTTGAATCAAACAATGATAGTTGGCTCTGTAAACGATTTCCTTTAGATATATTTCTTTTTAAGATTCAGATTTGCCTGATACCGGCTAGCACACCGACCATTTGGGTACATCAATCGTTCGATTGAGAAATATGCACTGTGTCTACCAGTTTCTATTGTTCACATTTTATTATATGTCTTCAAAGTATCTACAAATAAGGTGCATAACCAGCCCACCAATTCATTCCGGACTCATGTTTGAAAAGAGAACATAAAATTTGCTGAAAAACAACTCCACGTTTTAAATGAATTCCTAGCACTTTATACTACATTAAAAAAAGACGGGTGCAGCAACGCGCGCCAACAATGATCTAGTAGCTTACATATTGCACGTGAACTCGAGCCTAGCGCAGTGGTTAGTGATGCTGAAGGCAACCAGGAGGATCAGGCTCATACTGTAGCATTCAGCGCGAGACTTTCTCTGTACGATCACTTAATGCGATAAAAAGTTGTCACGACTTGGTAGCGACCTAGCAACGCCCGCTCCCATGTGGACCTACCTAGCGCGTACTTATGGACCTCCCCATATCGGGGAGGGCCGTAACTGTTGTTTTTTAGTTTCTTTTTATTTTTTTTTATTTTTTACTTCTATTAAAATGTTTGTGATTTTAAAAAAGCCTGATTTCAAATAATTGTTGGGGTTTCAAAACAACAATCAAATTTCAAAAAAATCACGAGTTTGTTTTTTTCCCAAATAAGGAAAATGTTGGCGAGTTTGAAAAATGTGCTTCAATTTACAAAATGTTCTTGGAATTGGAAAAAATGTTCAGAAACTTAAAAAAAATTTGATTTCAAAAAATGTTTAGGAATTCAAAAAAAATCATGATTTTGAACGAATATTGTCATATTCAAATAATTTCATGATATTTCTAAAATATTCACAAAAAATAAAAAATGTTCATCGATTACAAAACAAATCATGGAATAGAAAAATGTTTTGCTAACTCAAAAAATGTTCATATATTACAAAACAAATGTTTGTTAACAAAACTTTTCATGGATTTAGAAAATTGTTCCCAAAAAGTTTTTGGTCGATTCAAAATAATGTTCACAAATTTCTAAAAGATATTCAAAATTTCAAAAACAAGTTCACAGATTTAAGAAAAATATACACAAATTCGAAAGATTATAAAAAAATCATAAATGTTCATAATATGTGTAAACTATTCGTGAATTTGTAAAATGTTCATGAATTCGAAAAGTAATCATTATTTAGAAAATGTTCATGAATTCAAAAAAGTGTTCAAAAATGTGAGAAAGATGTTTGAAAAATAAAAAAGGAAAAAGGTAGAAAATAACAAAAACTAAGAAAAGCAGAAAAAACGAAAATATAAAAGGGAAAAGCTAGTTGGGCCTGCCCAAAAATGTACTCCCGGGGGGCAGGGGTGCGCGCGCAATCGCTATCCAGCGACCCACGCACCAAATAGAATTGGCCCTCCTATTCGGCAGCTTAGCCCATTTGCGCTTTGCTCGCTCGCCCCGCCTTGCAGGTTATTGATTGAACAAATAACCAGTCGGTATTGTTTCAAGAAAAATCAGAATTTTTTATAATTTAGAATATCATAAATTCAAAAAATATGGAAAATCCAAATAAAAACTAATTTGAGAAATGTTCCTGAATTTCAAAATGTAAATTTTTTTAAAAAATATTTGAAAATTTAAAGAATATATATGATTGGAAAAAGTCATGAAATTGAAAATATCCACGACCTTTAAAAATGTTTACTAATTAAAGAAATTTTTAATAAAAATGAACAATGATAGGAAACAGGAAAAGGAGAAACAAAAAAAATAAAAAAGAACAAACAAACGAGTAAGAAACTAGAAAAAAACATAGAAAAAATCGGACTAGAAGGTTTTGGAAGCTTTCTAGAAAGGGTGCAAATTAAGTTCTACTTGGGCCAACCCACTTACTGAACAAGCGTTGGGAGGGGTATTCGCTCACCAAATGAATAGTATTCAGTGCCTTAAGTGTCAAATATCATATTCATATATCCTGTCATATCATATTATTCTTTCTTTTTAACAATGGGTAGGAATGTGAAGGTCCAGAAGCTGGCATTCAATGCAAAAGATTACAATGTTGCAACTCAAAAAAACAATTACAATGTTGCATAGAGGATCATGAACATCCAAAAATAACAACAACAATGCAATTGGGGTCCTCACACACAATGGACTCGTCAGAAATGTTATGGCCACCATCTATAATACAATCGATGTGGGCATCATGCAAGGGGATAATGGCCTCCCAATTTTTCCCCTTTGATCTTCATTTTTTGTCGTTGATGTCGATGTAGAGGGTAGATGATGAAGAAGAAGCTTCATGCTAACCTCCTTACTGCTACTTCTTGACCTTGCATTGGTTTTTCCTTTGAAGAGGAAAGGGTGATGCAGCAAAGTAGAGATAAGTATTTCCCTCAATTGAGAACCAAGGTATCAATCCAGTAGGAGGAACACACAAGTCACCAATGGTTGAACCTACACAAACAAACAAATACTTGCACCCAACACGATAAAGTGGTTGTCAATCCCTTCACTATTACTTGCAAGGATGAGATCTGATAGTGATAGATATAAAAAATAAGAAAAGGTGCAAAATAAAATAAAAGTAAATAAATTGCAGCAAGGTATTTTTGAGTTTTTTGATTTTATAGATATGAAAACAATATGATAAAAGATAGACCCGGGGGCCATAGTTTTCACTAGAGGCTTCTCTCTTGAAAGAAAGCATACGATGGGCAAACAAATTACGGTTGAGCAATTGATAGAAAAGCGCATAGTTATGACGATATTTAAGGCAATGATCATGAATATAGGCATCACATCTGTGACAAGTAGACCGACTTCTGTCAGCATCTACTACTATTACTCCACACATCGACCACTATCCAGCATGCATCTTGTGTGTTAAGTTAACAAGAACGGAGTAACGCCTTAAGAAACATGACATGATGTAGAGGGATAGATCCAATCAATATGAACAAACCCCATCTTTTTATCCTTAATGCAACAATACAAATACATGCCATGTCCCGTTCTGTCACTGGGAATAAGCACCACAAGATTGAACCCATTACAAAGCACCTCTCTCGTTGCAAGAAAAATCAATCTAGTTGGCCAAACCAAATAAATAGATCAGAGATAAATACAAATCTATCTTAATCATGCATAAAAGAGTTCAGAGAAGACTCAAATAATATTCATAGATAATCTGATCATAAACCCACAATTCATCAATTCTCAACAAATGCACTGCAAAAGGAGATTACATCGAATAAATCTCCAAGAACATCGATGAGAACATTGTATTGAAGATCAAAGAGAGAGAAGAAGTCATCTAGCTACTAGCTATGGACCCGTAGGTCTGTGGTAAACTACTCGAACATCATCGGAAGGGCAACAAGGTTGGTGTAGAAGCCCTCCGTGATTGAATCCCCCTCCGACAGGGTACCAGAAAGGCCTCTAGATGGGATCTCACGGTGTGCCCTCTGGTTTACAGGGAATATTTGGGTATTTATAGAAGAAGAATTAGGGTTGGAGCTGCCACGGGGGCCCACAAGCTTGGAGGACGCGCCTTGTGAGCTTGTGGCCACCTCGTGGCTCCTTTGGCCTCCTCCCGAAGCTTCCAGGGTGTCTTATGGTCCAAGAGTCAAAAAGTTTCATTCCGTTTGGAGTCCGTTTGGTACCTTTTTTGTAAAGGAAAAAAATATGAAAAAACAGCAACTGGCACTTGGCACTAGGTTAATAGGTTAGTCCCAAAAAGATATAAAATAGCATAATAATGCATATAAAACATCCAAGATTGATAATATAATAGCAGCACGGAACAATAAAAAATTATAGATGCGTTGGAGACGTATCACTTGCCTTTGTCGACGGGTGATCGTCGAGATTGAAGCTGCGACGCAACTCCTAAATTGTTTAGCCAGGGGTTAAAGCACTCCACTTTTTTCGTGAATATGCATTGGTGCGTATCTTTGCATTGATAGGGTGGAGGAGAAGTTACGGTGTGCAGCCCTAGGGTCCATATGCTAGTAGGCGTCCCTCAGGTGCAATTGAGCATGGAAGGGGTTGCTCAGCCTCGATACAAAACGCTCAGGATGCAGGAATCGGTACTTCTAATCCTTTGGCTCCGGCACGAGCCCACAAGTGAGCCTCGTCCAAGATATGTAGGGTAATGCGTGAAGGATATGCCCTAGAGGCAATAATAAAGTTGTTATTTATATTTCCTTATATCATGATAAATGTTTATTATTCATGCTAGAATTGTATTAACCAGAAACTTAGTACATGTGTGGATACATAGACAAAACAAAGTGTCCCTAGTATGCCTCTACTTGACTAGCTTGTTAATCAAAGATGGTTATGTTTCCCGACCACAGATATGTGTTGTCATTTGATGAACGGGATCACATCATTAGAGAATGATGTGATGGACAAGACCATCCGTTAGCTTAGCATAATGATCGTTAAGTTTTATTACTATTGCTTTCTTCATAGCTTATACATGTTCCTCTAACTATGAGATTATGCAAGTCCCGAATACCGGAGGAACACCTTATGTGCTATCAAACGTCACAACGTAACTGGGTGATTATAAAGATGCTCTACAGGTGTCTCTGAAGGTGTTTTTGGGTTGGTATAGATCAAGATTAGGATTTGTCACTCTGTGTAACGGAGAGGTATCTCTGGGCCCTCTCAGTAATGCACATCACTATAAACCTTGCAAGCAATGTGACTAATGAGTTAGTTGCGGGATGAAGCATTACGGAACGATTAAAGAGACTTGCCTGTAACGAGATTGAACTAGGTATGATGATACCGACGATCGAATCTCGGGCAAATAACATACCGATGACAAAGGGAACAACGTATGTTGTTATGCGGTTTGACCGATAAAGATCTTCGTAGAATATGTAGGAGCCAATATGAGCATCCAAGTTCCGCTATTGGTTATTGACCGGAGATGTGTATCGGTCATGTCTACATAGTTCTCGAACCCATAGGGTCCGCACGCTTAACATTAGATGACGATTTGTATTATGAGTTATGTGTTTTGGTGACTGAAGTTTGTTCGGAGTCCCGGATGAGATCACGGACATGAGAGGAGTCTCGAAATGGTTGAGAGGTAAAGATTCATATATTGGAAGGTTATATTCGGACATCGGAGTGGTTTTGAGTGATTTAGATATTTTTCCAGAGTACTGAGGGGTTACCGGAACCCCCCGGGGAAGTTTTGGGCCAACATGGGCCTAAGGGAGAGAGAGGAAAGCCCGCGGGGGTGGCCGTGCGCCCCCCTCCTAGGGAGTCCGAATAGGACAAGGAGGAGGGGGCGGCGCCCCCTTCCCTTTCCCTCTCCCTCTCCTTCCTATTCCCTCCGGTGGAGAAAGGAAAAGGGGGGGGGGGGGCAAATCCTACTTGGACTAGGAGTCCAAGTAGGACTCCCCCCATGGCGCGCCCCTCCTGGCCGTCGGCCTCTCTTCCCCTCCTTTATATATGTGGGCAGTGGGCACCCCAAAGGCACATCAATTGGTCTCTTAGCCGTGTGCGGTGCCCCCCTCCACAGTTTACTCCTCCAGTCATAGCGTCGTAGTGCTTAGACGAAGCCCTGCGTGGATGACATCACCAACACCGTCACCACGCCGTCATGTTGACGGAACTCTCCCTTGACCCTCTACTTGATCAAGAGTTCGAGGGACGTCATCGAGCTGAACGTGTGCTGAACACGGAGGTGTCGTACGTTCGGTACTTGGATCAGTTGGATCGTGAAGATATTTGACTACATCAACCGCGTTAACCTAACGGTTCCGCTTTCGGTCTACGAGGGTACATGGACACACTCTTCCCCTCTTGTTGCTATGCATCTCCTAGAGAGATCTTGCGTGATCGTAGGAAATTTTTTGAAATTGCATGCTACGTTCCCCAACAGTGGCATCCGAGCCAGGTCTATGCGTAGATGATATGCATGAGTAGAACACAAAGAGTTGTGGGCGATAATAGTCATACTGCTTACCACCAACGTCTTACTTTGATTCGGCGGTATTGTTGGATGAAGCGGCCCAGACCAACATTACATGACCACTTTCATGAAACCGGTTCTACCGACGTGCTTTGCGTCTGGCAGGTGTCTGTTTCTCCAACTTTAGTTGAATCGAGTTTGACTATGGTCGGTCCTCGTTGAAGGTTAAAACAACACACTTGACGAAAAATCATTGTGGTTTTGATGCATAGGTAAGAATGGTTCTTGCTAGAAGCCTGTAGCAGCCACGTAAAACTTGCAACAACAAAGTAGAGGATGTCTAACTTGTTTTTGCAGGGCATGTTGTGATGTGATATGGTCAAGACATGATGTGATATAAATTGTTGTATGAGATGATCATGTTTTGTAACAAAGTTATCGGCAACTGGCAGGAGCCATATGGTTGTCGCTTTATTGTATGAAATGCAACTGACATGTAATTGCTTTGCTTTATCACTAAACAGTAGCGATAGTCGTAGAGGCAATAGTTGGTGAGATGACAACGATGTTACGATGGAGATCAAGGTGTCAAGCCGGTGACAATGGAGATCATGACAGTGCTTTGGAGATGGAGATCAAAGGCACAAGATGATGATGGCCATATCATGTCACATATTTTGATTGCATGTGATGTTTATCTTTTATGCATCTTATTTTGCTTAGTACGGCGGTAGCATTATAAGATGACCCCTCACTAAATTTCAAGGTATAAGTGTTCTCCTTGAGCATGCACCGTTGTTACAGTTCGTCGTGCCGAGACACCACGTGATGATCGGGTGTGATAAGCTCTACATTCACATACAATGGGTGCAAGCCAGTTTTGCGCGTGCAGAATATTCGGGTTAAACTTAGAGATGTTCACCATTGAAAACTACTCCATCTCACGTGATGATCGGACATGGTTTAGTTCATATAGATCACATGATCATTTAGATGACTAGAGGGATGTCTATCTAAGTGGGAGTTCTTTAGTAATATGATTAATTGAACTTTAATTTATCATGAACTTAGTCCTGATAGTTTTTTGCATATCTATGTTGTTGTAGATCAATGGCTCGTGCTACCATTCCCTTGAATTTTAATGCGTTCCTAGAGAAAGCTAAGTTGAAACATGATGGTAGCAATTACATGGACTGGGTCCGTAACTTGAGGATTATCCTCATTGCTGCACAGAAGAATTACGTCCTGGAAGCACCGCTAGGTGTACCACCTGCCCTAGCAACTGCAGACATTGTGAATGCCTAGCAGTCGCATGTTGATGACTACTCGATAGTTTAGTGTGTCATGCTTTACGGCTTAGAACCGGGACTTCAAAGACGTTTTGAACGTCATGGAGCATATGAGATGTTCTAAGAGTTGAAGTTAATATTTCAAGCAAATGCCCGAGTTGAGAGACATGAAGTCTCCAACAAGTTCTATAGCTGCAAGATGGAGGACAATAGTTCTGTCAGTGAACACATACTCAGAATATCTGGGTACCATAACCACTTGACTCAGCTGGGAGTTAATCTTCCTGATGATAGTATCATTGACAGAGTTCTTCAATCGCTGCCACCAAGCTATAAAGGCTTAGTGATGAACTATAATATGCAAGGGATGGAAAAGGCAATTCCTGCGCTCTTCGCAATGCTAAAGGCTGCGAAGGTAGAAATCAAGAAGGAGCATCATGTGTTGATGGTTAACAAGACCGCTAGTTTCAAGAAAAAGGGCAAAGGGAAGAAGGGGAACTTCAAGAAGAATAGCAAGCAAGTTGCTACTCCCGGGAAGAAGCCCAAGTCTGGACCTAAGCCTAAAACTGAGTGCTTCTACTGCAAAGGGACTGGTCACTGGAAGAGGAACTGCCCCAAGTATTTGGCGGATAAGAAGGATGGCAAAGTGAAAGGTATATTTGATATACATGTTATTGATGTGTACCTTACTAGTGCTCGTAGTAGCGCCTGGGTATTTGATACTGGTTCTGTTGCTCATATTTGCAACTCGAAATAGGGGCTATGGATTAAACGAAGATTGGCTAAGGACGAGGTGACGATGCGCGTCAGAAATGGTACCAAGGTCGATGTGATCGCCGCCGGCACGCTACCTCTACATCTACCTTCGGGATTAGTTTTAGACATGAATAATTGTTATTTGGTGCCAGCGTTGAGCATGAACATTATATTTGAATCTTGTTTGATGCGAGACGGTTATTCATTTAAATCAGAGAATAATGGTTGCTCTATTTATATGAGTAATATCTTTTATGGTCATGCACCCTTGATGAGTGGTCTATTTTTGTTGAATCTCGATCATAGTGATACACATGTTCATAATATTGAAGCCAAAAGATGCAAAGTTAGTAATGATAGTACAACTTATTTGTGAAACTGCCATTTAGGTCATATTGGTGTAAAGCGCATGAAGAAGCTCCATGCTGATGGGCTTTTGGAATCACTTGATGCTTGCGAACCATGCCTCATGGGAAAGATGACTAGGACTCTATTTTCCAGAACAATGGAGCGAGCCACTGACTTATTGAAAATAATACATACCAATGTATGCGGTCCGATGAGTGTTGAGGCTCGCGACGGGATCGTTATTTTCTGACCTTCATAGATGATTTGTGTAGATATGGGTATATCTACTTAATGAAACATAAGTCTGAAACATTTGAAAAGTTCAAAGAATTTCAGAGTAAAGTGGAAAATCATCATAACAAGAAAATAAAGTTTCTACGATCTGATCACGGAGGCGAATATTTGTGTTACGAGTTTGGTCTTCATTTGAAACAATGTGGAACAGTTTCACAACTCACGCCACCTGGAACACCACAGCGTAATGGTGTATCCGAACGTTGTAACCGTACTTTATTAGATACGGTATGGTCTATGATGTCTCTTACTGATTCACCGCTATCGTTTTGGGGTTATGCTTTAGAGACGGCTGCATTCACGTTAAATAGGGCACCATCTAAATCCGTTGCGACGACACCATATGAACTATGGTTTGCCAAGAAACCTAAGCTATCGTTTCTTAAAGTTTGGGGTTGCGATGCTTATGTGGAAAAGCTTCAACCTGATAAGCTCGAACCCAAATCGAAGAAATGCTTCTTCATAGGATACCCAAAGGAAACTATTGGGTACACCTTCTATCATAGATCCGAAGGCAAGATATTCATTGCTAAGAATGGATCCTTTCTAGAGAAGGATTTTCTCTCGAAAGAAGTGAGTGGGAGGAAAGTAGAACTTGAGGAGGTAATTGTACCTTCTCCCGAATTGGAAAGTAGTTTATCACAGAAATCAGTTCTAGTGATTCCTACACCAATTAGTGAGGAAGCTAATGATGATGATCATGAAACTTTAGATCAAGTTACTACCAAACCTCGTAGGTCAGCCAGAGTACGGTCCGCACCAGAATGGTACGATAATCCTATTATGGAAGTCATGTTATTAGACCATGATGAACATACGAACTATGAGGAAGCGATGATGAGCCCAGATTCCACGAAATGGTTTGAGGCCATGAAATCTGAGATGGGATCCATGTATGAGAACAAAGTGTGGACTTTGGTGGACTTGCCTGATGATCGGCAAGCCATAGAAAATAAATGGATCTTCAAGAAGAAGACTGACACTGACGGTAATGTTACTGTCTACAAAGCTCGACTTGTTGTGAAAGGTTTTCGACAAGTTCAAGGAGTTGACTACGATGAGACCTTCTCACCCATAGCGATGCTTAAGTCTGTCTGAATCATGTTAGCAATTGCCACATTTTATGATTATGAAATTTGGCAAATGGATGTCAAAACTGCATTCCTTAATGGATTTCTTAAAGAAGAGTTGTATATGATGCAACCAGAAGGTTTTGTCGATCCAAAGGGTGCTAACAAAGTGTGCAAGCTCCAGCGATCCATTTATGGACTGGTGCAAGCCTCTCGGAGTTGGAATATACGCTTTGATAATGTGATCAAAGCATATGGTTTTATACAGACTTTTGGAGAAGGCTGTATTTACAAGAAAAAAGAGTGGGAGCTCTGTAGCATTTCTAATATTATATGTGGATGACATATTGTTGATTGGAAATAATACAAAATTTCTGGATAGCATAAAAGGATACTTGAATAAGAATTTTTCAATGAAAGACCTCGGTGAAGCTGCTTATATATTGGGCATCAAGATCTATAGAGATAGATCAAGACGCTTAATTGGACTTTCACAAAGCACATGCCTTGATAAAGTTTTGAAGAAGTTCAAAATGGATCAACCAAAGAAAGGGTTCTTGCATGTGTTACAAGGTGTGAAGTTGAGTCGGACTCAATGCCCGACCACTGCAGAAGATAGAGAGAAAATGAAAGTCATTCCCTATGCCTCAGCCATAGGTTCTATCATGTATGCAATGCTGTGTACCAGACCTAATGTGTGCCTTGCTATAAGTTTAGCAGGGAGGTACCATAATCCGAGAGTGGATCATCGACAACGGTCAAGAACATCCTGAAATACCTGAAAAGGACTAAGGATATGTTTCTTGTTTATGGAGGTGACAAAGAGCTTGTCGTAAATGGTTATGTCGATGCAAGCTTTGACACTAATCTAGATGACTCTAAGTCACAAATCGGATACATATTTATATTGAATGGTGGAGCTGTCAGTTGGTGCAGTTCCAAGCAGAGCGTCGTGGCGGGATCTACGTGTGAAGCGGAGTACATAGCTGCTTCAAAAGCATCAAATGAAGGAGTCCGGATGAAGGAGTTCATATCCGATCTAGGTGTAATACCTAGTGCATCGGGTCCAGTGAAAGTCTTTTGTGACAATACTGGAGCAATTGCCTTGGCAAAGGAATCCATATTTCACAAGAGAACCAAACACATCAAGAGACACTTCAATTCCATCCGCGATCAAGTCAAGGAGGGAGACATAGAGATTTGCAAGATACATACGGATCTGAATGTTGCAGACCCATTGACTAAGCCTCTTCCACGAGCAAAACATGATCAACACCAAGACTCCATGGGTGTTAGAATCATTACCATGTAATCCAGATTATTGACTCTAGTGCAAGTGGGAGGCTGAAGGAAATATACCCTAGAGGCAATAATAAAGTTGTTATTTATATTTTCGTATATCATGATAAATGTTTATTATTCATGCTAGAATTGTATTAACCGGAAACTTAGTACATGTGTGAATACATAGACAAAACAAACTGTCCCTAGTATGCCTCTACTTGACTAGCTCGTTAATCAAAGATGGTTATGTTTCCTGACCATAGACATGTGTTGTCATTTGATGAACGGGATCACATCATTAGAGAATGATGTAATGGACAAGACCCATCTGTTAGCTTAGCATAATGATCGTTAAGTTTTATTGCTATTGCTTTCTTCATAACTTATACATGTTCCTCTGACTATGAGATTATGCAACTCCTGAATACCGGAGGAACACCTTATGTGCTATCAAACGTCACAACGTGATTGGGGGATTATAATGATGCTCTGCAGGTGTCTACGAAGGTGTTTGTTGGGTTGGCATAGATCGAGATTAGGATTTGTCACTCCGTGTAACAGAGAGGTATCTCTGGGCCCTCTCGGTAATGCTCATCACTATAAGCCTTGCAAGCAATGTGACTAATGAGTTAGTTGTGGGATGAAGCATTACAGAACGAGTAAAGAGACTTGCCGGTAACGAGATTGAACTAGGTATGATGATACCTCGAATCTCGGGAAAGTAGCATACCGATGACAAAGGGAACAACGTACGTTGTTATGCGGATTGACCGATAAAGATCTTCGTATAATATGTAGGAGCCAATATGAGCATCTAGGTTCCACTATTGGTTATTGACCAGAGATGTGTCTCGGTTATGTCTACATAGTTTTCGAACCGAGGTCCGCACGCTTAATGTTCGATGACGATCTGTATTATGAGTTATGTGTTTTGGTGACTGAAGTTTGTTCGGAGTTTCAGATGAGATCACGGACATGATGAGGAGTCTCGAAATGGCCGAGAGGTAAAGATTCATATATTGTAAGGTTATGTTCGGACATCGGAATGGTTCCGAGTGATTCGGATATTTTTCCGGAGTACCGAGGGGTTACCGGAACCCTCCGGAAAGTTTTGGACCAACATGGGCCTAAGGGAGAGAGAGGAAAGCCCGCGGGTGTGGCCGCGCGCCCCCTCCTAGGGAGTCCGAATAGGACGAGGAGGAGGGGCAGCGCCCCCTTCACTTTCCCTCTCCCTCTCCTTCCTATTCCCTTCGGTGGAGAAAGGAAAGGGGGGGGGGGCGCAAATCCTACTTGGACTAGGAGTCCAGGTAGGACTCCCCCCATGGCGTGCCCCTCCTAGCCGCTAGCCTCTCCCCCTCCTTTATATACGTGGGCAGGGGGCACCCCAAAGGCACATCAATTGTTCTCTTAGCCGTGTGTAGTGCCCCCCTCCATAGTGTACTCCTCCGGTCATAGCGTCGTACTGCTTAGGTGAAGCCCTGCGCGGATCACATCACCAACACTGTCACCACGCCGTCGTGTTCACTGAACTCTCGTTCGACCCTCTACTGGATCAAGATTTCGAGGGATGTCATTGAGCTGAACGTGTGCTGAACACAGAGGTGCCGTACGTTCGATACTTGGATCGGTTGGATCGTGAAGACGTTTGACTACATCAACCGCGTTAACCTAACGCTTCCACTTTTGGTCTACAAGGGTACGTGGACGCACTCTTCACCAGTCGTTGCTATGCATCTCCTAGATAGATTTTGCATGATCGTAGGAATTTTTTTGAAATTTCATGCTACGTTCCCCAACAACGCGGCAGAAAACAAAAATTTCCCGACCTACGCACCAGTCTAGGACCACTATGGAGACTGCATACAAGGTTTGATCTTTTCGATACCGAGTCGTACCGCAGCGGAAGTAGAGTCGATGATGATCAGCGGTGCAGATCCCTACAACTAGGATTTACAACCTCCCAACCGCGAGGATGTACTCCCTCGTGTGCTCCCCAGACGGATCTCTGGGCAGCCCTTCGGGAGGCCTCGGGACAGTCCCTTGGATAGTCCATCGGACGGATCCTCGGATAGGCCTTCGGGAGGACCTCCGAATCTCGGACGATCAATTGGACATCCCTTTGGGAGGCACACTCAAAACTCGGACGGTCGCTCGGACAGCCCTTCGGGAGGCGCTTTCAAAGTAAGACCAAAACTACGATCTCTCTACAGAGTTGCACACATACAGTGTCATCTATCCGGCAGGGCTTCTCCATCCAGAACTAGTTCCTATCGGAACCCAGACAACCTTTCGGCTCTACGAAAATAGTACTATTTCGTTGGGAGGGAGAGAGAAAGCCAGATCATTCATGGCACTTGTATGTGAGAAAGAGTAAGTTTGGGCAGCCCCCTCCACCTCTATTTATAGGAGGAGGGATGGAGGGGCTGAAATTTCAGCCACATCCATCCATGTCATCTCTAAGATATTTTGGAGCAAAAGCCCAAAAAGGTAGCTTTCCAAAAAGTAACCGTAAAGCTGATTTCACTATTCACAACGACATTTTTCAGCGTCTGTTCAAACCGAAAATATTTATGTGGGCTTAGAACATTTCCAGTACCCACTATAATAATTTTTTACGCATTCCGAAACAATTCCGAATTAGTGATTTTTATCTGCGAAAAGCAACCAAACCGGTTCCGGTAGCTCCGGAACATTTCTGGTTTTTATCCCGGAAAATTCCCAGAAGTTTCCAGAATAATTCTGGCACCCTCCAAGAATTATCAGGCGTGTCCCGGAACCAATTTGACTTAATGGTATACCCTGAAACAACTTTTCGATTTTACGAAACTATTTCGATGTTCTCTCCCCGGAACTCTTCCGTTGTCTCCGAAACTTTTTCGGCGATTTTCTCTCAGACTCCTTGTCTAGTATTCAGCAGATTTATGACCCTTAAGCGTTTTACCCTATAGGTTCGGTGAAGTATAGACATGACCCGGAACTCTTTCCGATCAATGATCAACATCGGAGCCGTGGACACCCATATTGACCCCTATACCTACACGAATAAATATTCGAGTGAACCTCCAATTGCCGTGTGCTATTCCTATTGCTTCGCGATATGTTACAAATACCCGAGGTGAGGCTTATCAACATCCCTGTGGATCAACAACTTGTACACTATGCTAGTTACCCGTTACCGGATTTGTTCTCTTTTCTTATTCCCGTGTTCCGGCATCCCTGTTATCAAATCACAAAGTGTCTGGCCAGACGATGGTGGATACCGTAACACTGAGAGGGCCCATAGATATCTCTCCATCGTTGGAGGAGAAAATCCCATTCTTGAGCTATCAAGTTACTTGACATACTTTTCCATGAACCCGTAAGCCGTCGTAATAGCCACCCATTTACGGATGATGTTTAACAAACCCCAAAGTTCATGAAGCAAGTACGAAGAAAACCGATACTCTCATGGTCTAAGGAATTATGCAAACATTAACCATCTCTGTATTATTAACCATTAATTTGTGACGAATGTATCTCATAGCATAACATCAATTCGGGTCGATTCAACACAAGTGTTCTCCTAACATTGTGCCCTCAAAGTTGCCGGCATAGTCATGCCCATGATCAGGAAAACATAACCATCATGCAACACTTGAGCTAGTCTTAGAGGCTGGACTAGGAATACATTTTACCGTTTATTATTCCACACGTGCATATGAGTCTTCCTTCGAGCCTCGTGGTTATTGTAGACTCGAGAACCATAGCAGTTATAGCATGGAACATAAACATAATTATTAACAGGAAGATAATCAATAACATTTATTATTGCCTCTAGGGCATATCTCCTATAGGATAGTGTGAGCAAGGTCGTCATTCGATGGTTGTAGCTTGTCGAAGACTGCGGTGTTACGGTGCTTCCAAAGGGACCAAGCGACGAGAGCTCCACTCACTCCACACACGCAACAAGGATGTTTATCCAAGTTCTGGCCACCCACGGCGGCTACTCCTGCTTTAGTGTTCTTTGTATTTTTTTCAATGAATACTCCCCTTGCAAATGCACTGCTTATCGCCTTTTATATACTTGATGGGCCAAAGTTGACCCTTTTCTTCTATACGCTAATGATGACGAAGTGAATAGGTTTAGTCGACAATCCCTATGGTAGATTTCACCATGTACTTTTGCACTAGACGCGCATTGCCGAACGTTAGCGGACAGACCATGACATGGCATGGCAGTACCGGGAGCATGGGAGATGATTGTGTGCGTGTTCTTTCATGGGAAGCGACGGGATAGGTAACCTGAAGAGCAAAGATCTTCATATCCTCGGGTAACCCTGGAGCTAGGCTTTGTTGTGTGACCTGGATCCTTCTCCCCAACCCGAACACCAGGCGACCGACATGCCTTACTTCAAAGATGAGAGGATTAAACCCGAGAAGCACCTTTCCCTTGTTGATGTCGCGCCCATCTTCTAGCGAGACGGACTGCCAAGACGACGTGTTCCCCGGGAGTGAGGGAACTCCCATTCTCGTGCCTCTGACAACCTTGAGGATCTCAGTTCAGAGAAGTCCAAGCACACATCAGTTGCTCTTGCCCCTTCGGCAATCGCGGCAAAGAACGACGAAGAGGAAGGACATGTGTTACGCACAAGCTAGAACTCCAGCGAGCTTATTGGGTGAAGCTTCGACAAAATAGACACGACCCCTTGAGTAGGCGGGGGGTCCAGATTCATCTCTGACGACTGTTGTCCACCACGGAAAGTAGCTGAAAGTAACAAATAACAACCTCCCAAAGATGCTCGCGTGATAGGCACAACGATGTCTCGATCTTTCGATGAGAAGTAATTTTTAGATTTGCCGGGAGTTGGCTTTGATGATCTAACTACAACGCGTGATGATGTTGTGCCTCAACAATCGCTAGACCAAACCCAAGAGGTTACTGACCATATTGGGGCAAAATCAACATGGCCACGATTTCATGAAGGTATAATTCCTGCATGAAATTGAAGAAGAAACAAGAATTGTGATTTACAATCTGGATACTATGAATATAGATGAAGTATTGATGGAAGTAGTGGTTCTGTAAGTAGTCTTGCTCGGTCGTTGGACATAAATGAAGTACATGAAGTTGTGGCCATTGAGAACTTTTAAATAAACAGAACCCGAGTCTAAATGATGGTTGTGGTACTTATAGTGTGGTGGAGGAGCACTTAGCGGCCATGTGGGGGTGCTGAAAATCCACCCTAGGTTGGTTTCATCAACTAACACACGTTCACAAAACTGTCTATGGTCACTTCAAAATTATATGGGCTTGGCCCAAAGGTAGGTGGTGTAGCACCTATACAAGCCCATGAACGAAAATGTGAAGTGCCATCTTGTATATTTCGTCCATGTCTTCATGGGTCATCATGGTGGCTTCAAACTCCTAAAACGTATACTTATGGCTTCACTTTCATTCCATGCACGTTCGCTTGCATCTCCATGCTTGATCATGCTCCAGTGCTCATCTCTCTTATTCATGCTAGGTTCTTCATTCTCGAGGAGTACAAGCATGTCTAATTTAGACATCATCACAATTCATGAACAATAGAAATATTCCTGAGAAACAAAAGCACATAATTATTTACTTTGTGTGCGCTAGCTCCAACAATTGCTACTAATTTTCTAAAACCTAGTGGTAGGGGTTCTAGGTGTAACTATGGTTGGGATGTCCTCATCATCCTCTCCTTCTTTAATTGACGTTGTTCTCAACGGCGGCTCATCTTCCTCTCCGAAATATGGCTTACATATGTAATATTAAGTTTGGGACTAACCCCAAAATGTGCATGCATGGGTTTATATGTAGTGTCGTTTATTTTTCCAAGACCTTAAAGGGACCGTCAAGCCATGGAATTAGTTTATAATTGCGCAAATCAAGAAACCTATATTTGCGAAAATAAAACTAAACAAGATCTCTAGGTTAAAACACATCATTTTTCCACATTTACCATCAACAAGCTTGTATTTCACATTCATACGCTCAATATTTTCCTTGGTTTGCTCATGAATTCTCAAAATCAATTCAGGAAATTGTTTAACATCAAAATTTACCTTCTCTCAATATGAAATATGCAGTAATAGGTTGGTGCATGAGATAAAAAAGTGTACACAACTTCAAAAGGGGCCATACTAGTGGAGAATGCAACAAATGATTAGAAGCAAAATAAATATTGGGTAAACATTCTCCCCATATGTTCAAGTTATTCTTTAGAATATCCCTAACCATGGTAGATAAGGTTCTGTTGACTGCTTTATTTTGTCCATCAGTTTGGGGATGACATGATCAATTTAGTCCCTAGCTTAGCCCATAAACATCTCCAAAAGTGGCTAGAAAATTTACTATCATGATCTGAAACAATAATACTGGGCATGCCATGCAAGAAAAATAATTTCATGAAAAAACAAATCAACAACATGAGCAACATTATCGCTTTTATGACAATGGCATAAAGTGTGGTTCTTAGAAAATCTATCCACATCAACAGAGATGCTATCCCTCCCCTTCTTTGTCCGAGACAAGCATAAAACAAATTTCATGGATATATCTTCCCAAGAAACACCAGAAACGGGTAAAGGCATATGTAAACCACGAGGAGTGTGTCGTGACTTAGCTTTTTGACATGTGGTGCGGTGAGTAACAAAACACTCAACATTTTGCCTCATCTTCGACCAAAAGAAAGTACGGAATGCGCACGTGTTCTTTCCTCTTTATGTCATAGTGTCCCATTAATCCTCATCCATGCATCTCCTACAACAACAAAAGACGAACAAAGCTGGTTGGATGCATATCTTGTTGGCATGCAAACCAAATCCAACATCAGTGATGATTTTGTTCCATACTCTCCCTTCTTCACAATGATGCATCACATCTTTAAATTTGACATCATGCAAATATTGATCTTTGATGGTCTACAAACAAAAAATATTGAAGTGAAGTTGCGAAGCATGGTACTACAACAAGACAAATCATCAGAAATATTGTTTTCTTTATACTTTCTTGTGTTTTAATAACATAAGCGAAAGACTTAAGGGATTCAAACCACTTAGCATAACTACAATCCAGTTTTTCTTGACTTCTCTTATGTTTCAGAGATGCATGATCAAAATGCATAACAAATTCATTGGGCCCTAACAATGTTCCCATGTCTCTACGGTCCGAACAAGAGCATATAAATCTTTGTCGTAAGTAGAATAGTTAAGAACAGGCCCGCTCAGTTTTTTCAGAAAAACATGCAACACGTTTGTCATCTTATAATAACACACCTCCCAGCCAGATCCACTAGCATCACATTCAAGTTCAGAAGTCTTACTAAAATCAAAAAGTTGGAGCAATGGAGCACGTGCTAACTTATCTTTTAGTATCATAAATCATCTTCCTATGCATCGCCTCCAAAGTTTGACACATCCTTTTTTCTAAGCTCATTAAGAGGCGCTACAATGGTGTTGAAATCCGTATCAAAGCACCTATAGAATCTTGCAAGATTAAGGAAAATCCTCACTTGGGTTACCATTTTAGAAGTCAGTCAATTCTCACTGGCTTCAATCTTGACTTTATCAACTTCAATCCTGTGTGGAGTGACAACATAGCCAATAAATGAGGGCTGGTCAGTGCAAAAATAAGCACTTCTCGAGGTTACTAATCAAACGTGCATCAAATAGAGCATTAAAAACAACACTAAAATATGCTATATTCCACCCCAAAACAATATTGGGCAGAAGTGTTACCTTTATTTCCAACCTTTGATCCTCGTATAATAACAGACAAAATAGGAAATACTAGCTACATATTGCATAAAAAAGTCCACAAAACACAAATAAGCATAGTTTTTTTGCAAACATAGTGCTAAGAATAGGCCCGATTTATCGACAGATTCCCATAAATCGATTGTCACAGCGATAAACCGCTCCAAATGATAAACGCTGAAGACAAGACACAGTCTTATCAGTCACCCCCAACTAGCCATAAAACCGGACGATAAATCGCTGGATCGGATGATTTTTTGAATAGTGCAAATTATAGACGATTTTTCACTTCAAAAAAACTATACACACTATATAATGGAATGGAGAGCGTATTTAATTTAAAATGTTTAAATATATTGTCGAAACCCATTTCAAATGAATAAAAAAATACGCGCACACACACACACACACACACACACACACACACACACACACACACACACACACACACACACACACACACACACACACACACATATATCACGGTCTTTTAAAAAATTGTATAAAATTATTCATGTATTGGAAAAAATGGTTCTTGTATTTGAAAAGAGTTTGTGTAGTAAAACAAAAAATCCATGCATGTCCAGATATATGTTCTTGAACTTTGAATAATAATATACAACATTTTCCCCAAGAACATAACAGGAAAATGTCAACTACATAAGCAAAAATAAATTAAAAATGAAAATATAAAAATGAAAATAAAGATAATAGAAACGGTAAAAAAGACCCACTTGTAGATGCGTGATAGTATCTGCAAAGGCCCACTTGAAGAGTTCACGCTTCAACTAGTGTGTTAGCGATAGTTGCTGCTGTTTTGGATCAAAACTTCCCAAATGCTCTTATACTATGCGTCAGCTAGTGTGTTAGCGATACAAATCGCCCAAGCGCTCCCCGACTACCACTTGTAATGGATCGGCCCATTAGTGTCCATAGGTGCCGGTTTTCGGAGGCGAGATGTTTTTCGTTCCTAAGTTTTTTGCGACAGGTTTTGTTCGTTTTTCACTTGTTTCTTTCTTTCTTTGTTTTCTTTTTTATTTATTACTCCCTCTGTCCCATAATATAAGAGCGTTTTGGACACTACTATAGTGTCAAAAACGCTCTTTTATTATGGGACAGAGGGAGTATTTTTTCTATCTGATTTCATTTTCTTCCAAATTTGTGAACTTTTTTTCAAATATATGGACTTTCATAATTTCGTGAGAAAATTTTCAAATTATCTAACTTTTATGAATGTGCAAATCTTTTTTTTTTCAAATTCAGAAACTTTTCCCATGTTCATGAACTTTTTGCAAATGCACGAACATTTTTTAGAGAATGAATTTTTTAAAATACACATTTTTTTCAAATTTATGACTTAATAACGAACATTTTTTGAAAAACCAGTGACCATTTTTCGAAATAAAGAACTTTTGCCTAATTTGTGAACTTTTTTCAAATTCACAAACATTTCTGCTTTCACGACTTTAAAATAAACTAATGGATAGCAAAGCAATAGTAAATGTAGTACTCTCTCTATTAAAAAATATAAAAATAATGATCTAAACACTTATTTTTTTATGAAGGGAGTATAAAATAAAAGACTACTGGCTAGCGACAGAGCAGAACGACTTAGCGATTGAGGCTCTACTGGGTCACAGCCCGTGTAGCCTCGGGTGAGCCGGGTGCAAGCGAGCACACTAAAGGCACTAGGGGGAGCTCTCAACTACGCAAATGCTATTTGGCGCTTATGCGCTAATTACTCTAGTAGTGGTGCAAAGTGCCCCACGCACTTCGAGACTACCACTTTTTAATGGGCGTCGACCCATTAGCTTCCATATGTGCCAGTTTTAGGAGGTCTGGTTTTTTTCTCGAATATGCTACGGTCAGCGTATCATTGCATTGATAGAGAGGGGAGAACATACAAGGTAGGCATCCGGGACACGTACACTACAAGGCGTGTCTGAGATGCACATCGAGCATGGAGTGGGTTGCTCAGCCCAGATATCGGCTTATGTTACGGGGATAATACTACTCAATCCTTTGGCTCCTGCGCAGGCCCAGGAGCGGGCGTCATCCTGGATTGTAGCTAGGAGGGAGGCAATGGAGGGGGTGATCTTGTCGAAGATGATCGCATTGCGGTGACGCCAGATAGACCAGACCGTCAAGGCATCAATGGTGGAGAGCCCTCGTCGTTTATCCTGAGTCGCCATAGTAAGGGCTGAGCTGAGCCAGTCTAGGAAGCCAAGGGAGCCATCTGGTATGGTGATCCCGGGGCAGCACCAGGAGAGGATGCCATGCCAAGCTGTGCATGAGAAAACACACTCCACCAACAGATGATGCAGGGTCTCGGCATGTTGAGAGCACAACACAAAGGCCGACTCATGCGGTAGGCTATGCCGCAGCAGCCGGTCGGCCGTACAACACCTGTTGATGGGGGCAAGGTAGATGAAGAACTTGACTGAGAGGGGGGGCACTTGACTTCCACACGAGACGCCAGTGCACGGAAGTTGTAGATCCGGTGAATAGGGCATTATAGCAGGAAGAAGCGGAGTAAACCCCGTTTTCAGTCCACTTCCATAGAATGTTGTCGGGCTCCTGGGATAACGAGATAGTCTGCAGCCGACACCAGAGCTCGAAGTACTCCAGCGCGGCCGCCGGGCCAAGGTGGCCATGGATGTCGCTAATCCACGCCCGATCCAGAAGCACAACAGCGATAGTACGCGATCGGCGGCGCCGGCTTGGGACAAGAGCGGTGAGGCTCGGGGCAAAGTCGCTGATAGAGCAACCCTGGAGCCATTTGTCAGTCCAGAAGCGACAAGATGTGCCATTGCGAATGGACCAAGTCATCGAGGCGCGGAAGAACTGGAGAGCCTCGGGATCGGAGGGCGGCTGGAGGTGTGACCAAGGGCGGGAGCCATTGGAAGCACGGAGCCAAAGCCACCGGACGCGAAGGGAGATGCCGGTGCGGTGAAGATCGCGAATTCCGAGCACGCCTAGCTCGATTGGGCGGCAAACTCTTGCCCAACTAACAAGACAGGATCTAGCGCGGGTGTCTTTGCGATCATGCCATAGGAAGTCGCGGATGATCCGGTTCGCCTTCTTGAGGATAGGTGGGGAGAGCGACATGGCCAGGAGAATGTGCACATGCATAGCCATAAGAACTTGCCGAACCAAGGCGAGGCGTTCCCCTCGTGAGAGAAGCGCGGCCTTCCAGGTTGCCAACTTGCGGAGAAGCTTGTCGATGAGGGGAAGCAAGTGAGTAGCGGGCACCTTGCAGAGGAGAGGGGGAGGCCTAGGTATTGGATGGGGAAGGCCACGACCGGGCAGGTCAGGGAGGAGCCAACCACATCGGAAACCTCAGGGGTGCACTCGATTGGCGCTGCCGAGCACTTGGCGAAATTGGTGCGTAGACCGGACACGACCCAAATAAATTGAGGAGCCTACTGACGACGGCTAGCTCGGAGGGGTCGGGGTGGCAGAAAATGACCACATCATCAGCAAAGAGGGAGATGCTCGAAGCAGCCAGGCGGTCGGTGAGTCGCAGTATGATGCCCTTGGTTACCGCAAACTATAGGAGCGAGTTCAGCGCGTCAATGACTATGGTGAAGAGCATTGGGGAGACAGGGTCACCCTGACGAAGGCCTTGTTGATGAGCAATGGGAGGGCCCGGAACACCATTGATCATGACCCGAGTGGATGCCGTGGAAATGAGGATAGATACCCACTCGCGCCATCTAGGACCAAACCCAAGATGCTCGAGGATCTGAATGAGAAACGGCTAGGATACCGAGTCGAAGGTGCGGGCTATATCCAGCTTGAGAAGAACGCGAGAAAGCCGGAGCCGGTGAAGTTGCCGTGCTGTTTGTTGGATGAGAATGAAGTTGTCATGCACGCTCCGGCCCGCAATGAAGGCACTTTGATTGGAGGAGACCAGCTCCCCAAGTCTAGGTGCCAACTGATACGTCTCCAACATATCTATAATTTTTGATTGTTCCATGCTATTATATTACCTTTTTTGGATGTTTATGGGCTTTACTTTACACTTTTATATCATTTTTGGGACTAACCTACTAACCGGAGGCCCAAACCGAATTGCTGTTTTTTTTCCTATTTCAGTGCTTCGAAGAAAAGGAATATCAAAGGAGTCCCAACGGGATGAAACCTTCGGGAGAGATCTTTTTAGAACAAATGCAAACCTGGAGACTTGGAGTGGACATCAAGCAACAAACAAGGCGGCCATGAGGGTGCCCGGCATGCCCCCCACCCTCGTGGGACCCTCGAGCGTCAACCGACCTACTTCTTCCTCTATATATCCGCGTACCCCGAAAACATTTAGGAGCACCACGAAAACCTAATTCCACCGCCGCAACCTTCTGTATCCGCGAGATCCCATCTTGGAGCCTTCGCCGGCGCTCCGTCAGAGGGGGAATCGACCATGGAGGGCCTCTACATCATCGCCAAGGCCTCTCCTATGAGTTGTGAATAGTTTACCACAGACCTTCGGGTCCATAGTTATTAGCCAGATGGCTTCTTCTCTCTCTTTGAATCTCAATACCAAGTTCTCCTTGATCTTCTTGGAGATCTATTTGATGTAACTCTTTTTGTAGTGTGTTTGTCGAGATCCGATGAATTGTGGGTTTATGATCAAGTTTATCCATGAGAAATATTTGAATCTCCTCTGAATTATTTCATGTATGATTGGTTATCTTTGCATGTCTCTTCTAAATATCAGTTTGGTTTGGACTACTAGATTGATCTTTCTTGCAATGGGAGAAGTGCTTAGCTTTGGGTTCAATCTTGCGGTGTCCTTTCCCAGTGACAGCAGGGGCAGCAAGGCACGTATTGTATTGTCGCCATCGAGGATAAAAAGATGGGGTTTATATCATATTGCATGAGTTTATCCCTCTACATCATGTCATCTTTCTTAATGCGTTACTCTGTTCTTATGAACTTAGTACTCTAGATGCAGGCTGGAGTCGGTCGATGTGTGGAGTAATAGTAGTAGATGCAGAATCGTTTCGATCTACTTGTCATGGACGTGATGCCTATATACATGATCATGCCTAGATAATCTCATAACTATGTGCTTTTCTATCAATTGCTCGACAGTAATTTGTTCACCCACCGTAATACTTATGCTATCTTGAGAGAAGCCACTAGTGAAACCTATGGCCCCCGGGTCTATCTTTTATCATATAAGTTTTCCATGTACTTTTATTTGCATCTTTTATTTTCCAATCTATATTATAAAAATACCAAAAATATTTATCTTATCTTATTATCTCTATCAGATCTCACTTTTGCAAGTTACCGTGAAGGGATTGACAACCCCTTTATTGCGTTGGTTGCGAGGTTCTTGTTTGTTTGTGTAGGTGTGTGGGATTTTTGAGGAGCCTCCTACTGGATTGATACCTTGGTTCTCAAAAACTAAGGGAAATACTTATGCGACTTTGCTGCGTCACCCTTTCCTCTTCAAGGAAAACCAACGCAGTGCTCAAGAGGTAGCAAGAAGGATTTTTGGCGCGGTTGCCGGGGAGGTATTCGCTCAAGTCAAGACATACCAAGTACCCATCACAAACTCATCTCCCTCGCATTACATTATTTGTCATTTGCCTCTCGTTTTCCTCTCCCCCACTTCACCCTTACCATTTTATTCGCCCTCTCTTTCCCAATCTCCTCTCTCTTTCGCTTTCTCCTTGCATTTTCCGCTGTTATGTCTAAAACTGGGGAGATTACCGTTGATATGGACAATAATAATAACATGGAAAATTCTGATGCTCCTGCTGAAGAACCCACTATCTTACATACTAAAAATATTCGAATCGGTAGTGGTAATATTATTGGAAAAGGGGTTATTCAAGATTTATTTACTTGTGCTAGTGCTTTACCTTCTATGGGTGGTTCTATTCTTCATAGAACTAGTAGTCTTGCAGATGCTATCGCCATGCTTGTAGTTGAACTTGAAAGATAATTTTTGCACATGCATCCTTGCATACAAAGGATTTTCCTAAAATTTTCTAATATTGAGCATTGTTCTGTTAAGCGCGCCGCTACTATATTTTTGGCACATGATTTTAGATTTATAATAAAAGAGGCCAAAGAAATCTTTGCGCACTATAGGGTGGACGTCGGCTGTCCTCCCATAGAGGCGATCCTCTTTGATCAAGAGGAAATTAGGCGTTTCCAATCTTTGGATTATGTTGCTTTTAATGAAAACCTTAGAAAAAAGGTTCCTACCAATGTTCTAGTTGATAGAATTTCTGAACTTAATATTGATTTTGCTATTCAAAATAATGAGTTAGGATATTCTCTTGAGTATAGGCTTACGAAGTTTTGCCAAAAGAATGCTTACAATGATGAATTGGTTGTGCAATATGAAGGGCCAAAGGAGGAACCTATACCTCCCGAGATTGATCTTGGGGACTTCTGTCCCATTAAATTTAGCCCTTTTGATTATTTTTGCTTGCCTCAAAGAGAACTTGCTGCTGAACGTAGAGAATATGAAATGAGTTTTTGTGATCTATCTTATTATTATGGCGCTACGTAGATCTTTTCTCGCTTTTATGCCTAGCTCGGGGCGTTAAACAATAGCGCTTGTTGGGAGGCAACCCAATTTTATTTTTGTTTCTTGCTTTTTTGCTTCTGTTTAGTAATAAATATTTCATCTAGCTTCTGTTTATATGTGTTTTCATGTTGTTTGTGCCAAGTAGAACCTATAGGATAACCTACGGTGATAGTTAATTTGATTCTGCTGAAAAACAGAAACTTTTGCATGCACAAAAATAATTTTAGTAAATCACAGAAACGTGCTTTTGCGTTGATTATTTTTGCTATAGATCAATAGACAAATTGCCCAGGACTTCCTATGTTTGTAGGAGTTTTAGAGTTCCAGAAGTATTCGAAAGTTACATATTGCTACAGAGTGTTCTGTTTTTGACAGATTCTGTTTTTCGTATGTTGTTTGCTTATTTTGATGCATCTATGGCTAGTATCGGGGGTATGAACCATAGAGAAGTTGGAAGACAGTAGGTTTAACACCAATATAAATAAAAAAATGAGTTCATTGCAGTACCCTATGTGGTGGTTTTCCTTTCTTGCACTAACGGAGCTTATGAGATTTCCTGTTGAGTTTTGTGTTGTGAAGTTTTCAAGTTTTGGGTAAAGATTTGATGGACTATGGAATAAGGAGTGGAAAGAGCCTAAGATTGGGGATGCCCATGACACCCCAAGATATTCAATGATAACCAAAAGCCTAAGCTTGGGGATGCCCCGGAAGGCATCCCCTCTTTCGTCTTCGTCTATCGGTAACTTTACTTGGAGCTATATTTTTATTCGCCACATGATATGTGTTTTGATTGGAGCGTCTTGTATGATATTATTCTTCGCTTTTTAGTTTAACACAATCATCCTTGCTGTACACACCTTTTGGGAGAGACACACTTGATTTGGAATTTATTAGAATACTCTATGTGCTTCACTTATATCTTTTGAGCTAGATAGTTTTGCTCTAGTACTTCACTTATATCTTTTAGAGCACGGCGGTGGCTTACTTTTGTAGAAATTTTTGATCTCTCATGCTTCACTTATATTATTTTGAGAGTCTTTTAGAACAGCATGGTATTTGCTATGGTTATAAAATTGGTCCTAGAATGATGGGCATCCAAGTTGGGTATAATAAAAACTATCATAGAAAGTGAATTGGATGCTATGATCAATTTGATGCTTGATAATTGTTTTGAGATATGAGGATGGTGATATTAGAGTCATGCTAGTGGGGTAATTATGAATTTGAGGAATACTTGTGTTGAAGTTTGTGATTCCCGTAGCATGCACGTATGGTGAACCGCTTTGTGATGAAGTGGAGCATAATTTATTTATTGATTGTCTTCCTTATGAGTGGCGGTCGGGGACAAGCGATGGTCTTTTCCTACCAATCTATCTCCCTAGGAGCATGTGTGTAGTACTTTGTTTTCAATGACTTGTAGATTTTTGCAATAAGTATATGAGTTCTTTATGAATAATGTTGAGTCCATGGATTATACGCACTCTCACCCTTCCACCATTGCTAGACTCTCTTGTGCCACGCAACTTTCGCCGGTACCATACACCCACCATATACCTTCCTCAAAACAGCCACCATACCTACCTATTATGGCATTTCCATAGCCATTCCGAGATATATTTCCACGCAACTTTCCACCGTTCCGTTTATTATGACACGCGTCATCATTGTCATATTGCTCTTTGCATGATCACGTAGTTGACATCGTATTTGTGGCAAAGCCACCCTCATAATTCCATACATGTCACTCTTGATTCATTGCATATCCCGGTACACCGCCGGAGGCATTCATATAGAGTCATATTTTGTTCTAAGTATTGAGTTGTAATCTTGAGTTGTAAGTAAATAAAAGTGTGATGATCTTCATTATTAGAGCATTGTCCCAAGTGAAGGAAGGATGATGGAGACTATGATTCCCCCACAAGTCAGGATGAGACTTCGTACTTTACAAAAAAAGAGAAAGGCCAAATAAAAAAAGAAGAAGAGAAAGGCCAAATAAAAAAATTGGAGAAAAAGAGAGAAGGGACAATGCTACTATCCTTTTACCACACTTGTGCTTCAAAGTAGCACCATGATCTTCATGATAGAGAGTCTGCTATGTTGTCACTTTCATATACTAGTGGGATTTTTCATTATAGAACTTGGCTTGTATATTCCAAGGATGGGCTTCCTCAAAACGCCCTAGGTCTTTGTGAGCAAGCAAGTTGGATGCACACCCACTTAGTTTCTTTTGTTGAGCTTTCATACATTTATAGCTCTAGTGCATCCTTTGCATGGCAATCCCTACTCACTCACATTGATATCTATTAATGGGCATCTCCATAGCCCGTTGATACGCCTAGTTGATGTGAGACTATCTTCTCCTTTTTCTTGTCTTCACCACAACCACCATTCTATTCCACATATAGTGCTATGTCCATGGCTCACGCTCATGTATTGCGTGAAAGTTGAAAAAGTTTGAGAATACTAAAGTATGAAACAATTGCTTGGCTTTTCATCGGGGTTGTGCATGATTAAATACTTTATGTTATGAAGATAGAGCATAGCCAAACTATATGATTTTGTAGGGATAACTTTCTTTAGCCATGTTATTTTGAGAAGACATGATTGCTTTGTTAGTATGCTTGAAGTATTATTGTTTTTATGTCAATATGAAATTTTATTTTGAATCATTTGGATCTGAACATTCATGCCACAATATGAAAATTACATTAAGGATTATGCTAGGTAGCATTCCACATCAAAAATTCTGTTTTTACCATTTACCTACTCGAGGACGAGCAGGAATTAAGCTTGGGGATGCTTGATACGTCTCCCCATATCTATAATTTTTTATTGTTCCATGCTATTATATTACCTATTTGGATGTTTATGGGCTTTACTTTACACTTTTATATCATTTTTGGGACTAACCTACTAACCAGAGGCCCAGCACGAATTGCTTTTTTTTTGCCTATTTCAGTGTTTCAAAGAAAAGGAATATCAAACGGAGTCCAAACGGGATGAAACCTTCGGGAGCGATCTTTTTGGAACAAATGCAAACCTGGAGACTTAGAGTGGACGTCAAGCAACAAACGAGGCGACAACAAGGGTGCCCGGTGCGCCCCCTGGGGGTGGGCGCGCCACCCACCCTCGTGGGCCCCTCGAGCGTCAACCGACCTACTTCTTCCTCCTATATATATCCGCGTACCCCAAAAACATCTAGGAGCACCATGAAAACCTAATTCCACCACCACAACCTTCTGTATCCGCGAGATCCCATCTTGGAGCCTTCGTCGACGCTCCGCCGGAGGGGGAATCGACCACGGAGGGCCTCTACATCATCTCCAAGGCCTCTCCTATGAGTTGTGAGTAGTTTACCACAGACCTTCGGGTCCATAGTTATTAGCCAGATGGCTTCTTCTCTCTCTTTGAATCTCAATACCAAGTTCTCCTTGATCTTCTTGGAGATCTATTTGATGTAACTCTTTTTGTAGTGTGTTTGTCGAGATCCGATGAATTGTGGGTTTATGATCAAGTTTATCCATGAGAAATATTTGAATCTCCTCTGAATTATTTCATGTATGATTGGTTATCTTTGCATGTCTCTTCAAATTATCAGTTTGGTTTGGCCTACTAGATTGATCTTTATTGCAATGGGAGAAGTGCTTAGCTTTGGGTTCAATCTTGCGGTGTCCTTTCCCAAAGGATGCTAGGGCAGCAAAACACGTATTGTATTGTTGCCATCGAGGATAAAAAGATGGGGTTTATATCATATTGCATGAGTTTATCCCTCTACATCATGTCATCTTTCTTAATGCGTTACTCTGTTCTTATGAACTTAGTACTCTAGATGCAGGCAGGAGTCGGTCGATGTGTGGAGTAATAGTAGTAGATGCAGAATCGTTACGATCTACTTGTCGTGGACATGATGCCTATATACATGATCATGCCTAGATAATCTCATAACTATGCGCTTTTCTATCAATTGCTCGATAGTAATTTGTTCACCCATCGTAATACTTATGCTATCTTGAGAGAAGCCACTATTGAAACCTATGGCCCCCGGGTATATCTTTTATCATATAAGTTTTCCGTCTACTTTTATTTGCATCTTCTATTTTCCAATCTATATCATAAAAATACCAAAAAGATTTATCTTATCTTATTATCTCTATCAGATCTCACTTTTGCAAGTTACCGTGAAGGGATTGACAACCCCTTTATTGCGTTGGTTGTGAGGTTCTTGTTTGTTTGCGTAGGTGCGTGGGACTTTTGAGGAGCCTCCTACTAGATTGATACCTTGGTTCTCAAAAACTGAGGGAAATATTTGTGCTACTTTGCTGCATCACCCTTTCCTCTTCAAGGAAAACCAACGCAGTACTCAAGAGGTAGCACCAACCGCAATGATAAAACCTCGGTGAAGAGTTTAGCGACGATTTGGATGAGGTTGATGGTCCGGTAACCAAACAAGGTGGTAGCGTCTGGCTTCTTGGGGATCAGAGTGATCAGGGCTTCATTGAGCCTCTGGAAAGCTTTCCCATTGAGAGCGTAATTTTGTGAAAGACCGCACAGAGGTCACTCCTGATATTGTCCCAGCATGACCAAAGAAAATCCGCGGTGAAGCAATCCGGGCCCGGTGCCTTGCCGGAAGGAAGCTTTTTAATAGCCTCTCATATCTCGTCCGAGATGAATGGAGCTCCAAGCTCAGAGAGATCGAAGGTGGGATGCTCGATGGCCTGGAGATCCAGTTTGACAGCGTGCCCATTCTGGGATCCAAGAATGGTGGAGAAGTGATTAAACGCAGCCCGGGCAAGATCAGCCTCTCCGGAAACTCGCTGGCCATCCACGGTGAGATCAAAGATCTTGTTCTTCTGCGCTCGGTGCGATGCTAGAATCTTAGAGAAGGCCGAAGAGGCCTCACCCTCCTTAAGCCATCGAAGGAGAAGGCGTTGGCGAGCAATGGAGCACTGGAGGGAAGCAACGCCAAGATACTTCCGTTTTAGTTCCCGTCGGAGCCACGCTTCGGCAGCGAAAAGGGATCTCATGTCCTGAGCAGCATCAAAACGTGAAATGAGCTCCCGGGCAACGCCAAGTTGGGTGCTAATACTGTTGGTAGCCTGCGCGCTCCACCGCTAGAGGCCTTTGGCCGTGACTTTCAGGCATGTAAAAAACGAAGAAAGGGGTCCGGATCAGGTGTCTCAGAATTCCAAACCTCCGCAACCATATGATGAAATCCCTCCAGACTCGGCCAGAACTTTTGGAAGTGGAAGCGCCTGCCTCTGATACGTCTCCGTCGTATCTATAGTTTTTGATTGTTCCATGCCAATATTCTACAACTTTTACATACTTTTGGCAACTTTTTATACTATTTTTGGGACTAACATATTGATCCAGTGCCGAGTGCCAGTTCTTGTTTGTTGCATGTTTTTTGTTTCGCAGAAAACCCATATCAAATGGAGTCCAAATGGGATAAAAAGGACGGAGAATATTTTTGTAATATTTATGCATTTTGGGAAGAAGAATTAACGCGGGACGATGCTCGAGGGGCCCACGAGGGAGGGGGGCGTGCCCCTGACCCTCGTGGACACCCCGTAAGGCTGTTGTTGCCCTTCTTTCACCGCAAGAAAGCTAATATTCGGAAAAAAAATCGTGTTCAAAGTTTCAATCCAATCGGAGTTACGGATCTCCCAGAATATAAGAAACGGTGAAAGGGCAGAACCGAGAATGCAGAAACAGAGAGAGACAAATCCAATCTCGGAGGGGCTCTCGCCCCTCCCACGCCATGGAGGCCATGGACCAGAGGGGAAACCCTTCTCCCACCTAGGGAGAAGGTCAAGGAAGAAGAAGAAGGAGGGGGGCTCTCTCCCCCTCGCTTCCGGTGGCGCCGGAGTGCCGCCGGGGCCATCATGATCACCATGATCTACACTAACACCTCCGTCATCTTCACCAACATCTCCATCACCTTCCCCCATCTATCTACAGTGGTCCACTCTCCCGCAACCCACTGTACCCTCTACTTAAACATGGTGCTTTATGCTTCATATTATTATCCAATGATGTGTTGCCATCCTATGATGTCTGAGTAGATTTTCGTTGTCCTTTCGGTAATTGGTGAATTGCTATGATTGGTTTAATTTGCTTGTGGTTATTTTTCTGTGCTTTGGTGCCCATCATATGAGCACGCGCGTGGATCACACCATAGGGTTAGTTGTATGTTGATAGAAATATGTATTGGAGGGCAAGAGTGACAGAAGCTTCAACCTAGCATAGAAATTGATGCATACGGGATTGAAGGGGGGCCAATATATCTTAATGCTATGGTTGGGTTTTACCTTAATGAACGTTAGCAGTTGCGGATGCTTGCTAATAGTTCCAATCATAAGTGCATAGAATTCCAAGTCAGGGATGACATGCTAGCAGTGGCCTCTCCCACATAAAACTTGTTATCGGTCTTGTAAAGTAGTCAATTGCTTAGGGACAATTTCACAACTCCTACCACCACTTTTCCACACTCGCTATACTAAATTTATTGTGTCTTTATCTAAACCACCCTAGTTTTTATTTATGTGCTCTTTATATTCTTGCAAATCTATCCAACAACACCTATAAAGTATTTCTAGTTTCATACTTGTTTTAGGTAAAACGAATGTTAAGCGTGCGTAGAGTTGTATCGGTGGTCGATAGAACTTGAGGGAATATTTGTTCTACCTTTAGCTCCTCGTTGGGTTCGACACTATTACTTATCGAAAGAGGCTACAATTGATCCCCTATACTTGTGGGTTATCAAGACATTCTTCTGGCGCCATTGCCGGGGAGTTATAGCGTGGGGTGAATATTCTCGTGTGTGCTTGTTTGCTTTATCACTAAGTAGTTTTTGTTTTGTGCTCTTGTTTTCTATCTTTAGTTAGGGGTAGGAAACACAAAAAATTAGTTGTACCTACTACACCAATGGTTGAAGAACCACTCAAAATCTATCACACTCGTGAAGCTTTTTACTTGGATCATCTTCGATCCCTTTGTGCTCGTGCTGAAACCCCAACTAGCTTAGTTGAGGGCAAATCTTTAGATGAGCATGCTTGTTATGTGCGACACCGCTTATCTCAAAAAGGGAAACTTTTACTGGATCAAATTCATCGTTTGCAATGCTATGCTTGGGAACTATGCTTGAGATATGATTATACTTGTTGCTCTAGGATGAAGGCTCCACACCTTCCCTTTTCATGCAAATTTAATGATGATAAAACCTTGGCTTCTTATGCTAATGGTATATATGATTACTATGATGTGGAACAAATAGAAGAATTCGTTGCTTTTATGGGTGCTTATGAAATTGAATCTTTGTTTAAAGAGTGTGAAAATCTTGATGATGCTGTTTACAGACCTAAAATTTTTACTATACTTAAATATTGCTATGAGAATTATGAATTCAATTCCGATATTGATGCTTTTATTGAGAGAGTCTCTGCTGTCTAAGAAGAGACTAACATTTTGCAGGAGTCCATGGAAGAAGAAATTGATGAAACTGTGAGCTCATTGGATGAAAAAGATGAGGAGGAGAGCGAAGAACAAAAGAAGGAAGAGAGGATTGATCACCCGTGCCCACCTTCTAATGAGCGTAACTCTTCAACTCATACATTGTTTAATTTCCCTTCGTGCTTACCGAAGGATGATTGCTATGATGATTGTTATGATCCCGTTGATTCTCTTGAAATACCTCTTTTTGATGATGCTTGCTATGCTTGTGGCCATGATGCCAATATGAATGATGCTTATGGAGATGAACTTGCTATAGTTCCTTATGTTAAACATGAAATAGTTGCTATTGCACCCACACATAATAGTCCTATTATCTCTTTGAATTCTCCAAACTACACTATATCGGAGAAGTTTGCTCTTTTAAGGATTATGTTGATAGGTTGCATTTTACCGTTGCACATGATGATTTTGATAGATATAATATGCATGTTCTTGCTGCTCCCACTTGCAATTATTATGAGAGAGGAACTATATCTCCACCTCTTTATGTTTCCAACACGATAGAATTTCAAGAAACTGCTTATACTATGCATTGGCCTTTACTTGGTGTGCACGAATTGTTCTTTTATGACATGCTGATGCATAGGAAGAGAGTTAGACTTCATTGTTGCATGATATATGTTACTTTGTGCTCGCTACTAAATCACAAATTATTGTTAATTAAAATTGGCTTTGATATACCTTGGGATCCGGGTGGATCCATTAGTTGAGCACTATATGCCTAGCTTAATGGCTTTAAAGAAAGCGCTGCCAGGGAGACAACCCGAAAGTTTTAGAGAGTCATTTATTTCTGCTGTGTGCTTTTATAAAGTTTATATAATAAAAAAATTTTGCCTAGGTTTGCCTTTAGGATGTTTACAATGCTTGTTGGTTTGTGCGGTGCAGGACAGAAACTTTGGCTGTAGTGCACGATTTTTCATTGTTTACTGGAACGTCAAACGGTTCTGAAACTTTTTGCACTGTCTTTTTATACAAATTGTTTATTTTTCCTAATTTTGGCAGAAGTTTTTGGGTTACATAAGTATGGTGAATGTTCAGATTACTACAGACTGTCCTGTTTAAGACAGATTCTGTTTTTGATGCATAGTTTGCTTGTTTTGATGAATCTATCAATTTCTATCAGTGGATTAAGCCATGGAAAAGTTATATTACAGTAGCTACAATGCAAAAACAAAATATGAATTGGTTTGCAACAGTACTTAGATTAGTGATTTGCTTTATTATACTAACGGATCTTACCGAGTTTTCTGTTGAAGTTTTGTGTGGATGAAGTGTTCGAAGACCGAGGAGCTCTCTGCTACATCTTGAGCTTGCGTTGGTTTTCCTTGAAGAGGAAAGGGTGATGAAGCAAAGTAGCGTAAGTATTTCCCTCAGTTTTTGAGAACCAAGGTATCAATCCAGTAGGAGGCTCCTCAAAAGTCCCACGCACCTACACAAACAAACAAAGAACTCGCAACCAACGCAATAAAGGGGTTG
This sequence comes from Aegilops speltoides, assembly GCA_021437245.1. NCBI lineage: Eukaryota > Viridiplantae > Streptophyta > Magnoliopsida > Poales > Poaceae > Aegilops > Aegilops speltoides. The sequence continues at coordinate 363,741,156 of CM038144.1, forward strand.
TCAATCCCTTCACGGCCACTTGTGAAAGTGAGATCTGATAGAGATAGTATGATAAGATAAATATACTTTTGGTATTTTATAATGTAGATGTAGAAAGTAAAGATGCAAATAAAAGTAGATTGAAAGCTTGTATGATAAAAGATAGACCCGGGGGCCATAGGTTTCACTAGTGGCTTCTCTCAAGATAGCATAAGTATTATGGTGGGTGAACAAATTACTGTCGAGCAATTGATAGAAACGCGAATAATTATGAGATTATCTAGGCATGATCATGTATATAGGGATCACGTCCGCGACAAGTAGACTGACTCCTGCCTGCATCTACTACTATTACTCCACACATCGACCGCTATCCAACATGCATCTAGAGTATTAAGTTCATAAGAACAGAGTAACGCATTAAGAAAGATGACATGATGTAGAGGATAAACTCAAGCAATATGATATAAACCCCATCTTTTTATCCTCAATGGCAACAATACAATACGTGCCTTGCAACCCTTTACATCCTTTGGTAAGGACACCGCAAGATTGAACCCAAAGCTAAGCACTTCTCCCATGGCAAGAAAGATCAATCTAGTAGGCCAAACCAAACTGATAATTCGAAGAGACTTGCAAAGATAACTCAATCATACATAAAAGAATTTAGAGAAGATTCAACTATTTCTCATAGATAAACTTGATCATAAACCCACAATTCATTGGATCTCGACAAACACACCGCAAAAAGAGTTTACATGGAATAGATCTCCACAAGAGAGGGGGAGAACATTGTATTGAGATCCAAAAAGAGAGAAGAAGCCATCTAGCTAATAATTATGGACCCGAAGGTCTGTGGTAAACTACTCACAACTCATCGGAGGGGCTATCGTGTTGATGTAGAAGCCCTCCATGGTCGATTCCCCCTCCGGCGGAGCGCCGGAGAAGGCTCCAAGATGGGATCTCGCGGATACAGAAGGTGACAGCGGTGGAAATTGTTTTTCGTTGGCTCCCTAGATGTTTTCGGGGTACGTAGGGATATATAGGAGGAAGAAGTACGTCGGTGGCCGCTCATGGGGCCCAGGAGACAGGGGGGCGCGCCCAGGAGGGGTGGGCGCGCCCTCCTATCTCCAGGCCGCCTCGTTTGCTTCTTGCCTTGCACTCCAAGTTCTCCGGATCACGTTCGTTCCAAAAATCATGCTCCCGAAGGTTTCATTCCGTTTGGACTCCGTTTGATATTCCTTTTCTTCGAAATACTGAAATAGGCAAAAAGAACAGCAATACGGGCTGGGCCTCCGGTTAGTAGGTTAGTCCAAAAATGATATAAATGTGTAAAATAAAGCCCATAAACATCCAAAAGGGGTAATATAATAGCATGGAACAATAAAAAATTATAGATACGTTGGAGATGTATCAAGCATCCCCAAGCTTAATTCCCGCTCGTCCTCGAGTAGGTAAATGATAAAAACAGAATTTTTGATGTGGAATGCTACCTAGCATAATTGTCAATGTAATTTTCTTTATTGTGGCATGAATGTTAAGATCCAAATGATTCAAAATAAAAGTTCATATTGATAAAAGAAATAGTAACACTTCAAGCACACTAATCAAAGCAATCATGTCTTCTCAAAATAACATGGCTAAAGAAAGTTCATCCCTACAAAATCATATAGTTAGGCTATGCTTCATTTTCGTCACACAAAGATGTTCCCAAATCCTACACCCCGATGACAAGCCAAGAAATTGTTTCGTACTTAAATAATCTCAAACTTTTTCAACCTTCACGCAATACATGAGCGTGAGCCATGGATATAGCACTATGGGTGGAATAGAATATGATGATGGGGATTGTGTGGAGAAGACAAAAAAGGAGAAAGTCTCACATTGACAAGGATAATCAACGGGCTATGGAGATGCCCATCAATTGATGTCAACATGAGGAGTAGGGATTGCCACGCAACGGATGCACTAGAGCTATAAATGAATGCTCAACAAAAGAAAACTAGTGGGTGTGCATCCAACTTGCTTGCTCACAAAGACCTAGGGAATTTGAGGAAGCCCATCGTAGGAATATACAAGCCAAGTTCTATAATGAAAAAACTCCCACTAGTATATGAAAGTGACAACATATGAGACTCACTATATGAAAAACATGGTGCTACTTTGAAGCACGCTATATGAGACTCACTACATGAAGAACAAGGTGCTACTTTGAAGCACAAGTGTGGAAAAAGAGATAGTAACATTGCCCCTTTTATTTTTTTTATTTTTTTCTTCTTTTTCTTCTTTTTTTCCTTTGGCCTTTTTTTTCTTTTTTTTTTCTTTTTGGGCAATGCTCTAATAATGATGATCATCGCACTTTTATTGATTACACCATATGAATTACAACTCAAACTAGAACAAGATATGACTCTATATGAATGCCTCCGGCGGTGTACCGGGATGGTGCAATGAATCAAGAATGACATGTATGAAAAATTATGCATGGTGGCTTTGCCACAAATACGATGTCAACTACATGATACTGCAATGGCAATATGACAAAAGTAATGTATGTCATGATGATGAACGGAACGGTGGAAAGTTGCATGGCAATATATCTCGGAATGGCTATGGAAATGCCATAATAGGTAGGTATGATGGCTGTTTTGAGGAAGATATAAGGAGGTTTATGTGTGATAGAGCGTATCGTATCACGTGGTTTGGATGCACCGGCGAAGTTTGCACCAACTCTCAAGGTGAGAAAGGGCAATGCACGGTACCGAAGAGGCTAGAAATGGTGGAAAGGTAAAAGTGCGTATAATCCATGGACTCAACATTAGTCATAAGGACTCATATACTTATTGCAAAAATTTAGAAGTCATCAAAAACCAAGCAGCACGCGCATGCTCCTAGAGGGATAGATTGGTAGGAAAAGACCATCGCTCGTCCCCGACCGCCACTCATAAGGATGCACAAGCCAGGTACACTTCATGTTTCAAATTTGTTACACGACTTTAACCATACGTGCATGCTATGGGACTTGCTAACTTCAACACAAGCATTCTTTAAATTCATAATCACCCAACTAGCATGACTTTAATATCACTACCTCCATATCTCAAAACAATTATCAAGTATCAAATTGATCATAGCATCCAATTCACTTCCTATGATAGTTTTTATTATACCCAACTTGGATGCCTACCATTCTAGGACCAATTTTATAACCATAGCAAATACCATGCTGTTCTAAAAGACTCTCAAAATAATATAAGTGAAGCATGAGAGACTAGCAATTTCTACAAAATTAAGCCACCGCCGTGCTCTAAAAGATATAAGTGAAGCACTAGAGCAAAAACTATCAAGCTCAAAAGATATAAGTGAAGCACATAGCATATTCTGACAAATTCAATCAAGTAGGCTTCTCCCAAAAGGTGTGTACAGCAAGGATGACTGTGGTAAACTAAAAAGCAAAGACTAATATAATACACGACGCTCCAAGCAAAACACATATCATGTGGCGAATAAAAATATAGCTCCAAGTAAAGTTACCAATGAGCGAAGATTTAAAGAGGGATGCCTTCCGGGCATCCCCAAGCTTAAACTTTGGCTATTCTTGAATATCTTGGGGTGCCATGGGCATCCCCAAGCTTAGGCTTTGCCACTCCTTATTCCATAGTCCATCAAAGCTTTACCCAAAACTTGAAAACTTCACAACACAAAACTCAACAGGAAATCTTATAAGCTCCGTTAGTGAAAGAAAACAAAACCACCACATAAGTACTGTAATGAACTCATTATTTATTTATTTTGGTGTTAAACCTACTGTATTCCAAGTTCTCTATGGTTCATACCACTTAATACTAGCCATAGATGCATCAAAATAAGCAAACAACACACGAAAGGCAGAATCTGTCAAAAACAGAACAGACTGTAGAAATATGTAACTAACGAAAACTTATGGAACTCTAAAAATCCTACAAAAATAGGAAGTACTGGAAAATTGGTCTATTGATCAGTAGCAAAAAGAATCAACGCGAAAGCACATTTCTGTGATTTAAAAAAACTAAATTCGTGCGTGCAAAGTTTCTGTTTTTCAGCAGAATCAAATTAACTATCATCATAGGTTATCCTATAGGTTCTACTTGGCACAAACACTAACTAAAACATAAAAACACATCTAAACATAAGGTAGATGAAAAATTTATTACTAAACAGAAACAAAAGCAAAAAAACAAATAAAATTGGGTTGCCTCTGTTGGGGAACGTAGTAATTTCAAAAAATTTCCAACGCACACGAGAGATCATGGTGATGTATAGCAACGAGAGGGGAGAGTGTTGTCTACGTACCCTCGTAGACCGAAGCGGAAGCGATCACAATGTAGAGGAAGTAGTCGTACGTTCTCCTCGCGATCCAACCGATCCCAGCGCCGTTACTCCGGCGCCTCCGAGTTCTTGACACACGTGCAGCTCGGTGGCGCTCCTCGGGCTCCGATCCAGCAAAGCTCCGGGAGAGAGTTCCGTCGACCTGACGGCGTGGTGGCGATCTTGATGTTCTACCGACGCAGGCTTCGCCTAAGCACCGCAATGATATGACCGAGGTGGATTATGGTGGAGGGGGCACCGCACACGCTGAGGAACGATCTCAAGGATCAACTTGTGTGTCTATGGGGTGCCCCCTGCCTCAGATATATAAGGAGGGAGGGAGGAGGAGGCCAGCCTAGGGAGGAGGCGCGCCATAGGGGTCCTACTCCCACCGGAGTAGGATTCCCCTTCCTAGTCCAACTAGGGATCCTTCCATGTATTAGGAGTACGAGACTAGGAAGGGAAGAGAGAAGGGAAGGAAGGAGGGTGCGCCTCCCCCTAGCCCAATTCGGACTAGGGCAAGAGGGGCGCTGCCTGCCTAGGGCAGCCCTCTCTCTTTCCCGTATGGCCCATAAGGCCCAATACTTCTCCCGGCGAATTCCGTAACTCTCCGGTACTCCGATAAATACCGAATGACTCGAACCTTTCCGAACTCGAATATAGTCGTCCAATATATCGATCTTTACGTCTCGACCATTTCGAGACTCCTCGTCATGTCCCGATCTCATCCGGGACTCGAACTCCTTCGGTACATCAAAACTCATAAACTCATAATATAAGCATCATCGAAACCTTAAGCGTGCGGACCCTACGGTTCGAGAACAATGTAGACATGACCGAGACACGTCTCGGTCAATAACCAATAGCGGACCTGGATGCCCATATTGGTTCCTACATATTCTACGAAGATCTTTATCGGTCGAGACCGCATAACAACATCGTTGTTCCTTTGTCATCGGTATGTTACTTGCCCGAGATTCGATCGTCGGTATCAATACCTAGTTCAATCTCGTTACGGCAAGTCTCTTTACTCGTTCCTTAATACATCATCTCGCAACTAACTCATTAGTTACAATGCTTGCAAGGCTTAAGTGATGTGCATTACCGAGAGGGCCGAGATACCTCTCCGACATTCGGAGTGACAAATCCTAATCTCGAAATCGCCAACCCAACATCTGCCTTTGGAGACACCTGTAGTACTCCTTTATAATCACTCGATTCGTTGTGACGTTTGGTAGTACCAAAGTGTTCCTCCGCAAGCGGAGTTGCATAATCTCATAGTTATAGGAACATGTATAAGTCATGAAGGAAGCAATAGCAACATACTAAGCGATCGTGTGCTAAGCTAACGGAATGGGTCATGTCAATCAGATCATTCAACTAATGATGTGACCTTGTTAATCAAATAACAACTCCTTGTTCATGGTTAGGAAACATAACCATCTTTGATTAACAAGCTAGTCAAGTAGAGGCATACTAGTGACACTCTGTTTGTCTATATATTCACACATGTATTATGTTTCCGGTTAATACAATTCTAGCATGAATAATAAACATTTATCATGATATGAGGAAATATATAATAACTTTATTATTGCCTCTAGGGCATATTTCCTTCATCTCCCACTTGCACTAGAGTCAATAATCTAGATCACATCACCATGTGATTAACATCGATAGTTCACATCATCATGTGATTAACACCCATAGTTCACATCGCCATGTGACCAACACCCAAAGGGTTTACTAGATTCAGTAATCTAGTTCACATCGCTATGTGATTAACACCCAAAGAGTACTAAGGTGTGATCATGTTTTGCTTGTGAGAGAGTCTTAGTCAGCGGGTCTTTCACATTCAGATCCGTTATGTATTTTGCAATTTTTCTATGTTTACAATGCTCGCACGGCTACTCTAGCTAATTGCTCCCACTTTCAATATGTATCTAGATCGAGACTTAGAGTCATCGGATCGGTGTCAAAACTTGCATCGGCGTAACCCTTTACGGCGAACCTTTGTCACTTCCATAATCGAGAAACATATCCTTATTCCACTAAGGATAATTTTGACCGCTATCCGATGATCTACTCCTAGATCACTATTGTACTCCTTGCCAAACTCGGTGCAGGGTATACAATAGATCTGGTACACAACATGGCATACTTTATAGAACCTATGGCCAAGGCATAGGGAATGACTTTCATTCTCTTTCTATCTTCTGCCGTGGTCGGGTTTTGAGTCTTACTCAATTTCACACCTTGTAACACAGGCAAGAACTCTTTCTTTGACTGTTCCATTTTGAGCTACTTCAAAATCTTGTCAAGGTATGTACTCATTGAAAAAACTTATCAAGCGTCTTGATCTATCTCTATAGATCCTGATGCTCAATATGTAAGCAGCTTCACCGAGGTCTTTCTTTGAAAAACTCCTTTCAAACACTCCTTTATGCTTTGCGAATAATTCTACATTATTTCCGATCTACAATATGTCATTCACATATACTTGTCGAAATGATGTAGTGCTCCCACTCACTTTCTTGTAAATCTGAGGCTTCACTACAAGTCTGTATAAACTATATCTTTGATCAACTCATCAAAGCGTATATTCCAACTCGAGAGGCTTGCACCAGTCCATAAATGGATCATTGGAGCTTGCACACTTTGTTAGTTCCTTTGGATCGATAAAACCTTCTGGTTGCATCATATACAACTCTTCCTCCGAAATCCATTTAGGAATGCAGTTTTACATCCATTTGCCAAATTTCATAAAATGCGGCAATTGCTAACATGATTCGGACAGACTTTTAAGCATCGATACGAGTGAGAAAATCTCATTGTATTCAACATCTTGAACTTTGTCAAAAACCTTTTTCGACAAGTCTAGCTTTGTAGATAGTAACACTACTATCAATGTCCATCTTCCTCTTGAAGATCCATTTATTTTCTATGGTTTGCCGATCATCGGGCAAATCCATCAAAGTCCATACTTTGTTCTCATACATGGATCATATCTCAGATTTCATGGCCTCAAACCATTTTGCGGAATCTGGGCTCATCATCGCTTCCTCATAGTTCGTAGGTTTGTCATGGTCAAGTAACACAACCTCCGAACAAGATTACCGTACTACTCAGTGCGGATCTCACTCTGTTTACCTACGAGGTTCGGTAGTAACTTGATCTGAAGTTACATGATCATCATCATTAGCTTCCTCACTAATTGGTATAGTAGTCACAAGAACAGATTTACGTGATGAACTACTTTCAATAAGGGAACATGTCTGATTACCTCATCAAGTTCTACTTTCCTCCCACTCACTTCTTTCGAGAGAAACTCCTTCTCTAGAAAGGATCCATTTATTAGCAACAAATGTTTTGCCTTCGGATCTGTGATAGAAGGTGTACCCAATAATTTCCTTTGGGTATTCTATGAAGACGCACTTCTCGATTTGGGTTTGAGCTTATCGGGATGAAACTTTTTCACATAAGCATTGCAGCCCCAAACTTTAAGAAACGACAACTTTGGTTTCTTGCTAAACCAGAGTTCATATAGTGTCGTCTCAGCGGTTTAGATGGTGCCCTATTTAACGTGAATGCAGCTGTCTCTAATGCATGATCCCAAAACGATATTGGTAAATCGGTAAGAAACATCATAGATTGTACTATATCCAATAAAATACGGTTATGACGTTTGGACACACCATTATGATGTGGTGTTCGGTGGCATGAATTTGTGAAACTATTCCACATTGTTTTAATTGAAGACCAAACTCGTAACTCAAATATTTGTCTCCGCGATCAGATCGTAGAAACCTTATTTTCTTGTTACGATGATTTTTCCACTTCACTCTGAAATTCTTTGAACCTTTCAACTATTTCAGACTTATGTTTCATCAAGTAGATATACCCATATCTGCTCAAATCATCTTGTGAAGGTCAGAAAATAACGATACTTGCCACGAGCCTTCATACTTATTGGTCTGCATACATCAGTATGTATTATTTTCAATAAGCCAGTAGCTCGTTCCATTGTCCCGAAGAACGGAGTTTTAGCCATCTTGCCCAAAAGGCACGGTTCGCAAGCATCAAATGATTCATAACCAAGTGATTCCGAAAATCCATCTTTATGGAGTTTCTTCATGCGCTTTACACCGATATGACCCAAACGGCAGTGCCACAAATAAGTTGCACTATCATTATTAACTTTGCATCTTTTGGCCTCAATATTATGAATATGTGTATCACTACGATTGAGATCCAACAAACTATTCTCATTGAGTGTATGACCATTGAAGGTTTTATTCATGTAAACAGAATAACAATTATTCTTTAACTTTGAATGAATAACCGTATTGCAATAAACATGATCAAATCATATTCATGCTCTACGCAAACGCCAAATAACATTTATTTAGGTTTAACACTAATCCCGAAAGTATAGGGAGTGTGCGATGATGATCATATCAATCTTGAAACTACTTTCAACACACATCATCACTTCACCCTTAACTAGTTTACATTTATTCGCAACTCCGTTTGAGTTACTACTCTTAGCAACCGAACCAGTACCAAATACCGAGGGGTTGCTATAAACACTAGTAAAGCACACATCAAACACCAGTATATCAAATATACCCTTTTTCACTTTGCCATCCTTCTTATCCACCAAATATTTAGGGCAGTTTAAGCTTCGGTGACCATTTCCTTTGCGATTAAGCACTCGGTTTAGTGCTTTGGTTCAGCTTTGGGCTTCTTCGTGGGAGTGACAACTTGCTTGTCAATCTACTTGAAGTTCCCCTTTCTTTCCCTTTGCCCTTTTCTTGAAACTAGTGATCTTGTCAATCATCAACACTTGATGCTCTTTCTTGATTTCTACCTTCGTCGATTTCAATCATCACGAAGAGCTCGGGAATCATTTTCATCATCCCTTGCATACTATAGTTCATCACGAAGTTCTACTAACTTGGTGATGGTGACTAGAGAATTCATCAATCACTATCTTATCGGAAGATTAACTCCCACTTGATTCAAGCGATTGTAGTACCCAGACAATCTAAGCACATGCTCACTAGTTGAGCGATTCTCCTCCATCTTTTAGCTATAGAACTTGTTGGAGACTTCATATCTCTCAACTCGGGTATTTGCTTGAAATATTAACTTCAATCCTGGAACATCTTATATGGTCCATGATGTTCAAAACATCTTTGAAGTCCCGATTCTAAGCCATAAAGCATGGTGCACAAAACTATCAAGTAGTCATCATACTGAGCTAGCCAAACGTTCATAACGTCGCATACGCTCTTCCTGCAATAGGTCCATCACCTAGCGGTGCATTAAGGGCATAATTCTTACGTGCGCAATGAGGATAAACCTCAGATCACGGATCCAATCCGCATCATTGCTACTAACATTTTTCAACACAATTTTCTCTAGGAACATATCAAAATAAACATATGAAAGCAACAACGCAAGCTATTGATCTTACAACATAATTTGCAAAATACTACCAGGACTAAGTTCATGATAAATTAAAGTTCAATTAATCATATTACTTAAGAACTCCCACTTAGACAGACATCCCTCTAATCCTCTAAGTGATCACGTGATCCAAATCAACTAAACCATAACCGATCATCACGTGAGATGGAATAGTTTTCAATGGTGAACATCTTATGTTGATCATATCTACTATATGATTCACGCTCGACCTTTCGGTCTCCGTGTTCCGAGGCCATATCTGCATATGCTAGGCTCGTCAAGTATAACCTGAGTATTCTGCGTGTGCAAAACTGGCTTGCACCCGTTGTAGATGGACGTGAGAGCTTATCACACCGATCATCACGTGGTGTGCAGGCACGACGAACTTTGGCAGCGGTGCATACTCGGGAGAACACTTCTTGATAATTTTAGTGAGAGATCATCTTAAAATGCTACCGTCAATCAAAGCAAGATAAGATGTATAAAGGATAAACATCACATGCAATCAATATAAGTGATATGATATGGCCATCATCATCTTGTGCTTGTGATCTCCATCTTCGAAGCACCGTCGTGATCACCATCGTCACCGGCGCGACACCTTGATCTTCATTGTAGCATCGTTGTCGTCTACGCCATCTATTGCTTCTACGACCATCGCTACCGCTTAGTGATAAAGTAAAGCAATAACAGGGCGTTTGCATTTCATACAATAAGCGACAACCATATGGCTCCACCGATTGCCGATAACCGGTTACAAAACATGATCATCTCATACAATAAAATATAGCATCATGTCTTGACCATATCACATCACAACATGCCCTGCAAAAACAAGTTAGGCGTCCTCTACTTTGTTGTTGCAAATTTTACGTGGCTGCTACGGGCTTAAGTAAGAACCAATCTCACCTACGCATCAAAACCACAGCGATACTTCGTCAAATAGACTCCGTTTAACCTTCTCAAGGATTGGGCGTAGCCACACTCAGTTCAACTAAAGTGAGAGAGACAGACACCCGCCATCACCTTTAAGCACAAGTGCTCGTAGCGGTGAAACCAGTCTCGCGTAAGCGTCTGCGTAATGTCGGTCCGGCCGCTTCATCTCACAATACCGCTGAACCAAAGTATGACATCTTTGGTAGGCGATGACTTGTATCGTCTACAACTCACTTGTGTTCTACTCGTGCAAAACATCAAACGACAAAAACCTGGCTCGATACCCTTTGTTGGGGAATGTAGTAATTTCAAAAATTTCCTACGCACACGCAAGATCATGGTGATGTATAGCAACGAGAGGGAGAGTGTTGTCTACGTACCCTCGTGAGACCGGGCGAAGCGATCACAATGTAGAGGAAGTAGTCGTCGTTCTCCTCGCGATCCAACCGATCCAGCGCCGTTACTCCGGCGCCTCAGAGTTCTTGACACACGTACAGCTCGGTGGCGCTCCTCGGGCTCCGATCCAGCAAAGCTCGGGGAGAAAGTTCCATCAAGCACGACGGCGTGGTGGCGATCTTGATGTTCTACCGGCGCAGGCTTCGCCTAAGCACCGCAACGATATGACCGAGGTGGATTATGGTGGAGGGGGCACCGCACACTGCTGAGGAACGATCTCAAGGATCAACTTGTGTGTCTATGGGGTGCCCTTGCCCCGAATATAAAGGAGGGAGGGAGGAGGAGGCCGGCCTAGGGAGGAGGCGCCATAGGGGAGTCCTACTCCCACCGGGAGTAGGATTCCCCTTTCCTAGTCCAACTAGGATCCTTCCATGTATTAGGAGTAGGAGACTAGGAAGGGGAAGAGAGAAGGGAAGGAAGGAGGGTGCGGCCCCCCCCAGCCCAATTCGGACTAGGGCAAGGGGGCGCTGCCTGCCTAGGGCAGCCCTCTCTCTTTCCCATATGGCCCATAAGGCCCAATACTTCTCCCGGCGAATTCCGTAACTCTCCCAGACTCCGATAAATACCGAATGACTCGAACCTTTCCGAACTCCGAATATAGTCGTCCAATATATCGATCTTTACGTCTCGACCACTTGAGACTCCTCGTCATGTCCCCGATCTCATCCGGGTCTCCGAACTCCTTGGTACATCAAAACTCATAAACTCATAATATAACCATCATCGAAACCTTAAGCGTGCGGACCCTACGGTTCGAGAACAATGTAGACATGACCGAGACACGTCTCGGTCAATAACCAATAGCGGGACCTGGATGCCCATATTGGTTCCTACATATTCTCGAAGATCTTTATCGGTCGGACCGCATAACAACATCGTTGTTCCTTTGTCATCGGTATGTTACTTGCCCGAGATTCGATCGTCGGTATCAATACCTAGTTCAATCTCGTTACCGCAAGTCTCTTTACTCGTTCCGTAATACATCATCTCGCAACTAACTCATTAGTTACAATGCTTGCAAGGCTTAAGTGATGTGCATTACCGAGAGGGCCCAGAGATACCTCTCCGACATTCGGAGTGACAAATCCTAATCTCGAAATCGCCAACCCAACATCTGCCTTTGGAGACACCTGTAGTACTCCTTTATAATCACCCGATTCGTTGTGACGTTTGGTAGTACCAAAGTGTTCCTCCGCAAGCGGAGTTGCATAATCTCATAGTTATAGGAACATGTATAAGTCATGAAGGAAGCAATAGCAACATACTAAGCGATCGTGTGCTAAGCTAACGGAATGGGTCATGTCAATCAGATCATTCAACTAATGATGTGACCTTGTTAATCAAATAACAACTCCTTGTTCATGGTTAGGAAACATAACCATCTTTGATTAACAAGCTAGTCAAGTAGAGGCATACTAGTGACACTCTGTTTGTCTATATATTCACACATGTATTATGTTTCCGGTTAATACAATTCTAGCATGAATAATAAACATTTATCATGATATGAGGAAATATATAGTAACTTTATTATTGCCTCTAGGGCATATTTCCTTCAGCCTCCCAACTAGCGCTATCGTTTAACGCCCCTAGTTAGGCATAAAAGCGAAGATAGATCTAAGTAGTGCCATCTTTGGCACTCAATTCATAAGTAGCTCGCATGATAGATTCATAAGGTAATTTGACTTTATTTCTTGGAAAGTGCTCCATGCCTTTCTTTAATGGAAATTGGAATATAATATTCCCTTCCTTCATATCAATAATCGTGCCAATCGTTCTAAGGAAAGGTCTACCAAGAATAATAGGGCAAGAAAGATTGCAATCTATATCAAGAACGATAAAATCTACGGGCACCAAATTTCTATTTGAAACAATGAGAACATCATTGATCCTTCCCATTGGCTTTTTAATGGTGGAATCTGCAAGGTGCAAATTTAAAGAGCAATCATCAAGATCATGAAAACCTAGAATATCACATAAAGTTTTCGGAATCGTGGAAACGGAAACACTGGCACCCAAATCACACAAAGCAAAACACTCATGATCTTTAATTATAATCTTTATAGTAGGTTCCCACTCATCATTAAGTTTTCTAGGTATAGAAACTTCCAAGTTAAGTTTTTCATCATAAGATTGCATCAAGGCATCAACGATATGTTTGGTAAAGGCTTTATTTTGACTATAAGCATGAGGAGAATTAACAATAGATTGCAACAAGGAAATACAACCTTCTAAAGAACAATTATCATAATCAAATTCCTTGAAATCCGAGATAGTGGGTTCGATGCTATTTAAAGTCATGACCTCTCCAATCCCACTTTTACCAAATTTAGCATCAAGATCTAAAAACTCTGAACTCTTGGGATGCCTTCTAACTAAAGTTGACACATCTCCAGTCCCATTATTATCAAGATTCATATTGGAAAACAAAGATCTAATAGGAGACACATCAATAACTTTAAGATCTTCATCATTATTTTCATTGAAACTAGAAGAACACGCCTTTACAAAGCAATCTTTCTTAGCACGCAATCTAGCGGTTCTTTCCTTGTACTCATCAATGGAAATTCTCATGGCTTTGAGAGACTCATTGATATCATGCTTAGGAGAAGTAGATCTAAGTTTGAGAGAATCAACATCAAGCGAAAGTCTATCAACGTTCCTTGCCAAATCATCAACTTTGAGCAATTTTTCTTCAAGCAAAGCATTAAAATTCTTTTGAGAAATCATAAATTATTTCACACTATTCTCAAAATCAGAGAGCATTTTATTAAAATTACCATAAGAATTATTGTAGGAATTTCCATAATTATTAGAGGAACTACTAGGGAACGGTCTAGAATTAAAGTTTCCTCTATAAGCATTGTTTCCAAAACTATTCCTACCAACAAAATTCACATCCATAGATTCATTATTATTCTCAATCAAAGTAGACAAAGGCATATCATTGGTATCAAAAGGAGCACTCTTAGTAGCAAATAACTTCATAAGTTCATCCATCTTTCCACTCAAAACATTGATTTCTTCTATAGCATGCACTTTTTTACTAGAAGATCTTTCAGTGTGCCATTGAGAATAATTAGCCATAATATTATCAAGAAGTTTTGTAGCACCTCCTAACGTGATTTCCATAAATGTGCCTACCGCGGCCGAATCTAAAAGATTTCTAGAAGCAAAGTTCAAACCGGCATAAATTTTTGTATGATCATCCATAAATTCAAACCATGAGTAGGGCAATTGCGAATCATCAATTTCATTCTTTCCCAAGATTGGGCAACATGCTCATGATCAAGTTGTTTAAAATTCATAATATCGTTACTAAGAGTGATAATCTTAGCAGGAGGAGAATACTTAGAGATAAAAGCATCTTTGCACTTGTTCCAAGAATCAATACTATTTTTAGGCAAAGACGAAAACCAAACTTTAGCACGATCTCTAAGTGAAAACGGAAATAACTTCAATTTAACAATATCATTATTCGTATCTTTCTTCTTTAGCATATCACAAAAATCAACAAAGTTGTTTAGATGAGTAGCGGCATCTTCACTAGGAAGGACGGCGATTTGATCTTTCATAACAAGATTCAGCAAAGTAGTATTGATTTCACAAGACTCAACATCATTAAGAGGATCAATCGGAGTACTAAGGAAATCATTATTATTGGTATTGGAGAAATCACACAATTTGTTATTATCTTGCACCATGGCAACAAGTAATCCAACACACAAGCAAACAGAAAAAGGCAAGCGAAAAAGAGAGAGAGATTGGGAAAGAGAGGACGAATAAAACGGCAAGGGTGAAGTGGGGGAGAGGAAAAAAGAGGCAAATGGCAAATAATGTAAATGCGAGGGAGATGAGTTTGTGATGGGTACTTGGTATGTCTTGACTTGAGCGAAGACCTCCTCGGCAACGGCGCCAGAAATCCTTCTTGCTACGTCTTGAGCTTGCGTTGGTTTTCCTTGAAGAGGAAAGGGTGATGCAGCAAAGTAGCGTAAGTATTTCCCTCAGTTTTTGAGAACCAAGGTATCAATCCAGTAGGAGGCTCCTCAAAAGTCCCACGCACCTATACAAACAAACAAATAACTCGCAACCAACGCAATAAAGGGGTTGTCAATCCCTTCACGGCCACTTGCGAAAGTGAGATCTGATAGAGATAGTATGATAAGATAAATATATTTTTGGTATTTTATAATATAGATGCAGAAAGTAAAGATGCAAATAAAAGTAGATTGAAAGCTTATATGATAAAAGATAGACCCGAGGGCCATAGGTTTCACTAGTGGCTTCGCTCAGATAGCATAAGTATTATGGTGGGTGAACAAATTACTGTCGAGCAATTGATATAAAAGCAAATAATTATGAGATTATCTAGGCATGATCATGTATATAGGCATCACGTCCGCGACAAGTAGACCGACTCCTGCCTGCATCTACTACTATTAATCCACACATCAACCGCTATCCAGCATGCATCTAGAGTATTAAGTTCATAAGAACAGAGTAACGCATTAAGAAAGATGACATGATGTAGAGGGATAAACTCAAGCAATATGATATAAACCCCATCTTTTTATCCTCGATGGCAGCAATACAATACGTGCCTTGCAACCCTTTCTTTCACTGGGTAAGGACACCGCAAGATTGAACCCAAAGCTAAGCACTTTTCCCATGGCAAGAAAGATCAATCTAGTAGGCCAAACCAAACTGATAATTCGAAGAGACTTGCAAAGATAACTCAATCATACATAAAAGAATTCAGAGAAGATTCAAATATTTCTCATAGATAAACTTGATCATAAACCCACAATTCATCGGATCTCGACAAACACACCAAAAAAGAGTTTACATCGAATAGATCTGCACAAGAGAGGGGGAGAACATTGTATTGAGATCCAAAAAGAGAGAAGAAGTCATCTAGCTAATAACTATGGACCCGAAGGTCTGTGGTAAAAAAACTACTCACAACTCATCGGAGGGGCTATGGTGTTGATATATAAGCCCTCAATGGTCGATTCCCCCTCCGGCGGAGCGCCGACGCAGGCTCCAAGATGGGATCTCGCGGATACAGAAGTTTACGGCGGTGGAAATTGTTTTTCGTTGGCTCCCTGGCTGTTTTCGGGGTACGTAGGTATATATAGGAGGAAGAAGTACGTAGGTGGCTCCTCGTGGGGCCCAGGAGACAGGGGGCGTGCCCAGGAGGGGTGGGCACGCCCTCCTATCTCCTGGCCGCCTCGTTTGCTTCTTGACTTGCACTCCAAGTTCTCCGGATCACGTTCGTTCCAAAAGTCGTTCCCGAAGGTTTCATTCCATTTGGACTTCGTTTGATATTCCTTTTCTTCGAAATACTGAAATAGGCAAAAAAACAGCAATACGGGGTGGGCCTCCTGTTAGTAGGTTAGTCCCAAAAATGATATAAATGTGTAAAATAAAGCCCACAAACATCCAAAAGGGGTAATATAATAGCATGGAACAATCAAAAATTATAGATACGTTGGAGATGTATCAGTCTCGATATGAGGAAAAGGAAGAGAGGCAAGAGCTCAAGCTTGGGGATGCCCAAGGCACCCCAAGTAAATATTCAAGGAGACTCAAGCGTCTAAGCTTGGGGATGCCCCGGAAGGCATCCCATCTTTCTTGAACAAGTATCAGTATGTTTTCGGATTCGTTTCGTTCATGCGATATGTGCAAATCTTGGAGCATCTTTTGCATTTAGTTTTCACTTTTCTTTTATGCACCGTGCTGGTATGAGATAGTCCATGGTTGATTTATAGAATTCTCATTGCACTTCACTTGTATATTTTGAGTATGGCTTTATAGAATGCTTCCTGTGCTTCACTTATATTATTTGAAGTTTGGATTGCCTGTTTCTCTTTACATAGAAAACCGCCATTTGTAGAATGCTCTTTTGTTTCACTTAAATTTGTTAGAGTGTGGGCATATCTTTGTAGAAAGAATTAAACTCTCTTGATTCACTTATATCTATTTAGATAGATGACAAGAATTGGTCATTCACATGGTGAGTCATAAAATCCTACATAAAACTTGTAGATCACTGAATATGATATGTTTGATTCCTTGTAATAGTTTTGCGATATAGAGATGATAATATGTGGGAGGTCTAGTAAATGGTTGTGTTTAGTAAGAATATTGGTGTTAAGGTTTGTGATTCCCGAAGCATGCACGTATGGTCTCCTAACTATGTAACCAAATTGGTGCGCATTGTATTTTGATTGTTTATCTTTGCGTGAAGGTCGGGGGCGCGCGATGGTTAACTCATACCAACTTCCCCTCAGGAGCATGCGTAGTAGTACTTTGCTTCGAGGGCTAATAAACTTTTGCAATAAGTATATGAGTTCTTTATGACTAATGTGAGTCCATGGATTATACACACTTACCTTTCCGCAATTTGCTAGCCTCTTCGGTACCATGCATTGAGTTGGTGCAAACTTCGCCGGTGCATCCAAACCCCGTGATACGATACGCTCTATCACACATAAGCCTCCTTATATCATCCTCAAAATAGCCACCATACCTACCTATCATGGCATTTCCATAGCCATTCCGAGATATATTGTCATGCAACTTCCATCATCATCATATACATGACTTGAGCATTCATTGTCATATTGCTTTGCATGATTGTAAGATAGCTAGCATGATGTTTTCATGCCTTGTTCGTTTTTTGATATCTTTGCTATGCTAGATCATTGCACATCCTGGTACACTGCCAGAGGCATTCATATAGAGTCATATTTTTGTTCTAGTATCAAGTTGTAATATTGAGTTGTAAGTAAATAAAAGTGTGATCATCATCATTATTAGAGCATTGCCCCAGTGAGGAAAGGATGATGGAGACTATGATTCCCCCACAAATCGGGATGAGTCTCCGGAGTTTATGAAAAATAAAAGAGGCCAAAAAGCCCAAATAAAAAAAGGCCAAAGAATCCCACCCAAAAAAAGAAAAAAAAGAAAATAAAAAAATAAAAAAATGAGAGAAAAAGAGAGAAGCGGCAATGTTACTATCCTTTTACCACATTTGTGCTTCAGAGTAGCACCATGTTCTTCATATAGAAAGTCTCCTATATTGTCACTTTCATATACTGGTGGGAGTTTTCATTATAGAACTTGGCTTGTATATTCCGATGATGGGCTTCCTCAAATGCCCGAGGTCTTCATGAGCAGGCAAGTTGGATGCACACCCACTTAGTTTCAATTTGAGGTTTCATACACTTATAGCTCTTAGTGCATCCGTTGCATGGCAATCCCTACTCCTCACATTGACATCAATTGATGGGCATCTCCATAGCCCGTCGATTAGCCGCGTCGATGTGAGACTTTCTCCCTTTTGTCTTCCCCACACAACCTCAACCATCATGCTCTATTCCACCTGTAGTGATATATCCATGGCTTGCGCTCATGTGTTGCGTGAGGGTTGAAAAAGCTGAAGCGCGTTAAAAAGTATGAACCAATTGCTTGGCTGACACCGGGATGGGCATGAGGGATACCTTGTGTTAAGAAAAGGGAGCACAAAAGACTATATGATTTGGTAGGGATAATGTTCTTTAGCATTGATATTTTGAAAGGCATGATTGTTTGTTGGGATGCCCGAGTATTAAATTCTTTTATGTCAAATGATAGACTATTTCTTTGAATCACTCGTGTCTTAATATTCATGCCGTGATTAGATTACATGATCAAGATTATGCTAGGTAGCATTCCACATCAAAAATTATCTTTTTTATCACTTACCTACTCGAGGACGGGCAGGAATTAGGCTTGGGGATGCTGATACATCTCCGTCGTATCTATAGTTTTTGATTGTTCCATGCCAATATTATACAACTTTTACATACTTTTGGCAACTTTTTATACTACTTTTGGGAATAACATATTGATCCAGTGCCCAGTGCCAGTTCATGTTTGTTGCATGTTTTTTGTTTCGCAGAAAACACATATCGAACGGAGTCCAAACGGGATAAAAACGGACGGAGAATATTTTTGGAATATTTATGAATTTTGGGAAGAAGAATCAATGCGAGACGATTCTCGAGGAGCCCACGAGGCAGGAGGACGCGCCCCGGGGGTGGGCATGCCCCTGACCCTCGTGGACACCTCGTAAGGCGGTTGTTGCCCTTCTT
Organism: Aegilops speltoides; assembly: GCA_021437245.1. Taxonomy (NCBI): domain Eukaryota; kingdom Viridiplantae; phylum Streptophyta; class Magnoliopsida; order Poales; family Poaceae; genus Aegilops; species Aegilops speltoides. Next base: position 363,760,484 of record CM038144.1, read on the forward strand.
TCGCCGTAAGAAAGCTAATATCCGGAAAAAATCGTGTTCAAAGTTTCAATCCAATCAGAGTTACGGATCTCCGGGAATATAAGGAACGGTGAAAGGGCAGAACCGAGAACGCAGAAACATAGAGAGACAGAGAGACATATCCATCTCGGAGGGGCTCTCGCCCCTCCCACGCCATGGAGATCATGGACCAAAGGGGAAACCCTTCTCCCACCTAGGGAGAAGGTCAAGGAAGAAGAAGAAGGAGGGGGCTCTCTCCCCCTCGCTTTCGGTGGCGCCGAAGTGCCGCCGGGGCCATCATCGTCACCGTGATCTACACCAACACCTCCGTCATCTTCACCAACATCTCCATCACCTTCCCCCATCTATCTACAGCAGTCCACTCTCCCGCAACCCTCTGTACCCTCTACTTGAACATGGTGCTTTATGCTTCATATTATTATCCAATGATGTGTTGCCATCCTATGATGTCTGAGTAGACTTTCGTTGTCCTTTCGGTAATTGGTGAATTGCTATGATTGGTTTAATTTGCTTGTGGTTATGTTGCTGTCCTTTGGTGCCCATCATATGAGCGCGCGCGTGGATCACACCATAGGGTTAGTTGTATGTTGATAGGACTATGTATTGGAGGGCAAGAGTGACAGAAGCTTCAACCTAGCATAGAAATTGATGCATACGGGATTGTAGGGGGACCAATATATCTTAATGCTATGGTTGGGTTTTACCTTAATGAACGTTAGTAGTTGCGGATGCTTGCTAATAGTTCCAATCATAAGTGCATAGTATTCGAAGTCAGGGATGACATGCTAGCAGTGGCCTCTCCCACATAAAACTTGCTATCGGTCTAGTAAAGTAGTCAATTGCTTAGGGACAATTTTACAACTCCTACCACCACTTTTCCACACTCGCTATACTAAATTTATTGTGTCTTTATCTAAACAACCCCTAGTTTTTATTTACGTGCTCTTTATATTCTTGCAAATCTATCCAACAACACCTACAAAGTACTTCTAGTTTCATACTTGTTTTAGGTAAAGCGAACATTAAGCGTGCGTAGAGTTGTATCGGTGGTCGATAGAACTTGAGGGAATATTTGTTCTACCTTTAGCTCCTTGTTGGGTTTGACACTCTTACTTATCGAAAGAGGCTACAATTGATCCCCTATACTTGTGGGTTATCAGCCCCCAGGAGAGTGGGCAGCGCAATCAATTAGCAACGGGCAGTGGTTAGAAGCCGCAGAAGAGAGGCAATACAAGAGGCACTGAGGGTGTGCCATCTCCCAGGAGGGGGTGCAGAGGACACGGTCGTTCCAAACAAGGGTGGGGTTCGCTTGCTCGTCGGACCAAGTGTAGCGCCGATCATGCATGTAGATGTCATATAGGCCATGATTGTAGATGAAGCGGCGAAAGCGGTTCATCGTGCGGCGAGAGACACGGTCGTTATTATTGTTGGACAATGAGGTGATCATGTTGAAGTCTCCACCTAAAAGCTAGGGGCCCGAGATGCTGGACCGGAGATCTTGGAGCTCATTAAGAAAAGCCAGTTTTGCTTCGTCACCTTGAGGGTCGTAGACGCCGATGAGCCACCAGTGAGGTCCACCCGTGGTGGGGCTCACTACTGCGGAGACATGATGATCGCCAATCATGGGGTTAGATAGGGAGATCTGACAGCTCTGCCATGTGAGGATGATGCCTCCTCGGGTGTCGATCACCGGGAGGAAGTAGAACCCATCAAAGGTGCTACCAAGGGTCTCGAAGACTAGAGCAGGAGAAACCGATGAGAGTATGGTTTCTTGCAAGCATACCACCAAGGGTGACACGGAGCTAATAACAGTGCGGACTGCAACACGTTTAGCCTGGCTATTGAGACCGCGAACATTCTAGAATATGATCTTAAGGTTTACATCCATGGAAAAGGTTTTAAGCACGAGTATAGAACACAACCTGCATCAATCATGCCGAGATTTGGCATGACTGGGAGGAGTGGGGGGCGAGGCCATCGATGACAGACTGGGAATATGCCACCCATAGAAGTCATCAAAGGCACAGACCACCTCGGTGGCAAGGGGACTGAGGGAGTCCTGGACTAGGGGGTGTCCGGACAGCCGGACTATCATCGTCAGCCGGACTCCAAGACTATGAAGATACAAGATTGAAGACTTCGTCCTGTGTCCGGATGGGACTTTCCTTGGCGTGGAAGGCAAGCTTGGCAATACGGATATGTAGATCTCCTACCATTGTAACCGACTCTGTGTAACCCTAGCCCTCCCCGGTGTCTATATAAACCGGAGGGTTTTAGTTCGTAGGACAACAACCATTACATCAATCATACCATAGGCTAGATTCTAGGGTTTAGCCTCCTTGATCTCGTGGTAGATCCACTCTTGTACTACCCATATCATCAATATCAATCAAGCAGGAGTAGGGTTTTACCTCCATCGAGAGGGCCCGAACCTGGGTAAAAACATCTTGTCCCTTGTCTCCTGTTACCATCCTCCTAGACACACAGTTCGGGACCCCCTACCCGAGATCCGCCAGTTTTGACACCGACATTGGTGCTTTCAGTGAGAGTTCCTCTGTGTCGTCACCGATAGGCTTGATGGCTTCTTCAATCAACAACAACACAGTCCAGGGTGAGACTTTTCTCCCCAGATAGATCTTCGTATTCGGCGACCGCGATCGCGAGCCAATTCACTTGGCCATCTGGAGCAGATCGAAAGCTACGTCCCTGGCCATCAGGTCAGGTTTGGAAGCTTAAACTTCACGGCCGACATCCGTGGAGACTTGATCTTCGGCGTATCCGAGCCACAACCGAGCGTGTCGCGCTGTCATGATGGGCATGATTTAGCCCTGTCGCTGGACAGTGCCCTGGAGGCCGCACACGAGTCCGCTCTAACCCATAGTTCGGAGCAGACCGCGCAGATCGAGGACAGGTGGCTGGACACCGCCTCGGGGCTGCGACTTCAACGGCGATAGAGCCGAATACTGACCTTGTCCCTCATAAAGCCCGTGACTCTGAGACGTCGGACTCCCTGCCGGACTCCGAGCCTCCTGCGCCCCTACCAATCGAATCCGATTGGGCGCCGATCATGGAGTTCATTGCCGCGGACATCCTTTAACACTCACCCTTTGGCGACATCCTAAATTCGCTAAAGCATCTTTCACTATCCGGAGAGCCCTGGCTGGACTACGGCCAGGATGGTTGGGATGCAGACGAAGAAGAAATTAAAATCCCACCCACCACCCACTTTGTAGCCACTGTCGACGATCTAACCGACATGCTAGACTACGACTCCGAAGACATCGACGGTATGGACGATGATGCCGAGACTACCAAGAACCAAGTGCTTACGAAAGCACCGGAAGGCCACCCCAACCCATGATGTGTATATGGTGGACACCCCAAAGGAAGCGATAACAAGGAACAACGGATGCGGCAAAGGATAATCCGCCGACAAACAACCAAAAGCGGCGACGCAGACGCCGCCCTAAATCCCGCCGACAAAAATAGCACCCTAATGACCCAGCAATAGAGCGAGGCAAACCAAAGGACGATTTAACATGCAACCAAGCAACCGTCCGAACAGGGCGAATTGATAATCAATCCATGCCCTAAAACCAACAGTCCAGACGACCTCACGCCGGACACACCACGAGCATAAGAACCTTCACAAAAGACTCGTCGCCACTGCAAGAAGTCTGAAGAAGGAAAAACGGAAGCTCAAAACAGCGGAAGACATACTCAGAATAAGGTGGAGCAAAGTACTCAAGACCGTGGACAAATACGGCAATGGCCACCAAACAAAGAGCTACCCGAAGCGCAAGCTGCTGCCTGAATTCGACGAGGAGGCCATGGAGCCCCCACAGTCACAAAGAAAAGAGGCCGCCTGGCCGGATAGACGACCAGATGACAGGCCAAAAGCAAGCAGCGCCGCACACAAGACGACTCATGATCCTCAGAAAATAGATGGCCCGGCCAGGTCCATTTATGGGCCAAAAAAGAGGGCCCCAGGAAGCAACACAACACGTCAAGTGTTTGAAGACAACGGCACACCCAAATATAGGGGCGCCGCACACCCACTATGTTTCACCGATGAGGTGCTGGATCATGAATTTCCAGCAGGGTTCAAACCCGTAAACATAGAGGCATACGACGGAACAACAGACCCTGGAGTCTGGATTGAGGATTACATCCTCCACATACACATGGCTAGAGGAGATGATCTCCACGCCACAAAATATCTACCCCTCAAGCTCAAAGGGCCAGCTCGGCATTGGCTCAAAAGCCTCCCAGAAAACACTGTTGGAAGTTGGGAAGAGCTCGAGGATGCGTTTAGAGCAAATTTTCAAGGGACTTACGTCCCATCTCCGGATCTGCATTTATCTAAGTCATATAACTCAACAGCCCGTAGAGAGTCACAAGAATTGCGAAACAGGTTCCTCACCAAAAAGAACCAAATAGTCGACTGTCCGGATGCCGAAGCCCTAGCAGCTTTTAAACATAATGTCCGAGACGAATGGCTCGCCAGACACCTCAGCCAAGAGAAGCCGAGAACAATGGCCGCGCTAACAAGCCTCATGACCCGTTTTTACACGGGGGAAGACAGCTGGCTAGCAAGATGCAGCACCAGCGACCCGAGTACATCCGAGATCAGGGATGGAAACAGAAAATCATGGCACAGAAAGGATCAGCGCCGAAATAAAGGAAAAAGCCCAAAGAACATGGCGGTCAACGCCGGATTCAAAAGCTCGCGGCCGAACAACAAAACACTGCCCCTTAAGGACAACAGTGATGAGCTATCAAACTTAAACAAATTTTTGGATCGGATATGTCAAATCCACAAGATTCGGAAGGCTCGCAAACCACACCCACCGAGATTGTTGGGTTTTCAAACAGTCCAGCCGACTCAACGCCCGAACACAAGGGGCTCGATCATGGCGAAGATGATGATTTAACCCCACCAGCAGAGCGCCGGAAAACAAAAGACTTTCCCACAAGAAGTCAAAACAGTAAACTCACTTCATGTGATAGTGCAGAACAACAGTGCGACACCCGCTAAAGCACGTGTCGCACGGTCCACCCCAGCGGAACACGAAGATTGGATGTTAAAACCAATTACTTTCGACCGCCTGGACTATTCCAGAAGCTTTCGAAATGCAGGATGGACTGCTCTGATATTGGATCCTATGATGGACGGATTACAATTTACACAAGTCCTGATGGACGGCGGCAGTGATCTAAACCTGCTATATCCGAACACAATCCGCGAGTTGGGGATAGACCTTACTAAAATTTGACATAGCCGCACTTCCTTTAAAGGAGTGACGCCAGGCCCTTACGCCAAGTGCACAGGCTAATCTTTCATGTCGCCCCATTCAAAAGTAGCTATCAAGCACTATTGGGACGTGAAGCTTTTGTCCGCTTTAACGCAATACCACATTACGCGTCTCTTACACTTAAAATGCCCGGTCCATGCGGCATCATTTTATTAGAAGGTCGTTCAAAGACCCCGGACACGGCTAGACGAGTCCGGCATAAATAAGCTAGGGGCTCCCTAGCCGCACACCCATTCACAAGGGGCTGTGCATATAAGCAATAACGAGTTAATATAGGCTCAGCTTTATTTATTTATTAATATTTCAATTTTTTATGCACTTTTCGCACGATTTCCTTTCAAACTAAGTTCCTCTCTTTTTACAGATGAACAACGTGCACACTCGTCCAGGATAACGGCACAACGGAGACACAGGCACAGACGTGCAGTAGGGACCCGTTGCAAGGATTCTTTTCAGATTAAGACCCTGCGTAAACCTTTTTTACTGTCTCTTGTTGCTATAATTCCCTGGTTTCTCATTATAACCAGAGAGGAGACTGACGTTTTGGCATCGGCCGCGTTAGAGGACCTTGCCCGTACCTGGACACTAGGGGCTTAGGGCACTGTTCTGCCCGTTATTATAAAGACCGAACACCTTAGGGAGTGTTCGCGTCTCGAGATTAGGCCTTATATGCATCAGCTCGAATCATGTCTTTGGTCAAATGTTGGGTTTGCCCGCTCCTGTGTTTTGCTGCCTTACGTTCCGTATCATCGGCTAATGCGCACCAGGAGAACTCTGCGATTATGCCCCGCCGGGCGAGCACCTCGATGAAAGCCGAAACCGATCATCATGATATGGCGAGAGACCGTCAACCACTCGATCGACCACCGAAATGTTTAGAATTCCTCCGCTTTGACGAAGGACCGTTTCGGTCAGCACATCTGCTACCCGAATTCGGAGAGCGCGGTGCCCACAGGGGCTATATCGTAGCCCCACCCTCGAACTCCCATGGCTAAGTGGAAGTGATAAAGCATTATAGTCCGGTTGCCCCGTTTGCTACGCTACCACCTCCTTCACAGGACCGAGCCGTCGGACTAAGTGTGAAAATGCGCTATTTTTGCGAACACCCCCGAACCTTGTGCGTGGGGGCTGAAGCCGACGACTGCCATCTTTTAGGTTATACACACGTATACATAAACGGCCGCACAGGAGATATTTCAATACTTGAACGCACAAGTACAACAAGCGCCTACATCATAAACATCGTTTTACAAAATAAAACGTTCATTTGAACGTGACATTTTTTGAGCACTGCGACTCTATTACACGAGCACCACGCAGAACTTCCCCAAAATAGTGCTCGACGGGTAACCAGCTCTCGTCCGAACCCTGGGTCGCAATAGCGGTGGCATCCATCTCTGTCCAATGTGTCTTCACACGGGCGAGGGCCATCCGTGCACCCTCTATGCAGGCCGACCGCTTCATCACCTTGATATGCGGCACCGCCCCAAGAAATTGCTGCAATAAGCCAAAATAGCTCTTCGGCTTGGGCCTATCCGGCCAGACATGAGTCACGATATTCGTCATGGCAAGTCCTGACAACCTATTCAGCTCAGCCCACTCGGCCAACCGATCGGTCACGGAAGTGAACGCTCCGGACTATGGAATTGAGACCAAAACAGCTCTTCCGTCTTGTGATCCTTCTGACTTCGGAAGTGCACAACGGCATCCGCCGCACTCGCCGCTAAGTCCATATAAGGATCCTCCAGACCCCATAGCTGGCCAAGTTGAGCATACTTTGGATCCGTAAACCTTCGGCGTAGCAGAAAGGGCTTGCTAGCCACAATGTCTCCGGCTTGGCGCAGCTCCTCCTTTATAGCCCGCGTTGCAGAACGGGCATCCTTGGCTTCGGCGGTGGCCTTCCCCAGGCCTTCTCGCTCCACTAGGCGCTCCTTTTCAAGAACCTCATTGCGGTCGGTAGCATCTTTTAACTTCACGGCCATTTCGGCCATCTCCTCCTAACTTCGCGGTGTGCAGCCCTTTCGGCTTTTAACTCTTCGGCCGCCCTCGAGGCAGCCGCATCACTCCTTCTGGCTTGCTCCTTGGCTTGAGCAAGTTCTGCCCGAAAGTTCTCCACAGCAGCGGCACCATCTGCATCAAGCACACATATTGTAAGAGGTGGGCTTCGGCTCCCTTACTAGGTGACAATGGAGAAAAAACTTACCTTGCGACTCGTCAAGTCGCTTGTTGACTAGTGCGATGTCCGCATCCGCAACGTCGAGCTGCCGCTTTAGTTCAGCCACTCTATCAGTCCGGCAGGCCCCCGGACTATCCGCCACCTGCTTAGGAAAGGCAACAGTTAATACCTGCGATTTTGATCCTCGGCACGCTGTCGCTTTCGACAACCTACCGAGTCTCAGGGGCTACTATCTATACATGGCGCACTTTATGTGCAAAATTGTCAAAAAGGTGTGTCATTTTTACGTACCTCAAACCCCGCCAGCAAACTCCTGACGGCATTACGCAATCCGCTTTCGGCGGACGAAATCCTTCCAATCACCATACTCATCAATGCATGGTGATCTTCCGAGATGGACGCCTCTCAGCAGATCCTTGACTCCCGGCCGAACACTAGTCGGCGCCGAACTCTTCGGCTCTGCCGGGCTCGGGGATACCCTCCGTGATGACACTTCAGGCTCGTCCTCCCTATCCGACGGCGCAGCGGATGGAGGCGTCTCACTCTCCACCATCTCCGGACGAAGGTCCCCCGAAGACGAGCTCATCTGAGAAGGTCGGAGATCCGAACTACAAGGTAAAAACTTCAGTTATCCTCAGAAGCACAAATAGGGATGTCTCTTATTATCAAACTCCCTTTTCTCTACTTACGGCTCGCTGGAGGGCTGATTCTTTAGGGGAGACTGTGCGGCCGGGGCCTCCCCGGACACAGGACCCTCTGGTGAAGATTTCTTCCCCCGCTTAGGGGCTTTGGCCTCCGGGTCTTCAGAGGCGGTCCTCTTCTCCCCTTGGAGGAGGATTCTCGATCCCCTTTTTCAAGAGCCTCCTTGGGCGGCGGTAGCTCCTTTATTTTCCCCTTCGCCTTCTTCTCAAGGCGCAACCTCCAACATCTCGACCAAAGACGGATCCGCCATGTCTCTGGGGGGGCGGACACCGTGACGGCTTTGCTTGCGCTATCCACTCTGTTAAAGGACAACAGGTTAAAAGGCGAATTGTAGAAAGGCAAACAAATGGTATGTCCGAACACTGAGCTACTTACTTGAGTATCCGGGCGGTTGCAGCTTAGGCCGGCGTCCTCGGTCAATTCCAGACACACCTCCCATGATCCGAAGAACAATTTGTACATCTCCACGGGTGTGGTACCCATGAAGTGTTGGAGAATCCGTGGTCCCTCCGGATTAAACTCCCATAGCCGGAGAGGACGGCGTTTGCAGGGCAGGAGACGCCTAATCAGCATAACGTGCATCACCACGACCAGATCGATCTCCCTCGCTTGGAGGTCTCGAATCCGGCCCTGCAATAGGGGCACGTCCTTTGACGGCCCCCAGTTGAGCCCTTGGCTGACCCACGACATCAACCGTCGTGGAGGTCCCGAGTGGAATACGAGCGACAACTTCTGCTTGCTGCCCTTCGGAGCGGTAATATAGAACCACTCCTGTTGCCACAAGCCGAGCTCCTCTTGGAAGGAGCCCTCGGGCCCCGGGGCATCGGCCCTCCTGCTTCGGCTGCCCGCCGCACTCTGACGCCCTCGATCATCTTGACTTCACATTGAAGGTCTTCACCCACAGGCGAAGTGGGGGTGACGCGGAGGAAGGCTTCGCATGACGACAATAAATCTTGAAATATGGAGGATGGACTCGGAGCCAAGTCGTGGAATTCCAACCCATAGTAAAACATGAGCCCTCTCACAAAAGGATCCATCGGGAAGCCTAAACCACGACAGAGGTGGGATACAAAAGCAGCGTACTCGCCGGGCTCGGGGTGGGGATGGCCTACCTTCAAGCGGCAACTTGTGCGAAATCTCGTAAGATGTACTTGGCCTCTCGCAGCTTTAGCACGTCCTCCTCCGTGACGGAGGAGGGCATCCACCGGCCCTGAAGGTCGGAGCCGGACATTGTTGAAGGTCCGAAGCGCTCGAATCTGGGGCTCTGGGTGTTGGAACTTGGAGCAAGGAGAAGATTTGATGGAGGATTGAAGAAAAGAAACGAGCCTTGGTCCCATTATAAAGAGGGAGAATGCCGAGAGCCGTCTCCGTGACCGTTCGGGACTCGCCTTCGATAGAGGGGGCGTGGCGACAGGCGCGGTTGGGTTACCCACGTTCGTATTGATGAGAATCCCGGAATAAGGGGAACACGATCTCTGCTTCGACAAGACATGCCAAGGAAACCGCTTCGCTAAACACGCTGAGGTGGTATAATAAAAAATGATTCCAGTAAAGGCTTGGTAGTGGCGTGACATCATGCCACAAAAAAGCCAGCAGATTGAACTTGTGTACATATTATTCTCTCTACGGTGGAATGTGGAAATTATTTTGCAGAGCCGGACACTATCCTGGTGTTCACGATCTTCTATGAATTATTCGGAGGAGGAACCCGCCTTGCAATGCCGAACATTATGCGTGCCAGACTCATCGTCATTGAAGCCTAGGTCAGGGGCTACTGAGGGAGTCCTGGACTAGGGGGTGTCTGGACAGCCGGACTATCATCGTCAGCCGGACTCCAAGACTATGAAGATACAAGATTGAAGACTTCGTCCCGTGTCCGGATGGGACTTTCCTTGGCGTGGAAGGCAAGCTTGGCAATACGGATATGTAGATCTCCTACCATTGTAACCGACTCTGTGTAACCCTAGCCCTCCCTGGTGTCTATATAAACCGGAGGGTTTTAGTTCGTAGGACAACAACCATTACATCAATCATACCATAGGCTAGCTTCTAGGGTTTAGCCTCCTTGATCTCATGGTAGATCCACTCTTGTACTACCCATATCATCAATATCAATCAAGCAGGAGTAGGATTTTACCTCCATCGAGAGGGCCCGAACCTGGGTAAAAACATTGTGTCCCTTGTCTCCTGTTACCATCCGCCTAGACGCATAGTTCGGGACCCCCTACCCGAGATCCGCCGGTTTTGACACCGACAGAGACGCTCAAACAGCTTGTCGTAGCGATCCAAGATGGCCTCTGAAACCGGCTCATCACCCTTCAGGAGGCCCAAGAAGAGGAGGAGGACACGCTTGGCTTTCGCTTCGGAATCTAGCTCACGATCAGACTTGGCAATCCGCACACTGCATCGAGGGGTGAAGTTTGGGGGGACAGCATCGTCCGTGTCGTGGTGTGGGGGCGGGCAGGATTGGAGTAACCGCGGTGCTGATGGAGTGCAGGAAGCCTTGCAGAGGGGCGACGTGGGCAACAGACCGTTGCATGGCCGTGCATGGGGAGGGAAGACATGGCGCATCCTGGGCCACAGCCTCGAGCGGGCATGCATGCACATGCGTCGGGTCCACCACTAGCCAATAGGGCGTGGGCATAGGGGTGGCATGGGGATCAAGACCAGCAGGATCCTCAGGTGACATATCAACCTCGCGACCCACGCTTGGAGGGGACGAGGGGATTAGCCTCGGATCTGAGGCCGTGCCCGGATGCGGCGTGTGCCTGGGACAGGATCAGGCTAGCTGGCAGCCTCGGTGATAGGGGGAATCAGCAGAGACAGCCCAGGCTGCGCGGGCAGGGGCGCGATGGGGTTCTCGGGCGACCCACCAGCCAGCAGAGCTGGATTAGCTGGGACAGCTGCGTGGGAAGCTTCTGGAGCCACGACAGGGATGCGTGGCACGCACGGGCTGGAGGGCGCTCGCGTGGGAGGAGGAGGCGGTGGGTCCAGCAGCATCGTTTGAACCGGCTCCGTTTGAACAACATTGGCAGCCCCGCCCGCGGTCGTTGCATGGTCAAAAGGTGGGATGGGCCACGTCAGGCGAAGGGCAGGCGGGACCCGGGCGGCAGGTGGGGTGACGGCTGGGTGCGGGCCCAACATGCCATGCCATCCACGGTACGGGAGCGACCGCCGACAAGAGCCAGCACCGCCGCCGGAACCAGAGGGTCGTTGGCACCGAGCAGCGGCGTCGCCGGAGCACCAAAGGGGATGCTCATGCCGGCGAGGCCACGGACCAGGGACCAGAGGAGAGCCGTGGTTGGAATTGTCATCACCATCAGGTACCGCGCATGACGGAGGCAGTGGGATGGGAACCGGTAGTTGTTGGAAATATGCCCTAGAGACAATAATAAATTAGTTATTATTATATTTCCTTGTTCATGATAATCGTTTATTATCCATGCTATAATTGTATTGATAGGAAACTCAGATACATGTGTCGGTACATAGACAACACCATGTCCCTAGTAAGCCTCTAGTTGACTAGCTCGTTGATCAACAAATGGTTACGGTTTCCTGACCATGGACATTAGATGTCGTTGATAATGGGATCACATCATTAGCAGAATGATGTGATGGACAAGACCCAATCCTAAGCCTAGCACAAAGATCATAGTTCGTATGCTAAAGCTTTTCTAATGTCAAGTATCATTTCCTTAGACCATGAGATTGTGCAACTCCCGGATACCATAGGAATGCTTTGGGTGTACCAAACGTCACAACGAATCGGGTGGCTATAAAGGTGCACTACGGTATCTCCAAAAGTGTCATTGGGTTGTACGAATCGAGATGGATTTTCACTCCGATAAACGAAGAGGTATCTCTGGGCCCACTCGGTAGGACATCATCATAATGTGCACAATGTGACCAAGGGGTTGATCACGGGATGATGTTTTACGAAACGAGTAAAGAGACTTACCGGTAACGAGATTGAACAAGGTATCGGTATACCGACGATCGAATCTCGGGCAAGTACTATACCGCTAGACAAAGGGAATTGTATACGGGATCGATTGAGTCCTTGACATCGTGGTTCATCCGATGAGATCATCGTGGAACATGTGGGAGCCAACATGGTTATCCAGATCCTGCTGTTGGTTATTGACCGAAGAACGTCTCGGTCATGTCTACATGTCTCCCGAACCCGTAGGGTCTACACACTTAAGGTTCGATGACGCTAGGGTTATAAAGGAAGTTTGTATGTGGTTACCGAATGTTGTTCGGAGTCCCGGATGAGATCCTGTACGTCATGAGGAGTTTCGGAATGGTCCGGAGGTAAAGATTTATATATGGAAAGTTGTTGTTTGGGTTTTGGGAAAAGTTCGGGTTTTTCCGGTATTGTACCGGGAAGCTTCCAGAAGGTTCCGGAGGATTCCGGAGGGGTCCAGAGGTCCGGAAATTGTTCCACCACGTCCAATACAGTAGCATGGGCTGTAGGGGGCGCCCTAGCCTTAATGGGCCAGGGACACCAGCCCCCCAAGGCCCATGCGCATGGGAAGGGGGAAACCCTAAAGGGGAGGGCCTCCACTTGACTTGGGAGGCACTCCTCCCCCCTTGGCCCCCGCCCCAACCCTAGATGGGATCTAAGGGGGCCGGCCCCCTCTTCCCCCCCACCTATAAATAGTGGAGGGGTGGGAGGGCAGCCACACCCCAAGTTCTGGCGCAGCCCTCCCCCTCTCCCAAGTACTCCTCTTCTCCCGTGGTGCGTGGCGAAGCCCTGCAGGATTGCCACGCTCCTCCATCACCACCACACCGTTGTGCTACTGCTGGATGGAGTCTTCCTCAACCTCTCCCTCTCTCCTTGCTGGATCAAGGCATGGGAGACGTCACCGAGCGACGTGTGTTGCTGCGGAGGTGCCGTCCGTTCGGCACTAGGATCTCCGTGATTTGGATCACGACGAGTCGACTCCTTCAACCCCGTTCTCTTGAGCGCTTCCGCTTAGCGATCTACAAGGGTATGTAGATGCACTCTCCTTCCCCTCGTTGCTGGTTTCTCCATAGATAGATCTTGGTGACACGTAGGAAAATTTTGAATTTCTGCTACGTTCCCCAACAGTGGCATCATGAGCTAGGTCTATTGCGTAGATTCTTTGCACGAGTAGAACACAAAGTAGTTGTGGGCATTGATGTTGTTCAATATGCTTACCGTTACTAGTCCAATCTTGATTTGGCGGCATCGTGGGATGAAGCGGCCCGGACCGAACTTACACGTACTCTTACGTGAGACAGGTTCCACCGATTGACATGCACTTGTTGCATAAGGTGGCTAGCGGGTGCCAGGCTCTCCCACTTTAGTCGGATCGGATTCAATGAAAAGGGTCCTTATGAAGGGTAAATAGCAATTGACATATCACGTTGTGGTTTTTGCGTAGGTAAGAAACGTTCTTGCTAGAAACCCATAGCAGCCACGTAAAACATGCAAACAACAATTAGAGGACGTCTAACTTGTTTTTGCAGGGTATGCTATGTGATGTGATATGGCCAAGAAGAATGTGATGAATGATATGTGATGTATGAGATTGATCATGTTCTTGTAATAGGAATCACGACTTGCATGTCGATGAGTATGACAACCGGCAGGAGCCATAGGAGTTGTCTTTATTTATTGTATGACCTACGTGTCATTGAACAATGCCATGTAATTACTTTACTTTATTGCTAACCGGTAGCCATAGTAGTAGAAGTAATAAGTTGGCGAGACAACTTCATGGAGACACGATGATGGAGATCATGATGATGGAGATCATGGTGTCATGCCGGTGACGATGATGATCATGGAGCCCCGAAGATGGAGATCAAAAAGGAGCAATATGATATTGGCCATATCATGTCACTATTTGATTGCATGTGATGTTTATCATGTTTATGCATCTTATTTGCTTAGAGCGACGGTAGTAAATAAGATGATCCCTCATTAAAATTTCAAGAAAGTGTTCCCCCCTAACCGTGCACCGTTGCGAAAGTTCGTCGTTTCGAAGCACCACGTGATGATCGGGTATGATAGATTCTTACGTTCACATACAACGGGTGTAAGCCAGATGTACACACGCGAAACACTTAGGTTGACTTGACGAGCCTAGCATGTACAGACATGGCCTCGGAACACAAGAGACCGAAAGGTCGAGCATGAGTCGTATAGTATATACGATCAACATGAAGATGTTCACCGATGATGACTAGTCCGTCTCACGTGATGATCGAACACGGCCTAGTTGACTCGGATCATGTAATCACTTAGATGACTAGAGGGATGTCTATCTGAGTGGGAGTTCATAAGATGAACTTAATTATCCTGAACATAGTCAAAAGATCTTTGCAAATTATGTCATAAGCTCGCGCTTTAGTTCCACTGTTTAGATATGTTCCTAGAGAAAATATAGTTGAAAGTTGACAGTAGCGATTATGCGGACAGTAGAAAGCTTATGTCCTTAATGCACCACTCAGTGTGATGAACCCCAAAAGTCGTCTGTGGATGTTGCGAACATCGGACATACACGTTTTGATAACTACGTGATAGTTCAGTTAAATGGTTTAGAGTTGAGGCACCAAAGACATTTTTTCGAAACGTCACGGAACATATGAGATGTTTCGAGGGCTGAAATTGGGATTTCAGGCTCGTGCCCACGTCAAGAGGTATAAGACCTCCGACGATTTTCTTAGCCTGCAAACTAAGGGAGAAAAGCTCAATCGTTGAGCTTGTGCTCAGATTGTCTGAGTGCAACAATCACTTGAATCGAGTGGGAGTTGATCTTCCAGATGAGATAGTGATGTTTCTCCAAAGTCATTGCCACCAAGCTGCTAGAGCTTCGTGATGAACTATAACATATCGTGGATAGATATGATGATCCTTGAGGTATTCACGATGTTTGACACATGAAAGTAGAAATCAAGAAGGAGCATCAATTGTTGATGGTTAGTGAAACCACTAGTTTCAAGAAGGGCAAGGGCAAGAAGGGATACTTCATGAAACGGCAAATCAGCTGCTGCTCTAGTGAAGAAACCCAAGGTTGAACCCAAACCCGAGACTAAGTGCTTCTGTGATAAGGGGAATAGTCACTGGAGCAGAATTACCCTAGATACTTGGTAGATGAGAAGGTTGGCAAGGTCGATAGAAGTATATTGGATATACATTATGTTAATATGTACTTTACTAGTACTCCTAGTAGCACCAGGGTATTAGATACCAGTTCGGTTGCTAAGTGTTAGTAACTCGAAATAAAAGCTACGGAATAAACGGAGACTAGCTAAAGGGGAGCTGACGATATGTGTTGGAAGTGTTTCCAAGTTTGATGTGATCAAACATCGCACACTCCCTCTACCATCAAGATTAGTATTAAACCTGAATAATTCTCATTTGGTGTTTGCGTTGAGCATAGACATGATTGGATTATGTCTATCGCAATACGGTTATTCATTTAAGGAGAATAATGGTTACTCTATTTATTTGAATAATACCTTCAATGGTCTTGCACCTAAAGGAATGGTTTATTGAATCTCGATCGTAGTGATACACATTTTCATGCCAAGAGATATAAGATAGTAATGATAGTACCACTTACTTGTGGCACTGCCATGTAAGTCATATTGGTGTAAAACGCATGAAGAAGCTCCATGTTGATGGATCTTTGGTCTCACTCATTTTGAAAAGTTTGAGACATGTGAACCATGTCTATTGGTGTATACGCATGAAGAAACTCCATGCAGATGGATTGTTTGGACTCACTTGATTTTGAATCACTTGAGATATGCAAATCATACCACATGGGCAAGATGACTAAAAAGCCTCATTTTTTCAGTAAAATGGAACAAGATAGCAACTTGTTGGAAGTAACACATTTTGATGTGTGCAGTCCAATGAGTGTTGAGGCATGCATTGAATATCGTTATGTTCTTACTTCACAGATGATACGAGTAGATGTTGAGTATATTTACTTGATGAGACACAAGTCTGAATTATTGAATGGTTCAAGTAATTTCAGAGTGAAGTTGAAGATCATCGTGACAAGAGGATAAAATGTCTATGATATGATCATAGAGATGAGTATCTGAGTTACGAGCTTTGGCACGCAATTAAGACATTGTGGAAATTGTTTCACAATTAATACCGCCTGGAACACCATAGTGTGAGGGTGTGTCCGAACATCATAGTTGCACCCTATTGGATATGGTGCGTACCATGATGTCTCTTATCAAATTACCACTATCGTTCATGGGTTAGGCATTAGAGACAACCGCACTCACTTTAATAGGGCACCATGTAATTCCATTGAGATGACACCGTTTGAAGTATGGTTTGGAGAAACCTATGTTGTCGTTTCTTAAAAGTTTGGGGCTGCGAGGCTTATGTGAAAAGTTTCATCATGATAAGCTCGAACCCAAAACGGATAAATACATCTTCATAGGATACCCAAAATGGTTGGGTATACCTCCTATCTCAGATCCGGAAGCAAAAGTAATTGTTTCTAGAAACGGGTCCTTTCTCGAGGAAAAGTTTCTCTCGAAAGAATTGAGTGGGAGGATAGTGGAGACTTGATGAGGTTGTTGAACCGTCACTTCAACTATTGTGTAGCAGGGCATAGGAAGTTGTTCCTGTGGCGCCTACACCAATTGAAGTAGAAGCTTGTGATAGTGATCATGAAGTTTCGGATCAAGTCACTAACGTACCTCATAGGGTGACAAGGATGCGTACTACTTCAGAGTGGTACGCAATCCTGTCTTAGAGGTCATGTTGCTAGACAACAATGAACCTACGAGCTATGGAGAAGTGATGGTGGGCCCGGATTCCGACGAATGGTTCGAGGCCATAAAATCCGAGAAAGGATCCATGACTTTGGAAGAAATACTTGATGGTCGTAAGGCCGTTGGGTACAGATGGATTTTAGAAGAAAGACAGACAATGATGGTAAGAATCACCACTAAGAAAGCTCGACTTGTCGTTAAGATGTTTTCCGACAAGTTCAAGGAGTTGACTACGGTGAGGCTTTCTCACTCATAGCGATGCTAAGAGTCTATTGGAAATGGATTAGCAGTTACTGCATTATTTATGAAGTCTTGCAGATAGAATGTCAAAACATTGTTTCCTCGACAGTTTTCTTGAGGAAAGGTTGTATGTGATACAACCAGAAGGTTTTGACAATCCTGAAGAATGCTAACAAATATGCAGAACTCCAGCAATCCTTCTAAGGACTAGAGTAAGCATCTCGGAGTTGGAATGTGCGCTTTGATGAGATGATCAAAGATTTTGGGTTTATACAAAAGTTTATGAGAAACTTGTATTTCCAAAGAAGTGAGTGGGAGCGCTATAGAATTTTTGATGAGTATATGTTGTTGACATATTGTTGATCAGAAATGATGTAGAATTTCTAAAAAAAGCATATAGGGTTATTTGAAAAAGTATTTTTTAAGGGAAAACCTGGATTAAGCTACTTGAACATTGAGCATCAAGATCTATGAGGATAGATCAAAACCTCTTAATGGTACTTTCAAATGAGCATATACCTTGACATGATCTTAAAGGTGTTCAAGATGGATCAGTCAAAGAAGGAGTTCTTGCCTGAGATGTAAGGTACGAAGTTAAGACTTAAAGCTCGACCACGGCAGAATAGAGAGAAAGGACGAAGGTCGTCCCCTATGCTTCAGATGTAGGCTCTATAGTATGCTATCTTTGTGTACCGCACCGGAAGTGTGCCTTGCCATGAGTCGATCAAGGGTACAAGAATGATCCAGAATGGATCATTGGACAGCGGTCAAAATTGTCCTTGGAGTAAATAAGGACATGTTTCTCGATTATGGAGGTGATAAAGAGTTCGGCGTAAAGGGTTACATCGATGCAAGCTTTAACACCTATTCGAGTGACTCTGAGTAGCAAACCGGATACGTATAGTGGAGCAACCATTTGGAATAGCTCCAAGTGGAGCGTGGAAGCAGCATTTACAGAATGACCTAGAGATTTGTGAAGTACATACGGATCTGAAAGTTGTAGACCCGTTGACTAAAACCTCTCTCACAAGCAAAACATGATCAAACCCTAGAACTCATTGAGTCTTAATCACATGATGATGTGAACTAGTTTAATGACACTAGTAAACTCTTTGGATGTTGGTCACATGGCGATGTGACGTGTGAATGTTAATCACATGACGATGTGAACTAGATTATTGACTCTAGTGCAAGTGGGAGACTGTTGGAAATATGCCCTAGAGACAATAATAAATCAGTTATTATTATATTTCCTTGTTCATGATAATCGTTTATTATCCATGCTATAATTGTATTGATAGGAAACTCAGATACATGTGTGGGTACATAGACAACACCATGTCCCTAGTAAGCCTCTAGTTGACTAGCTTGTTGATCAACAGATGGTTACGGTTTTCTGACCATGGACATTAGATGTCGTTGATAACGGGATCACATCATTAGCAGAATGATGTGATGGACAAGACCCAATCCTAAGCCTAGCACAAAGATCGTAGTTCGTATGCTAAAGCTTTTCTAATGTCAAGTATCATTTCCTTAGACCATGAGATTGTGCAACTCCCAGATACCGTAGGAATTCTTTGGGTGTACCAAACATCGCAACGTAACTGGGTGGCTATAAAGGTGCACTACGGTATCTCCGAAAGTGTCTGCATTGGGTTGGCACGAATCGAGGCGGGATTTGTCACTCCGATAAGCGGAGAGGTATCTCGGGCCCACTCGGTAGGACATCATCATAATGTGCACAATGTGACCAAGGGGTTGATCACGGGATGATGTTTCTGAGCGAGTAAAGAGACTTGCCGTAACGAGATTGAACAAGGTATCGGTATACCGACGATCGAATCTCGGGCAAGTACTATACCGCTAGACAAAGGGAATTGTATACGGATCGATTGAGTCCTTGACATCGTGGTTCATCCGATGAGATCATCGTGGAACATGTGGGAGCCAACATGGGTATCCAGATCCCATGTTGGTTATTGACCGGAGAACGTCTCGGTCATGTCTACATGTCTCCCGAACCCGTAGGGTCTACACACTAAGGTTCGATGGCGCTAGGGTTATAAAGGAAGTTTGTATGTGGTTACCGAATGTTGTTGGTCCGGATGAGATCCCTGAACGTCACAAGGAGTTCCGGAATGGTCCGGAGGTAAAGATTTATATATGGAAAGTTGTTGTTCGGGTTCCGGAAAAAGTTTGGGTTTTTCCGGTATTGTACCGAGAAGCTTCCAAAAGGTTCTGGAGGATTCCGGAGGGGTCCGGAGGTCCGGAAATTGTTCCACCACATCCAATACAGTAGCATGGGCTGTAGGGTGGCGCCCTAGCCTTAATGGGCTAGGGACACCAGCCCCCCCAAGGCCCATGCGCATGGGAAGGGGGAAACCCTAAAGGGGAGGGCCTCCACTTGACTTGGGAGGCACTCCTCCCCCCTTGGCCGCCGCCCCAACCCTAGATGTGATCTAAGGGGGCCGGCCCCCTCTTCCCCCCACCTATAAATAGTGGAAGGGTGGGAGGGCAGCCGCACCCCAAGTTCAGGCGCAGCCCTCCCCTCTCCCAAGTACTCCTCTTCTCCTTGGTGCTTGGCGAAGCCTGCGCAGATTGCCACGCTCCTCCATCACCACCACGCTGTTGTCTTTGCTGCTGGATGGAGTCTTCCTCGACCTCTCCTCTCTCCTTTCTGGATCAAGGCATGGGAGACATCACCGGCTATACGTGTGTTGAGCAGCGGAGGTGCCGTCCGCTCGGCACTAGGATCTCCGGTGATTTGGATCACGACAGTCGACTCCTTCAACCCCGTTCTCTTGAACGCTTCCGCTTAGCAATCTACAAGGGTATGTAGATGCACTCTCCTTCCCCTCGTTGTTGGTTTCTCCATAGATAGATCTTGGTGACACGTAGGAAAATTTTGAATTTCTTCTACGTTCCCCAACAGTAGTCCTCCATCTCCTCGACATGGATGGAGACAGGTAGCAGATGAGGGGCCTAGCAAACTGGGAAACGTGTTCTGGGTCGGCACGGTGGTCAACTCTGTCGCCCGCTGGCAAGAGTAGCTCGGAGGAGCGCGGGATGTTGTCAGGGTTAGCAGTCCAGGCGAACAGACGAAACTCCGACATGTCCCGCCCGGAGCTCGTCTCCGGCGCCAAATCCTCCATGAGACAGAATGGGGTGAGCAAGAACTCCGGAGGAGCGCGACCAGGTGTGATCCGGAATACCACGGATCGAAATGCGCACTCGGAAGCGCGCCGCACTGCCGGTGAGATGGCACCAGGGACTGAATAATAGCCGGAAGCACGGGGCACAAAGACTGCCGACTGTGATGCGGGCGCGGTCGTCACGGGACCGGAAGCGGATGAGGAAGTCACCGGGGAAGTGGTGGCGGACGGAGATATCAGCATGGCGAAGGTCGAAGGAGACACGGAGGGCCTTAGTGACCTCATCAACAGAGACGCCGATGCGGTTGCCCGCGATGGTGGCCACGAGAGCGGACTACAAGGCAAGTTCCGCCTCCTCCATCTCGGCACTCCACGGGAGGTAGCAGACCACTGCTGCCGGTCGTAAAGAGGGATGCCCAGACATGGGGGATGCCGCGCGGGACGGCGAACTCGACCGAGCTGCGGGGAGGGACGCCGAGGCCGATGAGGGGACACGCATCAAGGCGGCAGACGGAGGGGTGCTGCTCGAGGACGCGGGAAGGCGGCGGCTTGCCGAGGTTGCAGGGGAGGCCGGAACTCGACGAGGAACCAGGTCGCGGCGCGGAGGTCGCGGGCGGGGGCGAGGATGGCGGTCGCGGGCGCGGATAGCAGTCCACCCCGCATCCGCAGGCGAGGCCACGGGTTCCTCCATCGGAGAAACGTGGTGCATTTCGGAGCGAGGCCACGGGCGGGCGGTGGGCGGGGGAGAAGCCAGCGCTGGCGTGGGGCCTTGGGCGAAGCAGCAGGGAGCCGACTGGTTGGCATCGCTAGCGGAGCGCGAGATCGCCTGTGTCTGAGGGTGGGCATGGCGGCATGCGCGAAGAGCGCCAGATTTGGGCGGTGGACGCCGGGGCGGAGTGGCGCCGCGGTGCTGCTCGAGCAGGGTGGGCGCTAGGAGCAGGCTAGGGCAGGCTCATCTGTGGTGGTTTAGTCATACATGCTCAACCAGGTCTGGTTTTTTCTTTCTAGGATTTTTGGGCCAGGTATAGTTCGGTTTTTTTCTTTTTCTTTCTATTTAGCTATTTTTGTCATCATTTTTTGGAATCCAGAGACTTCTCACAAATGGGTAAACCTTTTTAAAATTCTTGGATTTTTAAAAATGCATAATTTTTTTAAAATTCGTGATTTTTTAAATTCACAAATTATTACCAAATTCATGTTTTTTGTCAAATGCATGTTTTTCCCTTTAAAATCACAAAAAATCAGCCCATGAACAATTATTTTTCAGAATCATGAAATTGTTTCAAATTCATAATTATTTTGAAAATTGATGATCATTTTCTGGTTTCACATTAAAAAAACATTAGACATTAAAGCAACAAAAAAAGTATTCTGAAAAAGACTGATGGAAAGCAACAGAGTCTAACAGCCTAGCACCCGAGGCTTTACTGGACTGTAGCCTGTTTAATCTTGCGCGAGCGAGATGCGAGAGAGCAACTAATTAACGAGCGCTCCTTGAGGAGCCTCGCAACGATCAGCGCCACTTGGCGCACTCTTAGCCATTCGCCACGTGTCGCGCTCTTGGCGCTTCCTCCGGATTTTATTTTTTTATTTTTCCGCACGAGTTTTCGGCTTTTTAAACGGTTTTTGGGTATTTTTGACGCTTTGGTTTTTCACCGATCTTCTATAGCTTTTCAACAAAAAATATTCGAAAAAAAAATTTGCGCAAAAAATGTATTTTTTTGCGAGAGTCACGGTTTTGTTTTCGTGAGAGGCATGGTTGTGCTTTCGCGAGAGGCACGGCCGTGCCTCTTGAAAAAAAACGTGTTTTTTGGTTTTTTTTCATTTCGCGAGAGGCACGGTTTTGCTTCTGCGAGAGGCACGGTTGTGCTTTCGCGAGAGTCACGGCCATACCTCCTCGGAAACGAAAAAAAACATGTTTTCTGTTTTTTTTTCTCGCGAGAGGCACGGTTTTGCCTCCTCGGAAACGAAAAAAAACATGTTTTCTGTTTTTTTTTCACGAGAGGTACGGTTTTGCTTCCGCGAGAGGCACGGTTGTGATTTCGTCAGAGGTACGGGCGTGCCTCTTTCGGAAAGGAAAAAAACAAGTTTTATATTTTTTTTCTTTCACGAGAGGCACGGTTTTGCTTCCGCGAGAGTCACGGTTGTGATTTCGTCAGAGGCAAGGGCGTGCCTCTTTCGGAATGAAAAAAAACCCGTGTTCCCGGTTCGGTTTTTTCGTCCGGTTTTTTCATTAAAAAAAATTCGTCAAAACCCATCAACATGGGATCTAGTTTTGAAGATCTCAACGCGAGGAATCCAACGGCGAAAGCGGTTCAAAATTTGGATGCACGGTTTAAGAGATAAAACATTCTGAATAAATGAATCTATGAAAAAAGGAAAAACTATCAGGTTGCGACAAGTGGCGCACATGCAACGCGCCACTTGTCGCAACCTGAGAAAGTTGGAGTGATCTCCGCAAGGAGTACTCCTTAACTAGTGATTTCGCGAGATGCGAACGAGCGCTAAGGGCACTGAGAAGGGGAGCGGTTGTGTCTCGCTTATAGCAACACACAAGCTTGTCTCGCTTCAGGCGTCGCTCGTAATGGGCCAGCTCAAGTAGCTTTGTGCAGATTAGTTTGTTTTTCTTGTTGTACATAATTACCCATGTGTTGCTATAGGTGTAAAAACATGTTGATTGTTCCATTCCACTTCTGATTAATGAATTACATATTAGAAATTGGTATTTATTTGAGATTGATTTTTAGAGATTCATTTAGCAACTTGGTTAGGAAGGTGACCCCGTAACATTAATTACAGAGTTATTTTGCATTACAAATGAAAAATAAAACCATTATTGCAAAAAAAAAAACTGCTATTGTCTTGTAATACATGGCAGACATATTATTGGTGATTGAAGAGGCTACCTGCATGCAGGGGGAGTTGAACGAAAGTGTCTTTGCCAGCAGGAAAAGGAACACTACATGTTTTTAGGCAGTAGAGATGTTTTCATTCTTTAATCTTTCTGTATTTTCTTTTGTTCATATATTGAAAATAACATTCT
The DNA here is from genome assembly GCA_021437245.1 of Aegilops speltoides. Taxonomy (NCBI): domain Eukaryota; kingdom Viridiplantae; phylum Streptophyta; class Magnoliopsida; order Poales; family Poaceae; genus Aegilops; species Aegilops speltoides. The sequence goes on from CM038144.1 coordinate 363,783,914, forward strand.
AAATATATTCACAAACTTAAATTTACTTTCAAACTTGAATAATATTAATGTCGTGTAAACAACCTTTTAGCGTAATGTTTGAGAATGTTCAAAGAAAATGTCTCGACATTGAAAAAATTGTCACACAATTAGAATAAATGTTTATACAATGTAAAAACGTTCAATTAATTGAAAAAATGTTTTGTACCATTCAAAAAATGTCCATTACATTAAAAATGTCACGAATTATGTTCATGATTTTTTTCATTTTTTATAAAATTTAAAATGTTCACATAGTTTTAGGAAAATGGTTGTATCATTCAAAAAAAACAATAACGTGTAAGTAAAAACAATTAGCCAAAAATATATTTTTAGAAAACATTTATAATATATTTATAAATATTAAACATGTATAAAAACGTTTTAGTTGTATATAGAAAATATAGAATGTGTGAAAAATAGTTGTCAAACATATGTTTAAAAATGCTAATCATATATTTTAAAATGTTAAACATCAATGAAAAAGTATAATATGTATGAAAAATGTAGACATGTGTTGGAAAATTAAGTCAATAGAAAAAAAAAATAAAAAACAAAGAAAATCCGTCAAAAGTGAAGAGAGAAAGAAAGAAAACCGAAGGAAATAAAGAAAGAGAAAAAAAGAAAGAAATGAAGAAAAGACTAAATAAACCGGAGAAAATCCGAAGAAAACGGTGAAAAAAGTTCGATAAAACCACTAGAAAAAACTCGTGTCCAGCTACAATACTGTGTCGGCCTAGTAGCACAATGCTAGAAGCGAGACGGAACTAAATCGTGCAAGTGGCGAGAAATAACCTTGGCGCTCCGGAAGAGCTCTCAGTACCCATGCTTAGGCCTTTCCTTACACGCGCTTAGGTCCAGTTTGGTTTGTGTCCTGGACACCACGCCCGGGAAATATTGATGCCTGGTACTGGCCAGAGAACTTGAATTTTTTTGCCTGGTCAGGCCACTATAGTAAAGCGTTGTTTGGTTCATGACCTGGCCTGAGGAGCGCTAAAAAGTCGATCTGGCCTCTGACAAAGCGATTTGATTCCTCCTCTAACGCCTCGTTTCTTGGGCCCTGCAATTAATAAGCTCAGGCTGCTACTCCAGGCAAGCTTAGGCGTCCAATATCAGTTGCCTGAGGCTAACCAACTTTCCTCGTTTTGGGGCCAGGCTAATTGTGTTGTCATGTTTTGCGGCTAGGCTAGCTCCCTTGTCCCTAGGACTTCAACCAAACAGGAGCCAGGCAGCTCCCAGGGAGGCACCAGACTAGGCATGAAACGTCCCAGACTTGAACCAAACTAGCCCTTAGTCATCCGTGAACTGCAATAGAGACTTAGTGAGGCCTTACCCTATCTATTTTTCCTTTTGATGAGAATGAGACCTTAAGTTACCCTATTTATCTTCTTCTTGTGATGAAGCCTTACCCTATGTTTTTTCTGTGACTAAAAAGAAAACCCTATGTTTTTTCTTTCAGAATATTGGTACAATATCGTTTCAGGCTTGGAAACTATTCAGGAGTTTTGCTCCAAAAAAAAAACTATTCAGGAGTTGACCATCAGTTGGAACTTTTTGCTTTTCACCTTTTTCTGACTCCCACCGTTTCAAAATAAGTATCTCAAATTTGTACTAAGCTCAAGACATTTATTTTGGAATCGGATGGAGTATTATATACGGGAAACGTTCAGCATATATGGCATGGTCAGGTCAATGTCAGGTAAAGAAAAATGCATTGGTATTTGTCAAGCTAAAACAATCAAGGAAACCTATACTAGGCGTTGCATTGCACTCAAACAAGAGATTCAGATGAAACGCCGCCTACAGATTTCAGTTCTCAACGAGCCTGCCAGGAAGAGTGAAGAGAGGACGTTCCATTTTTTTCCAATGCAGTGGCACCTGTCACAGAACATATTGATCATTAAAAAATGGAATAGTGCATGCATGCAAAAAATACTCCTTGGAGAAGTGCCTAGTGCATCTCTACATGTCGCATCAACGCGTGATCCAGCGTGTTCGAGTGAGAACGCGCTGGGCGAGTCCAAGACGGCTGCTCAGTCGACCATCCCGGTCAAACTCAAACAGATGATGTGTCTAAAGTCTAAAGTCTAAACCCACAACACCGCGTGCCACTCTAGCTAGAGCAGAACCTTCTATCGCATGGGCCTTGCACGAAAATGACCACTCCATCTGTTTGTTTAATTACTTCAGAATGGTCCCTTTTTTGCGAGATAGTAGCAGTATAAAAATAACAGCCTTTCACTATCAGAAATATGATAAGTGCCATGCGGTCCCTTTATAACTATTTAACGTTATTATCGGGCAGCATCGAGCCGTCAAGATTACCGACGGAGCGGGTAAACCTTGGGATTGGTCATTTGGTTGGGAGATACAGCTGCAGCCGCTTGTACAAAGACCAGACTACGGCACGGAGTCATTGTTCTTCACGTGTTCCTTCGTGGCATGCCACCTCATTTACCTGGCCAACTTGGACTCGATCTCGGAAAAGCAACTGCCTCGCTAGCTGCCGCCACTTGCGAGAGAGCCAGCAAAACCATGCTCTGATGCGTGGAACGCGCCGAGTTGCCGGCTTGCCATTAACCATCGGTTACGCACGTGGTGTGCTTGGCTTCTCTTATCGGCGTTGAAGGATTATCAAGAACAAATCAAAATGTTTCTGTACTAATCAATTCAATTAGTGGTAACTGTTGCTACGAGGAATAATGTAATTAGTTATATGCTGTTCTAAATAAAATGAAGCCTGAAAGAACCATTAGTAAATAACAAGGTCGGTCGGCAAGAGATGGATTCAGTTATGCTTGTTAGAAGGGATAGAGAGGGATTGGTTAAATAATTGTCGCGGAATATGATGGATGTATTACTGAGCCTCGAGGGCGAGTATATATTGAGTACAAGACTTGGAGGGTAAGACTCCTCCTAGAGATAAGATGGAAATGATTCTATCTAATCTCGGACAATCTTTACTACTAAATATATCTCTAACATCCCCCCGCAGTCGTAGCAGTAGCGTTGCGAACAACAGGAGCGTTGCAGACGGTCAGGCTGGAGAGAATAGCAGTCGACGGACTGACATCACCCCGCAGTCGTAGCGGGAGCGTCGTGGATGGTATCGCGTCGCGGACGCGTTGACTGTTGAGGAAGCCGACGAGTTGCTCAAGCGGATGATAACCCTTTGTGCCGTTGTTGAGGTAGCTGAGAGTGTGGGTGGTGTGGCCATGGTCGAGGTAGCCGTGCGAAGAACGCCGTGGTCGATGTCTAGTCGGGGTAGCCGGTGTCGAGGTAGTCGCCTGGAGCCGCGGGCGCAAGGAGGCGCCGTGTTAGTCATAGGCGCAGTGGTGTCGAAGTAGTGGTGCGCCGGGAAGAAGACGGTGTTGACGATGGGTCGTGCAGGGTTTGCCAAGCCTGGGGACACGTCGTAGACGAAGACACACGTCGGTGTTACCAGCATCGAGCATGCGTAGGCGGACGAAGACGAAGTTGACGAAGCGCCGACCAGGCTTGCCAGGCCCGGGGACACGTCGTGGATGAAGGCACGCATCGGTATTGCCAGCACCGGGCATGCGGAGACGAGGGACCTGCACGAGCTGTACGCCAATGTCGTAGAAGTCAGAGAGGCCTGCAGAGAAGGAGACTCGACGACGATTGTGGCGCCAATCGGCGAGGGCCGATGTCGCCCGCGATTGTCGGAGTAGATGAAGTGGTCGGGGTAGATGACGGTGACGCTGGCGACGGGCTGGTGCAGTGGTGCTAGACGAAGACGAAGGAGGGTGGACCGTCGGTGGCGATGGCTACAGAGGTAGCAGCGACGACAGCCGAAGAAGAGCGGCGGCGGCGGCCTGACAGCGGCAGCGGTAACTAGGTTAGTATCGCGGCGGCGATGCTCGAAGTAGGGGAGAAACCCTGACAACGTGACGAAGACCGGCGCGGACGGTGGTGCTCCCGTGCCGAGGGAAACGACACGACGCATACCACGGGGGTCGACGCGCGGTGACGGCGGAGTGGACCGCGTGCCGCGGCGCTATGGCCCGAAGGGCAACGCAGCAGCGACGGGCAGCTCGAGGCGACGGCGGGAAGACCTTGGGAAGGCAGCGGGTACCGCGGGCCGCGGCGCAGCGGCGAAACCCGGGTCGGTGCAACCGCTGGAATGGTCTCGGGACGACGGCGTGGACTGCGTGCCACACTCGCTACGGTCCGACGGGGCGACGCAGTGGCAGCGCGAGGGTCGGTGCAACCACGAGGATGACCTAGAGCGGACGGCCTCGGGGCAGCGGTAGACCGCGGGCCGCGGCACTGCAGCCTGAAGGGCGACGCAGCGGTGACGCGGATCAGTGCAGCCGGAAGAAGAACCACGGGGCGGCGGCGCTGCTGCCCGATGGGGCGACGCAGCGGCAGCCCATTGCTCGATCGGTGTAGGGGCGCGTTGTACTCGGAACGGTCTTCACGGGGCCTGCCGAGGCGCGCGCAACCGACGGGCCAGGTCGATCGCACGGCATAGATGAGGCGGATCGTGACGGCGGGTGAGTGATCGATCCGATCACGTGCGAGGTCGAGGACGCCGCTCGATGGAGGCGGGCTGGTGGCGGAGTCCGAGATGAAGCCGGCGGTGACGGACGGTGTGGGACGTCATGCGGACGAGCGCGTCAGAACCGCACCCGGGCTGCCAAAGCAGTCCCGGCGCCCGGGCAGCGAGGCCTGAGCGACCAATGTAGCTGCGGCGCCCGAGCTGAGGCAGCCGAGGAGCCTGACGCAGTCGGCCCGACGCAGCCGGGGATGAGGCCGTCGTGCAGACGCGGCGGAGGCAGGTGACGTGGATCGATGGGCGGGTCGGCACGCGAATGGCGGCTATGATGGGCCGCCATATGGCGCGGGGCCGCCGGGTCGGGGCAGGTGTCCCGGTCGGAGCAGGCGGTGATGGCCAGCGTAGATCGACGGGCGGGCCGGCACGCGGACGACGGTCGTGAGGGCCGCCTGTCGCACGAGGCCGCTGGGTCGGTGAAGAAGCTGGCTGGTCGCGCTGGTTGCGAAGTAGAGGTGCGTGGATGTCGACGGCGGCGGGCGACGCAAACCATCAAGCATAGATCGAAAAATCAAAAAATAGACGCTGATCAAAGCGACTGGCGAGAGAGAGAAAACCCGGATCAAAGGATCGGGAAAAAAGACTCTGTAGGGCAGCCGGTCAACACGACCGACAGACGAACCCTAGGTACAGGCGGCGCGGCCCCCGGCGAGGGTCACGGAGGGCGACCGTCCCGGGTGCGGCGCGCGGGTGTGAAAGCGGCGGCAGCTAGGGTTTATAATCGATTAGGTTGATACCATGTTCGAAGAGATAGAGAGGGATTGGTGGAATAATTGTTGCGGAATATGATGGATGTATTATTGAGCCTTGAGGGCGAGTATACATTGTGTACAAGAAAGACTCCTCCTAAAAATAAGATGAAAACAATTCTATCTAATTCCGAACAATCTACTACCAAATATATCTCTAACAATGCTCACCTCGCGTGGATCCAGTTTTAACCGCTTACGATGCGCCAGCTTCATCAGCGTGCATGTTTCTTAGGAATAAGGTCGGGGAAGCACATGGCTTTAACTACACCTGATGCAATGGGGGGAGAACTTGGATAGCCAGCTCATAAAATCCATTGGCTCACCCGCAAAGCGATGGATTCAAACGTCAATCCGCACCAACGCGGCTGGTGACAATAAACAAACTAATCAAGCACCATTGCGGTGTGGACCGCCCTGCTGTGACGCCGCACCAATTCAGCGACACTGTAGCCACCGTCATCCACCACTGTCACCAACCGCTAAGCAGCCTATGCTCCATTGACCTACATATATGTATGCTCCTAGCCCAACATAGTTAACTACTGGAGAGAGAGAGAAAGAGCAGAAAGATCACCAGAGAACCGCAATCAGTTTTTGTGTCAATGGGTCCTTACTTTCTTTTATTATTATGAAATTACTAAAACCTTTTAGATTCAGCCTTGCTATATTTTGTTGTCAGTGTGTCTATTTTTTGGCACTTGACTCCATTTCCATGCGACAATTGTCATTTTGTCGCGAACCCTGGGATCTTGATCCTATATCATTAATACCTCTCATCATCTCTCTATTGCTCTCCTGGTCGCAAAGCGAGGTCTTCGCCAACTTGTACATGCACCACCGCCATCCATCATTCGCATGTGTTGCCAACCTGAATAGGCCAACACTCACAAAGTCACAAGGCCATAGCCCCCCCTCCCCCTCCCCCCCAACTTACTCCCTTCTCTGAAGCCATCTCCATTGTGTTTTCTCTAATGAATCTCGTGCCATCACCTCGCATGGCTCCTACCCTGAACTAATGTTGTTGTTCCTCTCCCACCTCAACAAATCGTCTACATGTCAACATGGCCCACCGGTCACCTTTCCATGTTCAACTACCACTGCTGCTAGACAATCCTCTAAGTTCGAATACATAGAAAGACCTCTGCCCGAACCCCTTAACCTTAACCTTGCCCGCAGTAGAGTAATGTCAATGACAACACCATTGGTACTTGGGGAGCACATGAAGAGCAACCACATGCAACAACAAAGAAGCAGAAGAATAAGAAAGCAAGAAGTAGGACAAGAATTGTGAAAGGACAAATTTGTCCCTAAGTGGGTGTTGGTGCTAGACAATCCATTAGGGAACTAATAGTATTCATGAGTTATATGAACACATCTATTCCCATGAAAATGGAAGAAATGTAGTAAAAAACCCTCTACACAAAAATCAATAGGAAGATGACATATAAAATTATGTTATGTTTTTCTTCTCTATGTTAGTGGTAGGAAAGCCATAATGTATGTATGCTCGGGGAAGGAAAGAGGCTCAAGATTGTACTCTAGATTGTCAAGATTGGCTACTGGACATCCTAGAATATTAGTCACAGGGTTCCAAATCTTCGGTCCCCGGAGTGAGCTCGGAGGCTTTGAGCTTATTTCGGGTCATCTAGTCCCACTACTATAAAACCAAAATATTTTTTTGCCCTAGAACTCTAGACTTGACCCGGAGGTTTGAGGTGACACACAAAAAAATCCATATAGCAAAAAATAGGGGGGGGGGCTATTGTAGGACATTTATGAGTTTTAAGGGGAGGGGGAAGGTCGAATAGACTAGTTTGAAGTTTTAGTTGGCCAAATTTAAGCATAATCTACGGATGAATGTATTTTACACCCATATTGAAGTATATATCCTAAGATATTTTCTTTGATCATCACTTCAACTTGTCCACTAATCACTAATAATTGCTTAACCTTAACCTTGCCCGCAGCAGAGTAATGGCAATGAAAACACCATTGGTACTTGGGGAGCACATGAAGAGCAAGCACATGCAACAACAAAGAAGCAGAAGAATAAGAAAGAAAGAAGTAGGACAAGGATTGTGAAGGACAATTTTGTCCCTAAGTGGGTGTTGGTGTTAGACAATCGATTAGGGAACTAATAGTATTCATGAGTTATATGAACGCATTATAGTCCCATGAAAATGAAAGAAATGTAGTCAAAGACCCTCTACACAAAAATTCAATAGGAAGACGACATATAAAAATTATTGTATGTTTTTCCTTCTCTATGTTAGTGGTAGGAAGGCCATAATGTATGTATGCTCGGGGGAAGCCCAGAGGCTCTAGATTGTACTATGGATTGTCAAGGTTGGCTACCGGACATGCTAGAATATTAGCCACAGCAGTCCAAATCTTCTGTCCCCGGAGTTAGCTCGGAGGCTTTGAGCTTACTTCGGGCCATCCAGTCCCACTACTATAAAACCAAAATATTGTTTGCCTCAGAACTCTAGACTTGACTCGGAGGTTTCAGGTGACACACACAAAAATCCATATAGCAAAAAATAGGGAGGCCTATTGTAGGACGTTTATGAGTTTTAAGGAGAGGGGGAAGGTCGAATAGGCTGAAGTTTTAGTTGGCCAAATTTAAGCATAATCTACGGATGAATGTATTTTACACCCATATTGAAGTATAAATTCTAAGATATTTGAAAGTGTAACTAATCCCCGGATGGTTTTGGTAATTAATAACAACATATATGTCATTGAACTAATGGCTATTCAAAGATAGATTTCAGGAAAGTTCAATGTTGGCATGGTAAGGACATGTGGATGTGGACCCCTCAAAATGCTAAGGAAGCATATTGGCAAAAGCTTCAAGACTCTTCATTTTTGGTTGAGTGATCCAAGAGCACATTGAGTCCATAGAAAAGCCAATTCTATTAAAAGGGGATGAGGTTTTGATCATGACTTGTTTTCTCAAAGTGCTTGAAGATATTGCTCCCAAATCCTCAGCCACTTTCCCACATTCCCATCTGTCAAAATCCTAAAGCCAAACTCGGTCTCACCAAAACTCTCACACCCGGACCCACTGAGTTACTCAAGATAGTGCCACTAGCCAAACCCTAGAAACGCGGTACAACCGAGATGGCATTCGGTCCCACCAAAGTGCAGTGACCAAGTTCCTGTAACCAGTCAAAATCATTTTGGAATTAGCGAGATGAAACGATCGGAACTACCGAGATGAGGTTCTGCTTAGGTCATCAGTAAGCGGTCCCACTAGTGGATCTGTTTGGTCTCACCCAAAAGCCTAACGTTCGAATCTTTCACACTGTTCGGTCTCATTGAGATTTCTATTTGGTGTCACCGAGTTGTGCATAAAGTTTGTAACGGTTGGATTTTTGGTGATGGCTATATATACTCCTCCACCACTCACTCTCAGAGAGAGCCATCAGAATGAAACTACACTTCCACCATTCATTTTGTGAGAAAGAACCACCTACACTTGTGTTGAGATCAAGGCATTCCAATCCAACCATTTGGACCTTGATTTCTAGCCCCCCCAAGTTGCTCTCCACTCCAATCCTACTCCTATCCAAGCCAAATATGTGAGAGAGTGATTGAGTGTTGAGGAGACTATCATTTTAAGCACAATAGCAAGGAATTCATCATCATCAACAAAATCTATTACCTTTTAGAGAGTGGTGTCTCCTAGATTGGTTAGGTGTCACCTGGGAACCTCCAAGATCATATGGAGTTGAACCAAGGAGTTTGTAAGGGCAAGAAGATTGCCTACTTCATGAAGATCTACCCCGAGTGAGGATAGTCCTTCGTGGACGTAAGCCATGGTAGAATAGACAAGGTTGATTCTTCGTGGACCCTTCGTGGGTGGAGCCCTTCGTCGACTCGCGGAATCGTTACTTTCCATGGGTTGAAGTCTCCACCAACGTGGATGTACGGTAACACCACCTATCGAAACCACACCAATAATTACCGTGCCTTCATTGAGTTTGATTTCTTCAATCCCTCCTTTACGTTCATATGCAAAGTCTTTACTTTCTGCTGTTCAACTCTTAGACCTGCATGTGTAGGAGGTTGCTTGACTTGGCAGAATTGCTAAAACTTGCCTACAACTAAAATTGGGGAAAGGCTAGGTTTTTATTTGGTCAAGTTGTCTAATCACCCCCTACAAACATACTTTCGATCCTACAAGTGGTATTGGAGCTTTGGTCTATATTGCATTGGTTTCACAACCTAGGAGAGTATGTCGTCTAGTGAGGGAAACTATCACTATAGAGGTCCATATTTCGATGGTACAAACTTTGCTAGTTGGAAGCATAAGATGAAAATGCATATTCTTGGTCATAACCCCGCAGTTTGGGCTATTGTTCGTGTTGGCTTCCAAGGTGAATTCTTTGAGGATGGAAAATAACCGGATCACGAAGCAACCGCGGGAGAGTTGAAGATGTTGCAATACAACACTCAATCATGTGACATTCTCTTCAACGGTTTGTGCCCCAACGAGTTCAACAAGATTATCCGCCTTGAGATTGCAAAGGAAATTTGGGATACTTTGGGTGATATGCACGAAGGTACCAAGTCCATCAAGGAATCCAAGTTGGATGTGCTTCAAAGTCAACTTGACAAGTTCAAGATGAACGATGGTGAAGGAGTCGCTGAAATGTACTCTAGGCTCGCTCTCATAACAAATGAGATTGCTAGCTTAAGAAGCGAAGAGATGACTGACAAGTTCATCATCAAGAAGATCCTTAGAGCCTTGGATGGAAAGTATGATACCGTGTGCATACTGATCCAAATGATGACAAATTACAAAGATCTTAAGCCCACAGAAGTCATTGGAAGGATTGTTTCTCATGAGATGTCACTCAAGGACAAAGAGGAGCTCCATGCTACTGCTACCTCTTGAGCAATGTGTTGGTTTTCCTTGAAGAGGAAAGGGTGATGCAGCAAAGTAGCGTAAGTATTTCCCTCAGTTTTCGAGAACCAAGATATCAATCCAGTAGGAGGCTCCTCAAAAGTCCCACGCACCTACACAAACAAACAAGAACCTCGCAACCAACGCAATAAAGGGGTTGTCAATCCCTTCACGGTAACTTGCAAATGTGAGATCTGATAGAGATAATAAGATAAGATAAATATTTTTGGTATTTTTATGATATAGATTGAAAAGTAAAAGATGCAAATAAAAGTAGATGAAAACTTATATATAAAAGATAGACCCGGGGCCATAGGTTTCACTAGTGGCTTCTCTCAAGATAGCATAAGTATTACGGTGGGTGAACAAATTACTGTCGAACAATTGATAGAAAAGCGCATAGTTATGAGATTATCTAGGCATGATCATGTATATAGGCATCACGTCCGTGACAAGTATATCGAAACGATTCTGCATCTACTACTATTACTCCACACATTGACCGACGCCTGCCTGCATCTAGAGTATTAAGTTCATGAAGAACAGAGTAACACATTAAGAAAGATGACATGATGTAGAGGGATAAACTCATGCAATATGATATAAACCCCATCTTTTTATCCTCGATGGCAACAATACAATACGTGCCTTGCTGCACCTGCTGTCACTGGGAAAGGACACCACAAGATTGAACCCAAAGCTAAGCACTTCTCCCATTGCAAGAAAGATCAATCTAGTAGGCCAAACCAAACTGATAATTCGAAGAGACTTGCAAAGATAACAAATCATACATAAAATAATTCAGAGGAGATTCAAATATTTCTCATAGATAAACTTGATCATAAACCCACAATTCATCGCATCTCGACAAACACACCGCAAAAAGAGTTACATCGAATAGATTTCCAAGAAGATCGAGGAGAACTTTGTATTGAGATTCAAAGAGAGAGAAGAAGCCATCTAGCTAATAACTATGTATCTGAAGGTCTGTGGTAAACTACTCACAACTCATACGAGAGGCCTTGGATATGATGTAGAGGCCCTCCGTGGTCGATTCCCCCTCCGGCGGAGCGCCAGCGAAGGCTCCAAGATGGGATCTCGTGGATACAGAAGGTTGCGGTGGTGGAATTAGGTTTTCGTGGTGCTCCCGATGTTTTCAAGGTACGGGAGTATATATAGGAGGAAGAAGTTTGTCGGTTGACGCTCGAGGGGCCCATGAGGGTGGGGGCGCGCCCACCCCCAAGGGGCGCGCCGGGCACCCTTGTGGCCGCCTTGTTTGTTGCTTGACGTCCACTCCAAGTCTCCTGATTGGCATTTGTTCCAAAAAGATTGCTCCCGAAGGTTTCATTCCGTTTGGACTCCGTTTGATATTCCTTTTCTTCGAAACACTAAAATAGGAAAAAAAACAGCAATTCGGGCTGGGCCTCTGGTTAGTAGGTTAGTCCGAAAAATGATATAAAAGTGTAAAGTAAAGCCCATAAACATCCAATGGTAATATAATAGCATGGAACAATAAAAAATTATAGATACGTTGGAGACGTATCAAGCATCCCCAAGCTTAATTCCTGCTCGTCCTCGAGTAGGTAAATAATAAAAACAGAATTTTTGATGTGGAATGCTACCTAGCATAACCCTTAATGTAATTTTCTTTATTGTGGCATGAATTTTCAGATCCAAATGATTCAAAATAAAAGTTCATATTGACATGATAAACAATAATACTTCAAGCATACTAACAAAGCAATCATGTCTTCTCAAAATAACATGGCTAAAGAAAGCTATCCCTACAAAATCATATAGTCTGGCTATGCTCTATCTTCATCACACAAAGTATTTAATCATGCACAACCCCGATGACAAGCCAAGCAATTGTTTCATACTTTAGTATTCTCAAACTTTTTCAACTTTCACGCAATACATGAGCGTGAGCCATGGACATAGCACTATATGTGGAATAGAATGGTGGTTGTGGAGAAGACAAAAAGGAGAAGATAGTCTCACATCAACTAGGCGTATCAACGGGCTATGGAGATGCCCATTAATAGATATCAATGTGATTGAGTAGGGATTGCCATGCAACGGATGCACTAGAGCTATAAGTGTATGAAAGCTCAACAAAAGAAACTAAGTGAGTGTGCATCAACTTGCTTGCTCACAAAGACCTAGGGCGTTTTGAGGAAGCCCATCATTGGAATACACAAGCCAAGTTCTATAATGAAAAATTCCCACCAGTATATGAAAGTGACAACATAGGAGACTCTCTATCGTGAAGATCATGGTGCTACTTTGAAGCACAAGTGTGGTAAAAAGGATAGTAGCATTGTCCCTTCTCTCTTTTTCTCTCATTTTTTATTTGGCCTTCTCTTTTTTTTGGCCTTTCTCTTTTTTTTTGTAAAGTCCGAAGTCTCATCCCGACTTGTGGGGGAATCATAGTCTCCATCATCCTTTCCTCACTTGGGACAATGCTCTAATAATTAAGATCATCACACTTTTATTTACTTACAACTCAAGATTACAACTCGATACTTAGAACAAAATATGACTCTATATGAATGCCTCCGGCGGTGTACCGGGATATGCAATGAATCAAGAGTGATATGTATGGAAGAATTATGAAGGTGGCTTTGCCACAAATAGGATGTCAACTACATGATCATGCAAAGAGCAACATGACAATGATGATGCATGTCATAATAAACGGAACGGTGGAAAGTTGCATGGCAATATATCTCGGAATGGCTATGGAAATGCCATAATAGGTAGGTATGGTGGCTTTTTTGAGGAAGGTATATGGTGGGAGTATGGTACCGGCGGAAGTTGCGCGGCACAAGAGAGGCTAGCAATGGTGGAAGGGTGAGAGTGCGTATAATCCATGGACTCAACATTAGTAATAAAGAAGTCATATACTTATTGCAAAAATCTACAAGCCATTGAAAACAAAGTACTACGTGCATGCTCCTAGGGGGATAGATTGGTAGGAAAATACCATCGCTTGTCCCCGTCCGCCACTCATAAGGAAGACAATCAATAAATAAATTATGCTTCAACTTCATCACAAAGCGGTTCACCATACGTGCATGCTACGTGAATCACAAACTTCAACACAATTATTCCTCAAATTCATAATTACTCCACTATCATGACTCTAATATCACCATCCTCATATCTCAAAACAATTATCAAGCATCAAATTGATCATAGCATCCAATTCACTTTCTATGATAATTTTTATTATACCCAACTTGGATGCCCATCATTCTAGGACCAATTTTATAACCATAGCAAATACCATGATGTTCTAAAAGACTCTCAAAATAATATAAGTGAAGCATGAGAGACCAACAATTTCTACAAAATAAAGCCACCACCGTGCTCTAAAAGATATAAGTGAAGCACTGCAGCAAAACTATCTAGCTCAACAGATATAAGTGAAGCATATAGAGTATTCTAACAAATTCCAAATCATGTGGATCTCTCCCAAAAGGTGTGTACAGCAAGGATGACTGTGGTAATCTAAAAAGCAAAGACTCTTATCATACATGATGCTCCAAGCAAAACACATATCATGTGGCGAATAAAAATATAGCTCCAAGTAAAGTTACCGATAAACAAAGATGAAAGAGGGGATGCCTTCCGGGGCATCCCCAAGCTTAGGCTTTTGGTTGTCCTTGAATATCTTGGGGTGCCATGGGCATCCCCAAGCTTAGGCTCTTACCACTCCTTGTTCCATAGTCCATCAAATCTTTACCTAAAACTTGAAAACTTCACAACACAAAACTCAACAGGAAATCACATAAGCTTCGTTAGTGCAAGAAAGAAAAACCACCACATAAGGTACTGTAATGAACGCATTATTTATTTATATTGGTGTTAAATCTACTGTATTCCTACTTCTCTATGGTTCATACCCCCCGATACTAGCCATAGATGCATCAAAATAAGCAAACAACACACGAAAAACAGAATCTGTCAAAAATAGAACAGTCTGTAGAAATATGTAACTTTAGAATACTTCTGAAACTCTAAAAATCCTAACAAAATAGGAAGTCCTGCGCAATTTGTCTATTGATCTACAGCAAAAAAATCAACGAAAAAGCACGTTTTTGTGAATTACTAAAATTATTTTCGTGCGCGCAAAAGTTTCTGTTTTTCAGCATAATCAAATTAACTATCACCGCAGGTTATCCTATAGGTTCTACTTGGCACAAACACTAATTAAAACACGAAAACACATCTAAACAGAAGCTAGATGAAATATTTATTACTAAACAGAAGCAAAAAGTAAGAAACAAAAATAAAATTGGGTTGCCTCCCAACTAGCGCTATCGTTTAACGCCCCTAGCTAGGCAGAAAAGCGAGAATAGATCTAAATAGTGCAATCTTTAATTTTTAATTTCTTAGTGGAGTCATGCTCGAATCCGGGAGGTTCTTTATGTTTCCCTTCATATTCGGAAATTTTTAGATCTAAAGAATCCAACCGCTTATTGCAAAGAGAAATCAACATATTCATGCGGTGAAGATGTCCGCTAATGCTCTTGAGGGGTTCAAGAGACTTTTGTAAAAAGATTGTTACTTCACAAATCTTTCCAAAAACTTGTGTCTACTTGGGTAGGATGCGTCCCCCCATTTTGAGATAGTGTTCCCACTATTCCCTCTATGATTCCATGCGCAATATTGGGATCAATTTCGATAAAATTACCCTTGGCAACACAATCCAAGAGTTGTCTATGGGACATATCTAGTCCCACATAAAAATTGCGAAGTAAAATCTTGAAATTCACCTCTAAGGTGCAGTTACGATAAGATTCTATCATCCTATACCAAGCATCTTTTAAGTTTTCTCCTTGTATTTGCTTGAAGTGAAGAACTTCAAACTCGGGAGACAAAGGAGCGGACAAAGGACTAGCCATAACAATAAACTAACTCACACACGGGCGCAAAAAAGGCAAGCGAGAGAGAGAGGAGAACAGGAAAGAGAGGGCGAATAAAACGACAAGGGTGAAGTGGGGGAGAGGAAAACGAGAGGCAAATGGCAAATGATGTAATGCGAGGGAGATGAGTTTGTGATGGGTACTTGATATGTCTTGACTTGAGCGAAGACCTCCCTGGCAACGGCGCCAGAAATCCTTCTTGCTACCTCTTCAGCACTGTGTTGGTTTTCCTTAAAGAGGAAAGGGTGATGCAAAGTAGCGTAAGTATTTCCCTCAGTTTTTGAGAACCAAGGTATCAATCCAGTAGGAGGCTCCTCAAAAGTCCCACGCACCTACACAAACAAACAAGAACCTCGCAACCAACACAATAAAGGGGTTGCCAATCCCTTCACGGTAACTTGCAAAAGTTACATCTGATAGAGATAATAAGATAAGATAAATATTTTTGGTATTTTTATGATATAGATTGAAAAGTAAAAGATGCAAATAAAAGTAGATGAAAACTTATATGATAAAAGATAGACCCGGGGGCCATAGGTTTCACTAGTGGCTTCTCTCAAGATAGCATAAGTATTACGGTGGGTGAACAAATTGCCATCGAGCGATTGATAGAAAAGCGCATAGTTATGAGATTATTTAGGCATGATAATGTACATAGGCATCACGTCCATGACAAGTAGATCGAAACGATTCTGCATCTACTACTATTACTCCACACATCGACCGACTCCTGCCTGCATCTAGAGTATTAAGTTCATGAAGAACAGAGTAACGCATTAAGAAAGATGACATGATGTAGAGGGATAAACTCATGCAATATGATATAAACCCCATCTTTTTATCCTCGATGGCAACAATACAATATGTGCCTTGCTGCCCCTGCTGTCACTGGGAAAGGACACCGCAAGATTGAACCTAAAGCTAAGCACTTCTCCCATTGCAAGAAAGATCAATCTAGTAGGCCAAACCAAACTGATAATTCGAAGAGACTTGCAAAGATAACAAATCATACATAAAAGAATTCAGAGGAGATTCAAATATTTCTCATAGATAAACTTGATCATAAAACCACAATTCATCGGATCTCGACAAACACACTGCAAAAAGAGTTACATCGAATAGATCTCCAAGAAGATCGAGGAGAACTTTGTATTGAGATTCAAAGAGAGAGAAGAAGCCATCTAGCTAATAACTATGGACCCGAAGGTCTGTGGTAAACAACTCACAACTCATAGGAGAGGCCTTGGAGATGATGTAGAGGCCCTCCGTGGCCGATTCCCCCTCCGGCGGAGCGCCGACGAAGGCTCCAAGATGGGATCTCGCGGATACAGAAGGTTGCGGCGGTGGAATTAGGCTTTCGTGGTGCTCCCCGATGTTTTCAAGGTACGTGAGTATATATAGGAGGAAGAAGTATGTCGGTTGACGCTCGAGGGGCCCACGAGGGTGGGGGGGGGGGGGCGCACCGGGCACCCTCGTGGCTGCCTCGTTTGTTTCTTGACGTCCACTCCAAGTCTCTTGGTTGGCATTTGTTCCAAAAAGATCACTCCCGAAGGTTTCATTCCGTTTGGACTCCGTTTGATATTCCTTTTCTTTGAAACACTGAAATAGGCAAAAAAATAGCAATTCGGGCTGGGCCTCTGGTTAGTAGGTAAGCCAAAAAATGATATAAAAGTGTAAAGTAAAGCCCATAAACATCCAAAACGGGTAATATAATAGCATGGAACAATAAAAAATTATAGATACGTTGGAGCCGTATCAACTACTTCTTGAGCTTACATTGGTTTTTCCCTTGAAGAGGAAAGGGTGATGCAACAAAGTAGAGATAAGTATTTCCCTTAGTTTGAGAACCAAGGTATCAATCTAGTAGGAGACAACGCACAAATCACCGAATACCTGCACAAACAATCAAACAAACTTGCACCCAACGTGATAAAGGGGTTGTCAATCCCTTCACGGTTACTTGCAAAAGTGAGATCTGATAGAGATAGATAAACGATAAAGTAAATATTTTTGGTATTTTTGGTTTATAGATCGGAAAGTAAAAGATTGCAAAAAGATTAGATCGGAAACTAATATGATCGAAAATAGATCCGAGGGCCATAGGTTTCACTAGAGGCTTCTCTCAAGATAGAAAATAATACGGTGGGTGAACAAATTACTGCCCTGCAATTGATAGAAAAGCACAAAGTTATGACGATATCTAAGGCAATGATCATGAATATAGGCATCACGTCCGTGTCAAGTAGACCGAAACGATTCTGCATCTACTACTATTACTCCACAAATTGACCGCTATCCAGCATGCATCTAGAGTATTAAGTTCATAAACAACGGAGTAACGCATTAAGCAAGATGACATGATGTAGAGGAATTAACTCAAGCAATATGATGAAACCCCCATATTTTTATCCTCGATGGCAACAATACAATACATGCCTTGTTGCCCCTACTGTCACTGGGAAAGGACATCACAAGATTGAACCCAAAGCTAAGCACTTCTCCCATTGCAAGAAAAACCAATCTAGTTGGCCAAACAAAATCAATAGTTCGAAGAGAATTACAAAGATATCAAATCATGCATAAAAGAATGATTCAAATAATATTCATAGATAAGCTCATCATAAATCCACAATTCATCGGATCTCGGCAAACACAGCGCAAAAAAGTATTACATCGAATAGATCTCCAAGAACATCGAGGAGAACATGGTATTGAGAATCAAAGAGAGAGAAGAAGCCATCTAGCTACTAGCTATGGACCCGTAGGTATGTGGTAAACTACTCACGCTTCAGGGCAATAGAGTTGATGTAGAAGCCCTCCGTGATTTAATCCCCCTCCAACAGGGCGCCGAAAAGGTCCCTAGATGGGATCTCACGGGTACAGAAGGTTGTGGCGGTGGAAAAGTGTTTTCGTGGATGCCTCCGGTGGTTTGGGGATATATGGGAACATATAGGCTAAAGAATTAGGTCATGAGGCGCATGAGGGGCCCACAAGGGTGGGGGGCGCGCCCTACCCCCCTGGGCGCTCCCTCCGTCCTTGTGGCCACCTCGTGGCTCCTCCGACTTTATCTCCAAGTCTCCTGGTTCGAGAAAAATCACCGTGAAGGTTTTATTCCGTTTGGACTCCGTTTGGTATTCCTTTTCTGCGAAACTCAAAAACAAGGAAAAAAATAGGAACTCGCACTGGTCTGTAGGTTAATAGGTTAGTCCCAAAAATAATATAAAATAGCTTATTAATGCATATAAAACATTCAAAACAGATAATATAATAGCATGGAACAATAAAAAATTATAGATACGTTGGAAGCGTATCAAGCATCCCCAAGCTTAATTCCTGCCCGTCCTCGAGTAGGTAAATGATAAAAATAGAATTTTTTATGTGGAATGCTACCTAACGTATTTATCCATGTAATTTCTTTATTGTGGCATGAATGTTCAAATCCGTAAGATTCAAAACAAAACTTTAATATTGACATAAAAATAATAATACTTCAAGCATACTAACAAGGCAATTATGTCTTCTCAAAATAACATGGCCAAAGAAAGCTTATCCCTACAAAATCATATAGTCTGGCTATGCTCCGTCTTCATTACACAAAATATTCAAATCATGCACAACCCCATTGACAAGCCAAGCAGTTGTTTCATATTTTTGATGTTCTCAATCTTTTTCAAATTTCACACAATACACGAGCGTGAGCCATGGACATAGCACTATAGGTGGAATAGAAGGTGGTTGTGGAGAACACAAAAAGAAGGACATAGTCTCACATCAACTAGGCATATCAACGGGCTATAGAGATGCCCATCAATAGATAACAATGTGAGTGAGTAGAGATTGCCATGCAACGGATGCACTACAGCTATAAGTTTATGAAAGCTCAAAAAGAAACTAAGTGGGTGTGCATCCAACTCGCTTGCTCACGAAGACCTAGGGCAATTTGAGGAAGCCCATCATTGGAATATACAAGCCAAGTTCTACAATAAAAAAACTCCCACTAGTATATGAAAATGATAACATAGGAGACTCTCTATCATGAAGATCATGGTGCTAGTTTGAAGCACAAGTGTGATAAAAGGATAGTAGCATTGCCCCTTCTTCCTTTTCTCTTATTTTTTATTTGGGCCTTCTCTCATTTTTTTGGCCTCTTTGTTTTTTTTCGTCCGGAGTGTCATCCCGAGTTGTGGGGGAATCATAATCTCCATCATCCTTTCCTCACATGGGACAATGCTCTAATAATGAAGATCATCACACTGTTATTTACTTACAACTAAAGAATTACAACTCGATACTTAGAACAAAATATGTCTCTATATGAATGCTTCCGGCGGTGTACCGGGATGTGCAATGAATCAAGAGTGACATGTATGAAAGAATTATGAATGGTGACTTTGCCACAAATACGATGTCAACTACATGATCATGAAAAGCAATATGACAATGATGATGCATGATACGTCCATTTTGCATCATGCTTTTATTTCGATATTTATTGCATTATGGGCTGTTATTACACGCTATGTCACAATACTTATGGCTATTCTCTCTTATTTTACAAGGTTTACATGAAGAGGG
Organism: Aegilops speltoides; assembly: GCA_021437245.1. Lineage (NCBI taxonomy): Eukaryota > Viridiplantae > Streptophyta > Magnoliopsida > Poales > Poaceae > Aegilops > Aegilops speltoides. Next base: position 363,803,678 of record CM038144.1, read on the forward strand.
AGAATGCCGGTAGCTGGGATTCTGGGCTGGAAAAGGAGCAAATATTAGAGACCTATTCTGCACAGCTCCAAAAGTCCTGAAACTCCATGAAAGTCATTTTTGGAATTAATGATAAATATTCGGCGGAAGAAGTACCAGAGGGGGCCCACACCTTGGCCACGAGGGTGGGGGGCGCGCCCTACCCCCTAGGCACGCCCCTGCCTTGTGGGCCACGTGGCAGCCCTCTGGTGCCCATCTTCTGCTATATGAAGTCTTATACCCTGGAAAAAAATCATAAGCAAGCTTACGAGACAAAACTCCGCCGCCACGAGGCGGAACCTTGGCGGAACCAATCTAGGGCTCCGGTGGAGCTGTTCTGCCGGGGAAACTTCCCTCTGGGAGGGGAAAATCATCAGCATCGCCATCATCATCGATCCTCTCATCGGGAGGGGGTCAATCTCCATCAACATCTTCACCAGCACCATCTCGTCTCAAATCCTAGTTCATCTCTTATATCCAATCTTTGTACCCAAACCTCAGATTGGTACCTGTGGGTTGCTAGTAGTGTTGATTACTCCTTGTAGTTGATGCTAGTTGGTTTATTCGGTGGAAGATCATATGTTCAGATCCTTAATGCATATTAATACCCCTCTGATTATGAACATGAACATGCTTTGTGAGTAGTTACGTTTGTTCCTGAGGACATGGGTGAAGTCTTGCTATTAGTAGTCATGTGAATATGGTATTCGTTCGATATTTTGATGAGATGTATGTTGTCTCTCCTCTAGTGGTGTTATGTGAACGTCGACTACATGAAACTTCACCATTATTTGGGCCTAGAGGAAGGCATTGGGAAGTAATAAGTAGATGATGGGTTGCTAGAGTGACAGAAGCTTAAACCCTAGTTTATGTGTTGCTTCGTAAGGGGCTGATTTGGATCCATATGTTTCATGCTATGGTTAGGTTTACCTTAATACTTCTTTTGTAGTTGCGGATGCTTGCAATAGGGGTTAATCATAAGTGGGATGCTTGTCCAAGAAAGGGCAGTACCCAAGCACCGGTCCACCCACATATCAAATTATCAAAGTAACAAACGCGAATCATATGAGCGTGATGAAAACAAGCTTGACGATAATTCCCATGTGTCCTCGGGAGCGCTTTTCTCATTATAAGAACTTGTCCAGGCTTGTCCTTTGCTACAAAAAGGATTGGGCCACCTTGCTGCACTTTATTTACTTTCATTGCTTGTTACCCGTTACAAATTATCTTATCACAAAACTATATGTTACCTACAATTTCAGTGCTTGCAGAGAATACCTTACTGAAAACCGCTTGTCATTTCCTTCTGCTCCTCGTTGGGTTCGACACTCTTACTTATCTAAAGGACTAAATAGATCCCCTATACTTGTGGCTCATCAAGACTCTTTTCTGGTGCCGTTGCCAGGGAGTGAAGCTCCTTTGGTGAGTGGAACTTGGTAAGGAAACATTTATATAGTGTGGTGAAATTTACTGTCACTTGTTACTATGGAAACTAATCCTTTGAGGGGCTTGTTCGGGGTATCTTCACCCCGACCAGTAGAGCAAAGATTTGCTCCTCAACCTACTGAACCTACTTAAAGTGTTTACTTTGAAATTCCTTCGGGTATGGTAGAGAAACTGCTAGCTAATCCCTTTGCAGGAGATGGAACATTGCATCCCGATTTACACCTTATCTATGTGGATGAAGTTTGTGGATTATTTAAGCTTGCAGGTATGCCCGGTGATGTTGTTAAGAAGAAGGTCTTCCCTTTATCTTTGAAGGGAGATGCATTGACATGGTATAGGCTATGTGATGATATGGGATCTTGGGACTATAAACGATTGAAATTGGAATTTCACTAGAAGTTTTATCCTATGCATCTTGTTCATCGTGATCGTAATTATATATATAATTTTTGGCCTCGCGAAGGAGAAAGCATCGCTCAAGCTTGGGGGAGGCTTAAGTCAATGTTATATTCATGCCCCAATCATGAGCTCTCAAGAGAAATGATTATTCAAAAAATTTATGCTCGGCTTTCTCTCAATGATCGCACCATGCTCGATACTTCTTGTGCTGGTTCTTATATGATGAAGACTATTGAATTCAAGTGGGACTTATTGGAAAGAATTAAATGCAACTCTAAAGATTGGGATTCCGACGATGGTAAGGAGTCAGGTATGACACCTAAGTTTGATTGTGTTAAATCTTTTATGGATACCGATGCTTTTCGTGGATTTAGCACTAAATATGGACTTGACTATGAGACAGTAGCTTCTTTCTGTGAATCATTTGCTACTCATGTTGATCTCCCTAAGGAGAAGTGGTTTAAACATAATCCTCCCACTGAAGTAAAAGTAGTTGCACCTGTTACAGTTGAAGAAAAGGTTATCACTTATAATGATCCTATTGTTCCTTCCATTTATATTGAGAAACCACATTTCCCTATTAGGATAAAGGATCATGCTAAAGCTTCAACTGTGGTTCTTAAGAGTAATACTAGAACATATACACCGCCTGAGCAAATTAAAGTTGAACCTAGTATTGCTATGGTTAAAGATCTCTTAGCTGATAATATTGATGGGCATGTTATTTCCTTTTGTGAACAAGCTGCTAGAATCGCTAGACCTGATGCTAAGACACATAGACTGTCAGTGTACTAAAGTAGGGGTACCTTAGTATCCCGAACTTGTGCACGGGCAGTCGCAGCGCCCAGCGGCAAGGCTTGCCGGGCGCCCGCCAAGATCCTCCGTAGCTCATATTGATGCCATTCAAGAACAAAGTGTTTTAACTAAGAAGACAAGACTCCGGCAAGAGAAGCTTGCCGGGAAGGACAAGGCCCCGGCAAGAGGAGCTTGCCGGGAAGGCCAACCAAGGCATTTCAAGAAACTTGCCGCGGTGCGCCGCGCGTCCCGGCAAGACCCGGCGAGCGACAAGCTTTCGGGTGCGACAAGACAACGACCGCGGCAAGGCGCTTGCGCGGCGGTTACCTCTCTCGCTTGCGCTCTAGCGCATCCAACGACGTGTCGCCCCAAGATCGTTCCTGGCGCACGTGGCAGGCAGCTGTGCAGCCAAGCGGTGCGAGGTGGCAAGTGGAGATGACGAGAAGGCCATCGTGGCAAGCGGTGGCGCCCCAAACGGTCGTTTTCTGCACTGTTTGGACGACCGGACGGGCATTAAATGCCCTTGTCCCCTGCCGTCAGAGTTAGGTAGGGTGCACTGTAGATAGCAGTTGTACCAACCCCTCTTTTTACATTTGTACCCCTGTCTGCGTTGCCACCTGTCGGTGACCCCTTTAGCCTATAAAAGGAGGCCCATGCGCAACGTAGAGGGGGTTCGACTCATTCGAAACTACACCACTCTCACACTCTCAAAGAACAGAATACAACCACAAAGCAGCAGTAGGAGTATTATCTCTCCGGAGAGCTCCGAAGCTGGGTAAAAATCCCTCGCGTGCTCCGCCTCGATCTGCTCTTCGTGCGCCCTCCGCTCCCTGCCGGACCGAGAAGGGGCCCTGCCCCATAGGTGTTCGTTCCCCACGACATCTTTGGCGGCCACTTTCTTGGTCTCTGGTGAAGCTGTCTTTGCCTTCTTGCACTTGCCGGTGGAGCTCGATGGTGCGTCCTCGACGGTAGCGCAGCACTTCGAAGAGGTGCGCTTGCTTTGGAGTGGGCATCGAGCTCTTGCGGACTTGGTCTTCTTCTTCCCCGGAGCTTCAGCGACAAGTGTCTTCGCGATCTGCTGCGGCTGCCGCTTCCGTAGATCTTGTCGGTGCAGATAAGGGCATCTTTCTTGTCGCCAGGGAAATGACACTTATCGGACCGGGCATCTTGAGCACGTTGTAGGCATAGTGAGAGGCTGCCATGAACTTGGCGAAGCCGATTTGACCGAGTATCCCATTGTAGGGCAATGGGAAATCAGCAACATCAAAGGTGACCTTCTCTATCCCGAAGTTCAGCTCACGCCAAATGTCACCGGCGGTGTGATCTTCCCTTCGCTTGCTCCTTCCCGGATTGATTCCTTGGAAAGTGCCGGTCTCTTCGAGCTCGCTGTCGGGGATCTGGAGCTTCTTGAGCACCGTGGAGGAGATCAGATTCAAGCCGGCCCCGCCGTCAACTAGCATCTTCGTGACCTTGAGGTTGCGGATAGTTGGTGAAACCAACATCGGCAAGCACCCGACGCAGTTATGCGATCAGGGTGATCCTCAACATCAAAGATGATAGGCGTGCTGGACCACTTTAGAGGCTTGCGCGATTCAACTGATGGTTCTGCTGCATTAACTTCCCGCACCCATCGCTTGAGCGGTCAAGGCGAGGTATGCAGAGAAGCACCACCGCCAACGCACAAAACCTCAGTAGCTTTCAAAACTCCCGCTTTCGTCGGCCTCATCCTCATCCATCTCTTCATCTTCGTCTTCGTCTTCGTCCTTGTCGCGGCCGCGGGGAGGCCTATCTCCTTGCCGCTGCTTAGCCTTGCCGCGGCGCCCCCCCCGGGCGGGACGCTTCTTGCCGGATCCTCCTCCACCTTCTTGGGCCTTCTCCTTGTCTCGCCGATCATATTCAGCTTTCTGCAGTTCAACAAGCTGCTCAACTTTCTTGCAAGTCTGGAGATCATGGCCCTTGGTGCGGTGGATCTTGCAGTACTGCTTGCCGGAGCCGTCTTGCTTGTCGGCGGCCACTACAGCCTCACCGGAGTTGCTAGCTTTGGCCTTCTCGGTGCCACCTCCCTTGCCGGACTGCTCGATGACTAGCACATCTTTTGCTTTTCTCTTTCTGTTGTTCCGCCGCCGGTTTTTCCTTGCCGGGGCGGCTTCCTCACTGTCAGATCCCGCTGCTCATGCGTTCTCTCCGGGGAGTTTCCTCCCCTCCTCAGCACGTGCACACTTGTCGGCCAGAGCATATAGCTCGCTGACATCTCTGATTTTGCACATCGCCATCTCCTCCCTCATCCTGCGACACGCGTTCGATGGAACGCGCGATAACCGCGCAGGGTGGACGTCTCGATGTTGCGCTGCACTGGCTGAATCTTTGAATGTACTTGCGCAGGGTTCTCCTTCCTTCGGGCGAGTAGATGAAGATCGCTCTCCGCCATGGGGCTTGTGGTCGCTGTGAAGGCGCCGACAAACCGATGGCACAGATCGCCCACGAAGAGATGGAGTTGTCCGGCAAGTGCATGAGCCAAGATCGACATTGGGCTTGAGCACCAACGGGAAGTAGTTGGCGAGGATCTTCTCGTCGCGCCCCCCGGCAGCCTGCACCGCGATGGTGTAGATGCTGAGGAACTCCGACGGATGTATCCTGCTGTCATACTTCTCGGGTACGTCTGGCTTGAAGTTCTTGGTACTGGGCCAGTGGACTTGCTGCAGCTCACGGGTAAACGCAGGACAACCTGCCGCGTACGGCAAGTCGCCTGGTTCCCCTGGCGCATGCATGTCGACAGTGGGCCCAGCGCGCTGGTCTGATTGACGCCGCGCTTCTCTCCGACGCTCGATACGGGTGCGAGCATCTTCGTGTTGTCGTTCTTGAAGAACTTGGAGCTGATCACGACGAGCTCGAAGATCTGATGATGTTGTGGAGTCAGTGTCAAGGTTGACCCGGCGAGTCGGTGATCTTGGCCTTCGGGGTGGGGAGTGCACAGTGGTCGCGCCCCCACCGGTCTTGTCGTCACCGGCTCACGCCTGGGCGTCTTGCCGCGGCTTCGATGTGCTCGGTTGCCGGGGAGTGTCGCCGTTGGCGAAGCCGATGAGGCTCTGAATGGTGGCGCTCCGACCGTCGATCTTGTCTGGCGCTGGAGGGTAATCTAGAAGCAGTTGAGCTCGGGCCAACGCTTCTTCTGGAGTCTTGGGTGGTGGCGGCGAACGGCGCGAGGAACAAGATATGCTCGTACTTCTAACGATGTTAGAAGGAGCAGCATCTCGTTCAGGCGACCGTGCCGCGCTCATGCCAGCATGTTGACGCGCATGTTGGTCTTGAGCATCCCGCGATCCACCAGCTTGGCCCTGACCCAACGAACGTATGGTACTGCGTGTACCATGGCGTTGTCGGTCCCGCGCCTCCTGAGATGGGCGTGGTGCGTGTACGGACGCCGAGGTCTGTGCAGCCAAGAAGGCAAAGACAGCTTCACCAGAGACCAAGAAAGTGTCCGCCAAGGAGGACGGCACTGGTGGTACCTTCACCATCAGTGCCACGCTTGACCCTAAATAGGAAAGCGCGCTCGTTGCTTTCCTGCGGGCGAATGTCGATGTGTTTGCATGGCAACCGTCTGACATCCCCGGTGTTCCCAGGAAAGTAATTGAGCACCACCTTGCCGTTTGTCCTCACGTGCGGCCCGTCAAGCAAAGAGTCAGGAAGCAAGCAGTGGAGCGACAGGAATTCATCGCAGAAGAGATCAAGAAGTTGGAAGCAGCGGGCCTTGTCCGAGGAGTGCTCCATCCCACGTGGTTAGCCAATCCTGTAGTCGTGCGTAAGGCAAACGGGAAATGGAGGCTTTGTATTGACTTCACTGATGTTAATAAAGCTTGTCCCAAGGATCCATTCCCTTTGCCGCGCATTGACCAGATTGTCGACTCCACGGCAGGATGTGATTTGCTTTCGTTCCTTGATGCATACTCAGGATATCATCAGATCTTCATGGCAGAAGAGGACGAAGAGAAGACCGCATTCATTACTCCATGTGGCACGCGTCTTTGCTTTATACGGATGCCTTCGGACTAAAGAATGCTGGTTCAACATTTGCAAGAGTAGTCAGTCATGCTTTTGAGCCACAGTTGCACAGGAATGTAGAAGCTTACATGGATGACATAGTGGTCAAGAGCAAGGACAAAGAAACTTTGGTCCGAGATTTGGATGAGACCTTTGCAAACCTGCGCAAGATCAATCTCAAGTTGAACCCCGAGAAGTGCGTGTTTGGAGTTCTTTCCGGCAAGCTTCTCGGGTTCTTTGTATCCCAGAGGGGGATTGAAGCCAATCCCGACAAGATCAAGGCCATTGAGCAGATCGAAGCATCGAAGCGCGTCAAGGATGTGCGAAGGCTTGCTGGCTGCGTTGCTGCCCTCAGCAGGTTCATCTCTAAGTCTGCTGAGCGCGCCCTGCCATTTTTCAAATTTTTGAAAAAGGCAGGTCCAATGAAATGGACTCCGGAAGCGGAGGCTGCGCTGCAGGACTTGAAGAGATACCTATCCTCCACCCCAATACTTGTTGCACCTAAGCCACAAGAGAAGTTGCTGCTGTATCTAGCGGCAACCAATCAAGTGGTTAGTGCTGCGTTAGTAGCAGAGAGGGAGGCGGATGATGAGCCAGCAATCACGGCAAGCGAGTCCAGCGACAAGCAGGGGGCTTCCCCGACAAGCTCTGGTCCCGACAAGGATAGATCTGTGCAGCCACAGGAAGAGAAACAGAAGAAGATGGTGCAGCGCCCAGTTTATTTTGTCAGTTCCCTTCTGCAGGGGGCTAGGTCAAGGTACTCTGGTGTGCAGAAGTTGCTTTTCGGCCTTCTCATGGCCTCGAGAAAGCTGCGCCATTACTTTCAAGCACATGAGATCACAGTGGTCACTCGCTTTCCGTTGAAGAGGATATTGCAGAATCCAGAAGCGACAGGCAGGATTGTCGAGTGGGCACTGGAACTGTCAAGGTTTGGCCTCAAGTTTGAGAGTACTTCGACTATCCAGAGCCGAGCATTGGCAGAATTCATAGCAGAGTGGACGCCAACACCTGATGAAGAAACTCCGGAGACGAGCATCCCCGTCAAGGAAGAAAGCAAAGAATGGACCATGTACTTTGACGGTGCCTTTTCGCTCCAAGGCGCCGGTGCGGGCGTGTTACTTGTCGCACCCACCGGAGAGCACCTCAAGTACGTGGTCCAGATGCATTTCCCCAAGGAGCAAGCGACGAACAATACTGCAGAGTATGAAGGCTTGCTTGCCGGACTTAGGATCGCGGCAGACCTTGGGATCAAAAAGCTTATTGTCAGGGGTGACTCGCAGCTTGTCGTCCGCCAAGTGAACAAAGATTATCAGAGTCCGTTGATGGAAGCCTACATTGATGAAGTGAGGAAGTTGGAAGAGCATTTTGATGTCCTGCAGATGGAACATGTTCCAAGAGCCTAGAACGATGTGGAACCAGGGATCTTTGTGCTCAAGCTAACTCAACGATCTGTAACACCATCAACTGGACAGAGCAAGAAGAGGAAGTTGATTTCTGGTGATTACTTTCCGGCTGAGCTCCCCGAAGCCGCCGCCAAGAAGGTCCCCAAGATCAACACCAAGAGTGCTGAGGAGCAGTCTGCTCCGACAAGCCCTAGGGTTTGTTTTGTTGAAGCAGATGCTCCCGACAAGTTTTGCTCCGGCAAGCTTGCCGGGGAACATCAAGCTCCGACTGAATCACAGATTCTTGCCGTAGAAGCGGATGTTCCCGCAGCGGCATTTACGCCTTTAGTCCTTGTTGTCGAGCCACAAGCTCCGGCATGGGCGCAGCAGATCGTTCGTTTCCTTCAAACAGGAGAACTTCCCGAAGAGCAAGAAGAAGCGGAGAAAGTAGCCCGGCAATCAAGTATGTACCAGTTTGTCGACGACGTACTGTACAGAAGGAGATTCAACGGAGTGAAATTGAAGTGCATTCCCCGGGAAGATGGACAGAAGCTGTTGGCGGAGATACATGGAGGCATATGTGGTCACCACATTGGCGCAAGAGCACTTGCCGGCAAAGCTTTCCGGCAAGGCTTCTTTTGGCCAACAGCCCTCCAGGATGCAACTGCACAAGTAACCAAGTGTGAAGCGTGCCAGTTCCACTCCAAGCAGATACATCAACCAGCTCAAGCTCTCCAGACAATCCTTTGTCCTCGCCATTTTCGTCCGGGGCTCGACATCCTGGCCCCTTTCCCGAGCCGTCGGGGCTTTGAGTACTTGTACGTGGCAATCGACAAGTTTACAAAGTGGCCGGAAGTGGAAGCGAAGTGAGGAAGGTGATAGCACGGTCGGTGGTCAAGTTCTTGGTCGATTGTTTGCCGCTTGAGTCCCTAACAGATCATCACCGACAATGGCACACAGTTCACAAGCCGCACCTTCATGCGAGACGCCCAAGATCTTGGCGCCAAGATCTGCTTCGCTTCGTTGCTCACCGAGAAGCAACGGTCAAGCGGAGAGGGCGAACGCCAAGCTGCTGCGCGGGCTCAAGACCGAACTTTCGGCCAGGCTGCACAGTGCGTATGAATTGATCGAGGAGCTGCCAGGTGGTTCTTTGGTCGATCAGACGACGCCAAATCGAGCCACCGCCGCACACCTTTTGCTCTAGTCTATGGAGCAGAGGCGCTTCCCCACGGAACTCGTATACGGATCGCCTCGAGTGCTCGCTTATATGAAGTTTAAGAAGAGCAGCTGCGGCAAGATGACGCGCTGCTCCTTGAGGAAGATCGTCTTCAGGCTGCTGTACAAGCTACTCGATACCAGCAAGCTTTGCGTCGCTACCATAGCTGCAAAGTTAATGCCAGAAGTTTTGAGGAAGGCGACCTTGTTCTTCGGCGCGTTCAATCCGCCAAGAATTCCAACAAGTTGACGCCTAAGTGGGAAGGCCCTTATCGGGTTGTAACACCCCGGATGTACCTTTCCATATTTGTAACTTCAACTATTGCCATTTCCGGATATGTGCTATGTTATTCCCTCCGTGGTTGGGTTTTGTTTTCGTTTTGCATTTTGTCCATGTCATGCATCTCATATCATGTCATCATGTGCATCTCATTTGCATACGTGTTTGTCTCATGATTCCGAACATATTCCCGTTGTCTGCTTTTGCAATCCGGCACTCCTATGTTCCCGGCGTCCCCTCTTGTTCTTTTTCCGTGTGCGGGTGTTGAACATTCTCGGAATGGACCGAGCCTTGACAAGTGGCCCTGGTATAGCACCGGTAGACCACCTGTCAAGTTTCGGGTCATTTGGAGTTTGTTTGGTACTCCAACGGTTAACCGCACCCTCGCAAAGGCCTCTTTTAAGTTGCAGCCCAACAACCCTCCAAAACAGCCCAATAACCCATCTAACTCCCCTCCATGCCCTCGGTCGTTCGATCACGATCGTGTGGGCGAAAACTACACCCCATTTGGACTCTCCTAGCTCCCTCTATGCCTATATATACACCCCTCCCCCGAAATCCCGGTTGAAACCCTAAAATCCCAGATCCGCCGCCGCCGGACGTGTCCGGAGCGGGCCGGACAACGTCCGCCACAGACACAGCCACTCCGGGGCTGCCGTGCCATGCGCCACATGCCACACCGCCCGAGCCCGAGCGCTGCCAGCGTCAAGGTTGAGGCTGATGGGGCCTGGATTCGCGCCGCCACCTGCTGCTGCCGCCCACCGCGCCGCCTCACATTGCGCCTTCGCCGCATACACTCACACAGATCAAGCCTTGCTCACGCCCACACACCACGCCAGCTGCATTTCCACACACACACACCAGCCGCGCCGCCCGCCACACGCATTCCCACCGCCACACAGCCTACCATTGCATGCTTGGCCACCACACACAGGCCAGCCTGCCACTGCACCACCGCTGCCGCCGCGCCACACATTCACACACACGCCCACATGGCTGGTCCCCGCCTCGGCCGCGCGCCGCCGCCGCCACCATCGCCCCCCCGCCGGCAACCTCTCCTCCGGCCGACCCGAGCTCCTCCGGCGACGAACTCCGGCGATCCAGATCCAAAATCCGCACGGTTGACTTTTCCCCGAACCCTCGTTTTTTTTCACCAAGTCCCTTTTCTGCATAATTTCGTGCAGTTTTCATAGCATCACATCTCCGCAACCGTGGCTCCGTTTTAGGCGTATAATATGTCAAATTGTTCGCCTCGAAGAGTACATCATTTCATTCCATTGCATCATTTGCATTTGAGCTCATCTTGATGCCCGAAATGCTGTTGGAAGATGGCTTCAGATCGTTAGTTTCAGAATCTTATCAGTTCGAGCTCTTTTGTCATTTTTGCCATGAATTATGTGTGCACCCTATGAACTTGAGTCCTACATGTGAGTTGAACATTGCCATGCCATCTTTCCAGGGGTATTTTCCATGTATTTTTGTGAGTTATGTGTTGACTAGAACAAGCATGCAAAGTAGGGATGATGATGTTGCTGATTTCAGGAACTTAGTGATTTCACTAAGTCTTGTCCTGCTGATAATTTTATGCCATATGTTCATGTTGTTACAGAGAGATCTATGCCCTTTTTGAGCATGATCAGTAAGGGTGTTTTGAACATATGGATGTTCTCTATCCAACCATGCCTTTGTTGGCATTTATGGAGTAGTCTAGCATGTCATTTTCGTGCTCTACTTTTGCTTGAAAATGTTTCCTGGCAGACTGTTTGCGTGAGATTCAATTTTCACGAGGTCGTTGTAGTTGATCCGTGTATGCTATGATATTGTTCTTGCCATGTATAGCTCCTATGCCATGTCTTCTTGATGGGTGTATGCTTAGTTTATCATGAGATGCTCTGTAGTGAGTGCATCGAGCTCACGAACATGCCATGTTGAATCTGTTTTTGCCATGTCCTGATATTTCACTAAGTCTGAAATCTGTAATAAAACTTGCAATGTTTACATGGGTGCCATCATTTCTTAGAGTCCTTTTTGGCTTATGGTCAGTAAGAGACTATTGAAATATGCTTTGAGTAGAATCATGTCATGCCTTGCTTTGCTATTATAAGTTCCTGTAGCATGTTGTTTGCTTGCTCTAAACATGCCTTCCTGATGTTAATTCCTGGCATGTTAGTATTTTCACTAAGTCTGTGAACCTGATATTTTGAGCACTTTCACCATGCTTGTTTGAACATGTTATGATGTGATTTAGCCGTAGCTCAGTGTTCCTGTTTTGTTAAGCATCTCCTGTAGTTCGTTGCCATATGCTTTGTTTTTATGTTGGGGTGCTGTAGCATAGTTTCGTGTTGCGTGCTAAGTAGCATCGGGCTGTTAAACGCAGTTTTGCGTCATTCTTGTTTTGCTTGTCATTTGCAAACCGTGCATCCGTTTCCGGTGATCTTTATGTCGATTTCAACCGAAATCATCTCATCTTTCCAGCGGCATACTTGGTTTTCCAATTTGATGCCCGGTTCATCATTTTTCCTTCCGGAGCATACATATGCATAGCATGTCACATCTCGCATAGCATGTCATGTTTTGCATCATACTGCTTGTGCATTGTTCCTTGTTTGATTGCGGTTCCGTTGCTTGTGTTCTTGCTTTCGGTAGAGCCGGGAGACGAGTACGTGAACGAGGAACCTGTTGAGAACACCTACGAGGATCCAGCCTTCGACAACTCTGAGAACCTTACAGGCAAGATGACCATACCTTCGATATCACTTCTATCTTTGCTTGCTAGATGCTCGCTCTTTTGCTATGCCTATGCTGCGATACCTACCACTTGCTATATCATGCCACCCATATTGCCATGTCAACCTCTAACCATCCATGTCCTAGCAAACCGTTGATTGGCTATGTTACCGCTTTGCTCAGCCCCTCTTATAGCGTTGTTAGTTGCAGGTGAAGATGAAGTTTGTTCCTTGTTGGAACACGGTTATTTTGGGATATCACAATATCTATTGTTTTAATTAATGCATCTATATACTTGGTAAAGGGTGGAAGGCTCGGCCTTATGCCTGGTGATTTGTTCCACTCTTGCCACCCTAGTTTCCGCCATACCGTGTTATGTTCCTTGATTTTATGCTCCTTACGCGGTCGGGTGATTTATGGGACCCCTTGACAGTTCGCTTTGAATAAAACTCTTCCAAAGAAGGCCCAACCTTGGTTTTACCTTTTGCCACCTATACCTTTTTTTCCCTTGGGTTTCGCGAGCCCGAGGGTCATCTTTATTTACCCCCGGCGGTGCTCCTCCGAGTGTTGGTCCAAACTAGAGCACCGTCTTGGGACCATTCCTTGGCAACTTGGATTACGCTTGTACACATGACGCTTAGCTTATCCGGTGTGCCCCGAGAACGAGATATGTGCAGCTCCTATCGGGATTTGTCGGCACAAATGAGGTCTTGCTGGTTTAGTTTTACCATTGTCGAAATGTCTTGATGTACCGGATACCGAGTCGATCGGAGTGTCTTGGGTGAAGGTTTATTCCTTCGCTGACCGTGAGAGCTTGTTATGGGCTAAGTTGGGACACCCTGCAGGTATTATCTTTCAAAGCCGTGCCCGCGTTATGAGGCAGATGGGAATTTGTTAATGTCCGTTGTAGAAAACCCGGTTGACCTTAATTAAAATACATCAACCGTGTATGTAACCGTGATGGTCTCTTCTCGCGGAGTCCGGAAGTGAACACGGTGTTGGAGTTATGCTTGACGTAAGTAGTCAGGATCACTTCTTGGTCGCTAATAGCTTCACGACCGCGCCTTGCTTCTCTTCTCGCTCTCTTTTGCGATGTAGCCACCCTATATGCTAGTCGCTTGCAGCAGCTCCTCCTTTTTGACACCAGCCTTTCCTTAAGCTTAAATAGTCTTGATCTCGCGGTGTGAGATTGTTGAGTCCCCGTGGCTCACAGATTCTACCAAAACAGATGCAGTACCGGTGATGCTAAATGATGGCTCAACCGAGCTGAAGTGGGAATATGATGAGGCCCTTGGTCGATACTATGTTTCCTTTCCGGACGATTAGTAGTGGAGCCAGCTTAGGCGATCGGGATCTGCGTTGCATGTGGGGTGTTCTTCTTTTTATTTTGGTTCCGTAGTCGGACCTTGAGTGTATCTGGATGATGTAATGCTTTATTCATGTAATTGTGTGAAGTGGCGACTGTAAGCCAACTATGTACCTTTTCCCTTATGTATTACATGGATTGTGCGAAGATTACCTCACTTGCGACATTGCTTTCAATGCGGTTATGCCTCTAAGTCGTGCTTCGACACGTGGGAGATATAGCCGCATCGAGGGCGTTATAAGTTGGTAATCAGAGCCATCCCCGACCTTAGGAGCCCCCACTGCTTGATCGTTTTTAGTGGCCGAGTTGTGTCTAGAAAAATGTTTTGAGTCATTTAGGATTATATATATCGGAGAGTTTAGGAATTCTTTTACTCCCCAGTCCTTCGACCTTCCGGTGAGGTATCCCGACGAGAGTTTTGACTCTTCTCTTCTCAAATTTCACTAAATTTTTTTAGGATCACGCTGGTATCTTAGAATCGTTCGATGGTTTTATGATGACAACATTGTCTTGGTTGCCTCGACATTTAGGGGTTGTGGCGGTGTCCCGGGAGTTGAGCTCCGAGGTGTTGTCGCCATAATTTTATCGCTGCAGTTCTCGAATACCGAGTTTAGTACGCCGACATCGAAATCTCTTTTATGCGCTTGTTGGTGAGATAACCCGCTAACCCAATCTCGAGGTGAGTACGGAGTATTGCCATGACTCGTATAACGGATGCTTTTCAAGGTTGAGGTACACGATTTCGAAGGTTTCTTGGTTATGTGTTGAAGGATGGATACAAATGGATGTAGGGATTGTTAGCTTGGGTGAGATATATATTGCTCCCTGTATCCCCAACACCTGATTGCATAACCGGAAAGTTTCGGAGTTTATAGGTGGGATTCAAGTAGCTCTAGCATTTCTTCCGCAGATATTTGGTTTGTGATTGGGTAATCCTTACCACTTATTTGTTCCATTCATACCTTGTTTTTATTTTCATTCATCAATATCTCTTATCAAGTGGCTTCTCACCTTTATGGACGTGATGTTTACTTTGGAATTCATTCGCTCATCCTGTTCAATGTTTATTGTGAAGACTATATGTTGCAATTTCTATCCGTTGATTCAACTTGTCTATCTGTCTATCAAGATGCTAACGGATGTCACCCTCTTCAGGATGGCTCCGCCAACGCGTCAGAATCCGGAACGCAGTGATGGGAGTCAGGCGAACCCTCCACCTCCACCTCCGCCTCCGAGGCATGGCAAACTTTGATGGCAACCACTAACGCCAACGCCGGTTGTTGATCCAGTGATGCAAGAGCGTAACCAAGGCCAAGGCAACCAAGGAATCAAGGTCAAGGGCAGTTCTATCATCAGCCACAGCTTCCTACACTCAACCAGTTCCTTGCAAACCAGCCAAAGTCTTTCACTTCGTGCGAGGCCACGACGCCGACGATTGGCTCGTGGATATCAACAAGCATTTTGAATGCAGCAATGTCGACACGAGGACTACGTCAAGTTCGCGTCTTTTCAGCTCAAGGATCGTGCAACTGATTGGTTCCAGAATACAAGGATTCTAGAGGTGGTCGAGTGATTACTTGGACTGATTTACGCCGGGACTTTAAAGCTCACCACATTCCTACCAAGTGTTGTTGAGAGCAAGCGTGAGGAGTTCCGCAATCTCAAGCAAGGAAACATGTCGGTGTACGAATACAACATACAGCTTTGAAACTTGCTCGATTCGCTAAACAAGACGCTCTGATGAGAAAAGTATGATCTATCGATTCGGAGGTGGCCTTAGAGAGGATCTGCAGTTATCTCTTGTTCTTTCCGAGCCTACTCGGTTTGATCAATTCTATAATATGGCACTCAAGCTAGAAGGTGCTCACTCAAGTGTGAGGCTTCAAAGAAGAGAATCAGGATGCAGCTCAGTCTTCTTCCTCTCAAGTGGCAACAAAGCAGCAAAAGTTCTACCTTCCTCCTCCTCCGTTCCGTCGGCCTTATCGCCAGAAGAACTCGGTGGTCGTGGATCTTCCCACCCACTCAACCCAAGCTACTGAACAAGTCTCACCTCAAGCTCCAAGGTCAAATGCTCCTTATCACCGTCCGCCTCAGAGGTGACTTGCAACAAGTGCCAGCAGAAAGGTCACTATGCGAACAAATGCCATAACCAAAGGCGCCTTCCTCCTCCTCCTCCTGTGAGGTCTTCAAGCAATGCAGTGGTCAAGCATAATCCCAAGTCTGCAAAGGTGAACATGATGAATCCAGCTCAAGCAGAGGATTCTTCAGATGTGATCATGGGTAATCTTCCAGTTAATGATATTCCTGCAAAAGTATTATTTGATACTGGTGCATCGCATTGTTTCATGTCTAGATCATTTGTCGCAAAGCATGATTTCTTTTCGGAAATGTTGGAAAAACCCATGGGAGTTGTTTCTCCGGCCTCTTCTATGAGGGCTACCACAAGGATTCCGGATGTTTCTATCAAGATGGGTGACTAAAGATTTCTGGCTAAACCAATTGTTCTTGGTAACTCTGATATTGATCTAATTCTTGGGATGGACTCGCTTTCAAAGACAAGGCTCACTTGATTGTGCTGCCAGGGAAATTCAATTGACACACCCTTCCGAGGATGTTATCATCTATGCCGCCGTGATGAAACCATTCGGTTGTTTTCTCTCAATGAGAAGGGCGAATTGATGCTATCTCTCGATTCCATCGCTTGTGAGTACCAAGATGTCTTTCCTAAGACCTTCCGGTATGCCTCCTCATCGCCACCGAATTCATTATCGATCTTGAGCCCGCATCGAACCCGCTTGCAAGCGTCCCCACAAGCTTGGACCCAAGGAGCTGAAAGAATTGAAGAAGCAGCTCGATGAACAAGAGCGTCTGGGTTTGATCGGATCGAGTTCATCTCCATGGGGATGTGGAGTTCTTTTGTCCGAAGAAGGATGGCACGGACCGACTTTGTGTTGATTACCGTCCATTGAATAAGAAGACAATCAAGAACAAGTATCCACTTCCCAACATCAATGAGCTATTCGAGAAACTCAAAGGTGCTAAAGTATTCTCCAAGCTTGACCTCCGTATGGGTTATCATCGATTCGCATTCGTGAACAAGATATTCCCAAGACAAAGATTCGTAAGCTTTGGTTCTTATGAATATACCGTCATGTCTTTCGCCTTGTCAATGCTCCTCCAACTTTCTCTCGCATGATGAACTTTATCTTCAACCCCTACACAAATGATTTCGCCTTGGTGTATCTCGATGATATTTTGGTCTTCTCCAAGAACAAGCGAGATCATGCCAAACATTTGCGATTGGTGCTCGACAAGCTCGAGAGCATCAATTCTATGCGAAGTTTTTCAAATGTGAGTTCGGCTTGATGAAGTTCTTTATCTTGGTCATATCATCTCCGCCAAGGGCATCGCTGTTAATCCCGAGAAGGTGTCTTCAATTGTGAATTGGGAACCTCCTCAGAATGTCAAGCAGCTCCGCAGTTTTCTCGGTCTTGCAAGCTATTGTCGAAGATTTGTTGAGAATTTCTCCAAAGATTGCAAAGCCTCTTTCCAACCTCCTCCGAAGCATGTCAAGTATGTCCGACGCCTTTGAGTGTGATGTCGCTTTCAATACCCTCAAAGAGAAGCTAGTTACAGCTCTGCCTTGACTCCTCCCGATGAATCCAAGCCATTCAAGTTTTCGTGATGCTTCCTTGCAAGGTCTCGTGCTGTGTTAATGCAAGAGAAGAAAGTTGTGGCATATACCTCTCGTCGCTTGAAGCTCAACGAAAGAACTACCCCACTCACGATCTTGAGTTGGCGGCAGTTGTCCATGCATTGATAACATGGAGACATCTCTTGTTGGGAAGGAAAGTGGACATTTTCACCGATCACAAGAGTCTCAAGTACATCTTCACTCAACCAAACCTCAACCTCAGGCAAACTCGATGGGTCGAAATGATTCAAGAGTACAATCCAAGTATTGAATATACTCCTGGCAAGGCGAATGTGATTGCAGATGCTTTGAGCAGAAAGGCTTATTGCAACAGCCTAATTCTCAAGCCCTTCCAACCGGATCTTTGTGAAGCTTTTCGCAAGCTGAATCTTCAAGTTGTTCCTCAAGGATTTCTTGCCAACCTCATAGTCTCTCCTACTTTGGAAGATCAAATTCGTGAGGCACAACTACTGGATACCATGGTGAAGAAGGTGAAACGTGGTATTGACAAGGGCATTTCAAATACAAGTGCTATCGCTTGATGACAAAGACACTCTTTTCTTTGAGGATCGTATTGTGGTTCCTAAAGGCGATCTGAGAAAAGTCATCATGAATGAGGCACACAATTCCTCCTATCCATTCATCCCGAAGTACGAAGATGTACCATGACCTCAAGAAGTCATATTGGTGGACTCGAATGAAGCGAGAAATTGCTCAATTCGTGAATGAATGTGATGTCTGCAGAAGGGTGAAAGCAGAACACCAAAGACCAGCTGGTCTCCTCCAACCTCTTGCTATTCCGGAATGGAAGTTTGATCATATCGAGATGGACTTCGTGACTGGATTTCCTAAGTCCAAGCGTGGAAATGATGCTATCTTTGTTGTCATTGACAAGCTTACTAAAGTGGCTCATTTTCTTCCTGTCAAAGAATCTATCACAGCAGCTCAGCTGGCAGAGCTATACACCTCGAATTGTCTCCTTGCACGGTATTCCACAATTGATCTCTTCGACCGTGGAAGCATTTTCACTTCTAAGTTACGGGATTCTTTTCGTAAGGCCATGGGCACCAACATTCGCTTCAAAGACAGCTTTTCATCCTCAAACAAGTGGCCAAGTCGAGCGAGTCAATCAAATCCTTGAA
The DNA here is from genome assembly GCA_021437245.1 of Aegilops speltoides. Taxonomy (NCBI): domain Eukaryota; kingdom Viridiplantae; phylum Streptophyta; class Magnoliopsida; order Poales; family Poaceae; genus Aegilops; species Aegilops speltoides. Next base: position 363,822,180 of record CM038144.1, read on the forward strand.
GATATGCTCGGGGCTTGTGTCATTTCTTTTGGCATGAAGTGGGAAGAGTGCCTCCCATATGCCGAAGTCTCTTACAACAACAGCTTCCAAGCGAGTTCGGGCAAGGCCCCATTCGAAATTTATATGGCGAAAGTGTCGTACTCTCTCAATTGGTCCGAGATGTGAACGCCAACTTCTTGGCAACGACTTGATCACGAAGTCAAGAAATGTGCAAAGTCATTCGTGAGAATCTCAAAGCCGCATAATCGCGCCAGTAAGGGCTATTATGATGACAAGCACCGTGATGTGGCTTTTGAAATCGGAGACCATGTCTACCTCCGCGTCTCTCAATGAAAGGTACTCGCCGCTCGGTATCAAAGGAAGCTTGCCCCTAGATACGTGGGTCCTTTCAAGATCATTGGGAAAAGAGGCGATCTCGCCTATCAACTTGAGCTTCCATCCAACTTTGCAAACGTGCACGATGTGTTTCACGTGTCACAGCTCATAAGTGCTTCAAGATTCTGAGCGCACTATCAACTTTGAAGAAATTGACCTCCAAGAAGATCTTTCTTATCATGAGCACCCCGTTGCTATTCTTGAAGAAACCGAGCGCAAGACTCGCAACAAGTCAATCAAATTCCTAAAAGTGAAGTGGTCACACCATTCCGACCGAGAAGCCACCTAGGAGTGCGAGGATCACCTCCGTTCCGAATATCCGGAGTTCTTTCAGTCCTAGATCTCGGGACGAGATCCTCTTGTAGAGGTGGAGTGTTGTAACACCCCGGATGTACCTTTCCATATTTGTAACTTCAACTATTGCCATTTCCGGATATGTGCTATGTTATTCCCTCTGTGGTTGGGTTTTGTTTTCGTTTTGCATTTTGTCCATGTCATGCATCTCATATCATGTCATCATGTGCATCTCATTTGCATACGTCTTTGTCTCATGATTCCGAACATATTCCCGTTGTCTGCTTTTGCAATCCGCACTCCTATGTTCCCGGCGTCCCTCTTGTTCTTTTTCCGTGTGCGGGTGTTGAACATTCTCGGAATGGACCGAGCCTTGCCAAGTGGCCCTGGTATAGCACCGTAGACCACCTGTCAAGTTTCGGGTCATTTGGAGTTTGTTTGGTACTCCAACGGTTAACCGCACCCTCAAGAAAGGCCTCTTTTAAGTTGCAGCCCAACAACCCTCCAAAACAGCCCAATAACCCATCTAACTCCCTCCATGCCCTCGGTCGCTCGATCACGATCGTGGGCGAAAACTACACCCCATTTGGACTCTCCTATCTCCTCTATGCCTATATATACACCCTCCCCAAATCCCGGTTGAAACCCTAAAATCCCAGATCCGCCACGGACGTGTCCGAGCGGGCGGACAACGTCCGCCGCAGATGCAGCCACTCTGGGCTGCCACGTGCGCCGCCGCTACCGCCGCCCGAGCCGCCCGCCCATGTTCACGTCCATGCCCATGGCCCGGATCCACACCGCCATGCCACCCGCACGCCTCACGGCCTCCACACACCACACAGCACATCACCTCCGCCCGCGCCTCACACCGCCCACACACACACAGCCACACAGACCGCCATGCCTCACACACGCTTCGCCGCCCGCCGCACCATCACACACACGCCCACACACACACCACACACCGCACCGCCCTGGCCATGCCGTGCCCACCGCCGCCCGCTGCACATGCCGCCGCCCTTGCCTCCTGCTTCGCCGCCGTCGCCGCCACCATCGCCGCCCGCCCGCCGCAACCTCTCCTCCGCCGACCTGAGCTCCTCGGCGATTTAACTCCGCGATCCAGATCCAAAATCCGCACGGTTGACTTTTCCCCGAACCCTCGTTTTTTTCACCAAGTCCCTTTTCTGCATAATTTCGTGCAGTTTTCATAGCATCACATCTCCGCAACCGTGGCTCCGTTTTGGGCGTATAATATGTCAAATTGTTCGCCTCGAAGAGTACATCATTTCATTCCATTTAAGCATTTGCATTTGAGCTCATCTTGATGCCAGAAATGCTGTTGGAAGATGGCTTCAGATCGTTAGTTTCAGAATCTTATCAGTTCGAGCTCTTTTGTCATTTTTGCCATGAATTATGTGTGCACCCTATGAACTTGAGTCCTACATGTGAGTTGAACATTGCCATGCCATCTTTCCAGGGGTATTTTACATGTATTTTTGTGAGTTATGTGTTGACTAGAACAAGCATGCAAAGTAGGGATGATGATGTTGCTGATTTCAGGAACTTAGTGATTTCACTAAGTCTTGTCCTGCTGATAATTTTATGCCATATGTTCATGTTGTTACAGAGAGATCTATGCCCTTTTTGAGCATGATCAGTAAGGGTGTTTTGAACATATGGATGTTCTCTATCCATCCATGCCTTTGTTGGCATTTATGGAGTAGTCTAGCATGTCATTTTCGTGCTCTACTTTTGCTTGAAAATGTTTCCTGGCAGACTGTTTGCATGAGATTCAATTTTCACGAGGTCGTTGTAGTTGATCCGTGTATGCTATGATGTTGTTCTTGCCATGTATAGCTCCTATGCCATGTCTTCTTGATGGGTGTATGCTTAGTTTATCATGAGATGCTCTGTAGTGAGTGCATCGAGCTCACGAACATGCCATGTTGAATCTGTTTTTGCCATGTCCTGATATTTCACTAAGTCTGAAATCTGTAATAAAACTTGCAATGTTTACATGGGTGCCATCATTTCTTAGAGTCCTTTTGGCTTATGGTCAGTAAGAGACTATTGAAATATGCTTTGAGTAGAATCATGTCATGCCTTGCTTTGCTATTATAAGTTCCTGTAGCATGTTGTTTGCTTGCTCTAAACATGCCTTCCTGATGTTAATTCCTGGCATGTTAGTATTTTCACTAAGTCTGTGAACCTGATATTTTGAGCACTTTCACCATGCTTGTTTGAACATGTTATGATGTGATTTAGCCGTAGCTCAGTGTTCCTCTTTTGTTAAGCATCTCCTGTAGTTCGTTGCCATATGCTTTGTTTTTATGTTGGGGTGCTGTAGCATAGTTTCGTGTTGCGTGCTAAGTAGCATCGGGCTGTTAAACGCAGTTTTGCGTCATTCTTGTTTTGCTTGTCATTTGCAAACCGTGCATCCGATTCCGGTGATCTTTATATCGATTTCAACCAAATCATCTCATCTTTCCAGCGGCATACTTGGTTTGCCAAGTTGATGCCCGTTCATCATTTTCCTTCCGAGCATACATATGCATAGCATGTCACATCTCGCATAGCATGTCATGTTTTGCATCATATTGCTTGTGCATTGTTCCTTGTTTGATTGTGGTTCCGTTGCTTGTGTTCTTGCTTTGGGTAGAGCCGGGAGACGAGTACGTGAACGAGGAACCTGTTGAGAACGCCACGAGGATCCAAGCCTTCGACAACTCGAGAACCTTACAGGCAAGATGACCATACCTTCGATATCACTTCTATCTTTGCTTGCTAGATGCTCGCTCTTTTGCTATGCCTATGCTGCGATACCTACCACTTGCTATATCATGCCACACATATTGCCATGTCAACCTCTAACCATCCATGTCCTAGCAAACCGTTGATTGGCTATGTTACCGCTTTGCTCAGCCCCTCTTATAGCGTTGTTAGTTGCAGGTGAAGATGAAGTTTGTTCCTTGTTGGAACACGGTTATTTTGGGATATCACAATATCTATTGTTTTAATTAATGCATCTATATACTTGGTAAAGGGTGGAAGGCTCGGCCTTATGCCTGGTGATTTGTTCCACTCTTGCCACCCTAGTTTCCGCCATACCGTGTTATGTTCCTTGATTTTATGCTCCTTACGCGGTCGGGTGATTTATGGGACCCCTTGACAGTTCGCTTTGAATAAAACTCCTCCAAAGAAGGCCCAACCTTGGTTTTACCTTTTGCCACCTATACCTTTTTTTTCCCTTGGGTTTTCGCGAGCCCGAGGGTCATCTTTATTTACCCCCGGGCGGTGCTCCTCGAGTGTTGGTCCAAACTAGAGCACCGTATGGGACCATTCCTTGGCAACTTGGATTACGCCGGTACCAGACGCTTAGCTTATCCGGTGTGCCCCGAGAACGAGATATGTGCAGCTCCTATCGGGATTTGTCGGCACAAATGGAGGTCTTGCTGGTTTAGTTTTACCATTGTCGAAATGTCTTGATGTACCGGATACCGAGTCCGATCGGAGTGTCTTGGGTGAAGGTTTATTCCTTCGCTGACCGTGAGAGCTTGTTATGGGTTGTTGGGACACCCTTGCAGGTATTATCTTTCAAAGCCGTGCCCGCGGTTATGAGGCAGATGGGAATTTGTTAATGTCCGTTGTAGAAAACCCAAGTTGACCTTAATTAAAATACATCAACCGTGTATGTAACCGTGATGGTCTCTTCTCGGGAGTCCGGAAGTGAACACGGTGTTGGAGTTATGCTTGACGAAGTAGTCGATCACTTCTTGATCGCTAATAGCTTCACGACCGCGCCTTGCTTCTCTTCTCGCTCTCTTTTGCGATGTAGCCACCATATATGCTAGTAAACTTGCAGCAGCTCCTCCTTTTGACACCAGCCTTTCCTTGCTTAAATAGTCTTGATCTCGCGGGTGTGAGATTGTTGAGTCCCTGTGGCTCACAGATTCTACCAAAACAGATGCAGTACCGGTGATGCCAGGTACTGATGGCTCAACCGAGCTGAAGTGGGAATATGATGAGGCCCTTGGTCGATACTATGTTTCCTTTCCTGGACGATTAGTAGTGGAGCCCAGCTTAGGCGATCGGGATCTGCGTTGCATGTGGGGTGTTCTTCTTTTTATTTTGGTTCCGTAGTCGGACCTTGAGTGTATCTGGATGATGTAATGCTTTATTCATGTAATTGTGTGAAGTTGCGACTGTAAGCCAACTATGTACCTTTTCCCTTATGTATTACATGGATTGTGCGAAGATTACCTCACTTGCGACATTGCTTTCAATGCGGTTATGCCTCTAAGTCGTGCTTCGACACGTGGGAGATATAGCCGCATCGAGGGCGTTATACGGGTGAAGCGAGTCACTAGGCCCGGCGCTGTCCGCCTTGAGACCGAAGATGGCTTTCCCGGTGAGCAACCCCTGGAACATAGAGCATCTTCGTAAGTTTTACCCATGAGGCGCGGTTGCCGGAACCTGCTGTTCTGGCAACCACCTTTTGTACAAGCCTTGCCGCTGTTGCATGTAACCCTTTGTACAAAGCCGGGCGCAGATCCCGTGCATAAATAAAGATCATATGCTCCGCACATCTTGTCAAATATCATGCCTTTTTCCTTTTTGCATGTATTATCTGACACTTTGTGCAGCTCTTGCCCCCGTTAAGCAATAACGAGCCTTAAGGCTCCATATCTTTATTTTCTTCTTCTTTTTTTTTTCAAAAGAAGGTTCCTTCGCCCACAAGTTCACCGGGGAGGAGAAGATAATGGTGTGGACCGGCGCCGCTCAAAGAAGTATAGCCTTGCTGTGACGCAGACGACGTAAAAGCTAAGTCGCCAAAGTTTGAGCACAATCAGTTTTAATTTTTAAGTTATCTTCCTTGAACGACCGTATTTTGTATGGAAAACTCCGCGCGGAGGAACCAACTCGTGGTTAGTTGTGCCCTTACTTTGTTTCGAGTCCGCCAACAACGTAAGTGTGCTGCGACTAGTTCCGACAAGGTTTCTTGCCGGAGGCAACACCGCCAAAGAAGCATCGACGTTCAAGACTCAGCGCCAAGGCAAGGGTGTTCATACCGCAAGTTCCCTAAAAGCGAGGATGAAAACATACAAGGAGGGAATCAAGTAAAGGGAATAACATAGCAAATACTACCCAGAATAAAGTTATATTAGAAAATGACTTGTCGCTCTAATAGATTGTTCCGTAGAATATGTTTGGCAGCTGCAAGAAAAAGGAGAAAACACGCGCCTAATCTACGCTGGGTCGCCACAACCCTCCCCGACTTCATTTACCTTGTCCACAATGGGTGCGACAAGGGCTTTGAGCTCTGCAAGATCAGCACCCGCCGGCAGCTTCTTGAGAACGTTGGTGAGGTTGAGGTTCGAAATGCGGAAGAGCACCTTCACCAACACCTTCTCCAAGACTCTGGCGCAGATTGCGCGTGACTCGTCAGCCAGCTGCTTTGGGATCCTTTCCCGGAGTTGCTGGAGAGCCGTCGCCACACCCTTGAAGAAAAGAGTAAGCTTGGCGCTGGGCTGGAGGTTCTCGCCGAGGAGTACCCGGCCCGCCAAGTCCATTATGCGCCAGCTCCTCGTCGATGACTGCAGCGATGTTGACGAGGCCCTCCGTCCAGAGCTCCACCGTAGCCCTGAAGGTGTTTTGAGTCTCGGCGGCCCTCGTTAGCAGCTCCTCGTTGGCCTTGATCTCTTTCTTCAAATCCTCCTCTCGCTTCTTGGCGCCGCCCAGCGCCTCCGTCGGTGTGGCTAGCTTCAGCCCAGATCAGCATTTGAGTCCTTGGCGGCGTTTCAGCCTTTCCCTTGTCGGCGAAGTTGGACTTGCAGATCACCATGAGCGAGGGCATCCTTCTCGCGTTCATACTGAGCGCTGCAAGCTCCTCATTCTTCCTTTCAAATCAGCCTCCAGCTGCGCCATCTTCACCTCCAGCCTTTCTTGGCGGCCTCAAGAAATCATGCGGTAGGCCCCTTCGCTTCCTTGAGTGCCCCACTAAGTGATTGCTCGCGGCGGCGAGCTCCTCTTCAGAATCGTCCAAGTTGACCTTCCTCTGCGTCGCTACCGCCTTCTCGCGTGGACAGCCCTCGGCGGCAAGCCCGCTTGCTCTTCGCTTCGCTTCGAGGATGAAGGCCTTCCGCCCTCGACAAGCTGCGCCCTCTCCTCCGAATGGACCGAGGGCCTCTTGGTTGCGGCTCGAGCTCCCCGCATGCTTCTCTATGTCAATTCCGCCCACATGACAAGCGCTTCCCCGACTCCAGCTTTGCTTGCCGGGCGCGTAGAGCGACACCAACTTCCGGAGCAGCTGCTCCTCTTCAGACTCGCCATCGCTGCTGCTTGCGCACAACCACTGCCAGCCTCCAGAGGCGAGCACTTCTCCACAAATACCTCTCCTTCAACCGGCGCCTCGAGCTCGACGCCAGGAAGCTTGATGAAGACACCCTCGCCGCCTTCAAGTAGGCGCTGGCTGGGGCTCTTCGAGCCCGGTGCTGCGTTAGCGGCGGAGGGTCGGCGGTCGGTGTAGCGCCTTGCGCCCCGCGCCTCGTGGTCGCAGTGCGATCGCCGGACCTCGCCAGCCTCGCGCCAAAGAGCCTTGGGGGCCTCTTCACGGCAGGATCGCCGGCCACGGCCTCTCCTCGGTGGCGGCAGATCATCAGTGTTGCCGCAGGCGTCCTCCTCGCCGGTGGCCTCGGTCTCCATCGGATCTATGGGAGGGGATCTCAAGACAGAAGAGGAAGAAAAGTCAAGCAAATATCCAAAAAAGAAGATCAAGAAGAACCCAAGGAAAATTTCCGACAAGGAGGGTTACCAGGCTGGGCTCTGTGGTCATGGACTCCACCACCGGAGGTTCGCGTCCCGCCCCTTGCCGGGAACTACCCTTGCCGGGACCTCTCCTTGCCGAGAGCTTCCTTGTCGGGAATCGCCTTGGCGGCGAGTCGGCAGATAGCACCTCGTAAGCGGCTTCTGGTTGTTCCTGATGGACCTGTTCTGCTCCTACACAAGCAAATCAACAATCAAGATATCAGCAAGGAAGGAGCACCCATGCGCGCCCCAAAACAGGAAGTGAACAAGTACTTACACTGGGGGTTGCGCTGGGGGCTGCTTCGAGGAGAGGTTGCCGGGTCCGTCAAGGTGGTCTCGGACGCGTCCTCTGCCGTCACAGCAGGATCGTCCTCGATGACAACCACGGGGACCTTGGCCCTCTTCGCCGCTCTCTCGGCCAGAGTCCTGAAATGGAACGTGGTTCAGAGGGAAGCGGATCAGATACAAGACAAGAAACATCAAGAAACGAAGAAGTATAAATACAACAGGAAGAAAGTCTTACTCCTCCTCCTCTTCTTCCTCCTCGTCGGAGCTGAGCGCGGAAAGGTCGAAGTCCGGTACCCTTTCTGCATGACGAGGCGGAGGAGTAGGCTCCCTTGGACGCTTGGCGGGAGCTGCGGTAGGATCTGGTGCAGCGGCTCGAGAAGACACCGCTCCAGTTGCCGGCGCGACATGAGATGCTCCCGCGGCAACGGTGCTTGTCGCGGTGGAGCGTGTCCCGCGGCACTGCGGCTGTTGGCCTGCTTGCCGCCCTGCTGTGTCTCCAGTTCTACGGAGGCGCCTTCTTGGTTGAGCTAGGGGCTACGCTGGGGGCTACGCTGGGGGCTCCGCCTGTTTCAAGCTACTCAAAGACGGCTGGTCACTTGCGCCCCCGGCAGGCTCGCTCGCCTCGGCTTCGGGCTCCCCCTCGCCAACGACCTCCCCGCCAAGATCCTCTTGGTCGGCAAGGCTTGCCGCCTCGGCTACCTCTGCCTCCTCCAAAGTAAACCCGAACTCGCCCACGGCGGCGACTGCCGCCGCCTCTTCCGCCCTGGTGGCGATGTACCGCATCTCGTCATCAGTGGTGTCACAGGTGAGGAGCCTCTGCTCGTCGGCACGGACTGCTACCTCCACCAAGCCGTCAAAGAATTGCCGCACGACGCCGCCGGAGGGCTCCTGCTGTTGGGATAATCCCGCGCGAAGTCGACTCGCATCATTGCGCGGATGTGATCGAGCTGGGAGTTGTTGCACGCTGGGACGACGCCTGCGGCAGCCTCGAACCACTCCGGATGGTTGGGGTCGTGCTTGAACAGCTCCTTGAGCATCCCGCCCAACTCCAAGACAAGTGAAGTTAAAATTGAGGCCAGGCGCAGCTCACGATATCCGCTGGCCCCGAACAGCCAGCGGGCCTCCCCTCTCTTGCAGAGGGATGGCGCGGCGCGAAGAAAGTCCGCGCCAATAGCCTCTACAAGGAGCTCGCAAGCTCGCGCCGCAGATCCGGTGGTGGCGATCTTCAGCTTAGCATCGTCCCGCCGCGAGGCGCTCGATCCCCACAAGACTACTCGGGCTTGGCGAAATTGGTGAATGGCTGCGGATCTGCGCCAACAATCCAACACCATTCGCCCTCCACTCATCCCATTTGCTGCAGAGCTCCCCTCCAGATAGACCTCCTTCTTGCCGCCCTCGAGATCCAGCGATCCCGCCGCATAAGGGCTCTCCTTTCGACCGGGCATGAAATAGTGGCGAAAAGGGCTACGTTGGGGTGGATTCCGACGGTTCTCGCAAAGATGCACGAAACCGCCATGGTCGAACGGCGCTGGGGGTGAAGTCGAGAGATGGAGCCCAGACGTGTTCATAATGTCGCAGAAGAAATCGGAAAAGGGCGGCAGAGCCCACAGAGAAGAACAAGGGAAGAAGTAGTACCCCTTGACACCGCTTCGGCAGAAGCTTGGCGAGAGTGCTCGCGGCGCGGATGCGCCTGCCTCCGCCGACTGTAAAAGATAGAACCACTCCCGCAGCGCTTTCGCTGTGAGCTCGGGGAAAAGTGCTCGCCTCCTGCGCAGCACTCAAGCCGCAGCGCCGGCCGACTTCGCACTCTTCCCGGTCTTCGAGCCATGGCGGAGGCGGGGGAGAGCGGGCGTTAATGGCGACGGCGGCGACGGGCGGCGGAGCGCTGCTCTCCTTCGCTTGGGAAGCGGAGGGAGCGGCGAGCTTCGAGGAAGAAACCGCAAGTGCCGGAAGGTGGGGAACGGCCTCGCTTCTCTCGCTTATAAAGAGGAGAGGCGAACGCACGCCTTTTTTCGACAAAGTATCGCCATTTATCTCTCCCACGACGCCAGATTTGACGCAGGCTGCTACGGAGGGCGCAGTGGATACGGAGTTAGATTTGGTATGGACCCAGCCGCCATGAGCCTGCAGCCTGTTTTGGGCCTGGCCCAACAGCGCTCGGCACCATGTATGGCCCAGGCCCGGGGGCTCTTGTCGGTGTAGTAAAGTAGGGGTACCTTAGTATCCCGAACTTGTGCACGGGCAGTCGCAGCGCCCAGCGGCAAGGCTTGCCGGGCGCCCGCCAAGATCCTCCGTAGCTCATATTGATGCCATTCAAGAACAAAGTGTTTTAACTAAGAAGACAAGACTCCGCAAGAGAAGCTTGCCGAAGGATAAGGCCCCGCAAGAGGAGCTTGCCGGGAAGGCCAACCAAGGCATTTCAAGAAACTTGCCACGGCGCGCCGCGCGTCCCGACAAGACCCGGCGAGCGACAAGCTTTCGGTGCGACAAGACAACGATCATGCAAGGCGCTTGTCATGGCGGTTACCTTCTGCGCCATGCTCCAGCGCATCCAACGACGTGTCGCCCCAAGATCGCTCTGGCGACGCGGGCGGCGGTCAGGCAGCCAAGCGGCGAGGTGGCAAGTGGAGATGACGAAGGCCATCGTGGCAAGCGGTGGCGCCCAAACGGTCGTCAGACTGTTTGACGACCGGACGGGCATTAAATGCCCTTGTCCCCGCCGCCGAGTTAGGTAGGGTGCACTTTAGATAGCAGTTGTACCAACCCCTCTTTTACATTTGTACTGCTCAAGCTGCCACACCGCCGCTGACCCCTTTAGCCTATAAAAGGAGGCCCATGCGCAACGTAGAGGGGGTTCGACTCATTCGAAACTACACCACTCTCACACTCTCAAAGAATAGAATACAACCACAAAGCAGCAGTAGGAGTATTATCTCCGAGAGCTCCGGCCGGGTAAAATCCTCGCGGTTCGCCCGATCTGCTCTTCGTGCGCCCTCCGCTTCCTGCCGGACCGAGATGGGGCCCTGCCCATAGGTGTTCGTTCCCCACGACATAGACCTGTTGTAGGCATGCCTGATATTTCTGTTAAAATAGGAGATCATTGTTATCATGGCTTATGTGATATGGGTGCTAGTGCTAGTGCAATACCTCATTCTTTATATGAAGAAATTATGCATGACATTGCACCTGCTGAGATAGAAGATATTGATGTTACAATTAAGCTTGCCAATAGAGATAATATTTCACCAATTGGGATTGTTAGAGATGTTGAAGTCTTGTGTGGGAAAGTTAAATACCCTGCTGATTTTCTTGTTCTTGGTTCCCCACAAGATGAGTTTTGTCCCATTATATTTGGTAGACCCTTCTTGAATACTGTTAATGCTAAGATTGATTGTGAAAAGGATGTTGTTACAATTGGCTTGGGGGATATGTCTCATGAGTTTAATTTTGCTAAATTTCGTAGACAACCCCATGATAAAGAATTGCCTAGTAATGATGAAATTATTGGTCTTGCTTCTATTGCCGTGCCTCCTACTGATCCGCTAGAAAAATATTTGCTAGACCATGAAAATGATATGTTTATGAATGAAAGAAGGGAGATAGATGAAGTATTCTTTAAACAGGGCCCTATTTTGAAACACAACTTACCTGTTGAAATCCTAGGGGAGCCCCCACCACCCAAGGTTGATCCCGTGTTTGAGCTTAAACCATTACCTGATACTCTTAAATATGCTTATCTTGATGAAAAGAAGATATATCCTGTTATTATTAGTCTAACCTTTCAGAACAGGAAGAGGAAAGATTATTGAAAACTTTGAAGAAGCACCGTGCTGCTATTGGATATACTCTTGATGATCTTAAGGGCATTAGTCCCACTCTATGCCAACACAAAATAAAATTGGAAGAAAACACCAAACCAGTTAGAGATCATTAATGACGGTTAAATCCTAAGATGAAAGAAGTGATAAGAAAAGAAATACTAAAGCTCCTTGAGGCAGGTATAATTTATCCCGTTGCTGATAGTCAGTGGGTAAGTCCTGTCCATTGTGTCCCTAAGAAGGGAGGTATTACTGTCATCCCTAATGATAAAGATGAATTGATCCTGCAAAGAATTATTACAGGTTATTGGATGGTAATTGATTTTTGTAAATTAAATAAGGCTACAAAAAAGATCATTACCCTTTACCTTTTATTGATCAAATGCTAGAAAGACTATCCAAACATACACATTTTTGCTTTCTAGATGGTTACTCTGGTTCTTTCAAATACTTGTTTTTTTTGACTGGGAACTGTGGGGCAAAACCCCCACAGCAGATCAAAACTTTATTGAAAAAGGAATAAGTAATACAACAGGGTGATTACATGGAGTAACTAGGGTACAAGGTAAAACAAGAAAGGGGGCTTACAAAACTAGCTTAGGGTGGGAGAAAAGAGATCCATCTAAGCAGTTCATCCTTGTAAACAGATTTGATTCTGTGCTGCATTAGGCTAATATCATGCTTAAAAGCAAACCTCCATTTATTGAAACTAGCTCTCTCATTTCTGAAAACTTTGGCATTTCTGATGATCCAAATATTCCAGCAACCAATGAAAACCACTTCAGAGAAAAAGGGCTTATCAAAACTTCTTCTAGCCTGAGTAACCAGCTGCATCATGGAGGTGCCAGTAGACCAGTCAATCTGCAAATAATTCCAGACCCTGACACTGAAATTGCAGTTGAAGAACAAGTGATCTCTGGTTTCGCTAACCTGCAAGGGACAAAGCCTACAATGGACCCCATCATCCATGTGCCAGTGCCTTCTCTCAACCATGTCCTTGGTGTTCAACCTGTCCATAATAAGCATCCAAGCAAAAACCTTGATCTTGAGGGTACAAGAGGATTTCCAAACCCCACAGAGCAAAGGATTGAAGGATTCAGACACAAAAGTGTGTGAGTAGAACATCTTGGGTTTGAAAAACTTGGTAGATCCTTGCCAGAACCAAACATCTCGCAAACTTGATTCTCTGTTGTGGGAATTCATCAATTCCTGTATCTGGTTCAACTCATCATAGGCCTGAGCAGATAAGGGGAGGTGAAAGAGTTGATGCATATCCTGGGTGTTGAAAGTTTCCTTAACTGAGATCCAGGGATCCTTGGCAAAAGAGTAAAGCCTTGGGAATCTTGTCTGCAGACTAGACACTGTGTTGTCAAGGTTCCAATTATCAGCCCAAAAAAGAGCAGTGTCCCCTTCATTAATTTGAACCCAGGAGCAGTCCCTGAAGTGTTGCATGACTTTACAGATATCTCTCCACCAAAAGGATCCACATTCAGTTGTTCCCTGGGGCATTCTTTCAAAATAATATGAATTCCAGACTAAGGACACCCACGGGATATCTCGTTTATTCAGAAAGTTATTAACATGCTTAAGAAGGAGAGCCACATTCTGAACTCCCAGATTAAGAATGCCTAGTCCCCCTTTGTTTTTTGGCCTGCAAATGAGGTTCCAAGCCGCAAGAGAAGGTCCTGGCTGATCTCTATGCTTTCTCCACAGACACTGCCTTTGAATTCTTTCGAGCTGCTTGAGAATACCTGCTGGCAGAGCAAGGCTACACAGGAAGAAGATTGGCATTGAAGAAAGAGCAGAGTTAAGGAACTGTAACCTTTCACCTTGGTTAAGGAAAGAAGAACTGGCAGTCATTCTTCTTTCCATACAGTCCACCAAAGGCATGAAGTCAACCATTTTGGGCCTTGTGGTCCCCATAGGCAATCCAAGGTATGTAAATGGCATTTTTCCAATTTTGCAACCAAAAGCAGCAGCCAAATCTTCCATAACAGCAGATTCAACATTGATTGGGATAATAAAAGACTTATGGTAGTTGACATCCAGACCAGTCGACTGAGAAAATACCTTTAACATATCCTTCAAAGCCAGAAGTTGGGCTCTGTCAGCAGGTAGGATGATCGATGTATCACCAGCATATTGAATCACAGGGTAATCTGCATCATAGCAAGGTATAGATAGGTGAAGAATTCCGCTTCTAAACATGTCATTAATCACTGTTTGTAGCAGATCTATAGCAATAACAAAGAGCAGAGGGGATACAGGGTCACCCTGCCTAACCCCTTTTTTGCAAACAAATTTCCTCCCAGGGACCCCATTAAGCAAAACAGATGAAGTGCCAGTGGCCAGGAACTGCTTCATCTAAAGAATCCACTTATCATTAAAGCCCTTAAACCTTAAGATTTGGAAGATAGCCTCATGCTCAACAGAGTCAAAAGCCTTCTCAAAGTCCAATTTGAGAATGATAATGGGCCTCTTAGACTGATGACATTGGTGCAAATATTCAAAAGTCCACCCCAGGCAATCCTGGATTGTTCTGGACTTAATAAAACCATATTGGTTCTTGTGTATGCACTGCATAATCACATCTTGAAATCTATTTGCAGCCATTTTTGACAGAAATTTAATCCCCATACCAGTAAGAGAGATAGGCCTATAGTCTCCTACTTCTTCAGGTGCTAACTTTTTAGGCACAAGAGTGATATAAGAGCTGTTAATGTTCTCTAAGACAGCAGTGCTATCATAAAAAGCCTGAGCCAGCTCATAAAAATCATGAGAAATAAGATGCTAACATTTTTTAAAGAACAATCCATTGAATCCATCAGGTCCAGGTGCCTTATCAACAGGCATATGTTTGACTACATTATCCATTTCCTCTTTTGTAAAAGGCTTAGTGAGCACATCAAGGCCATCCACAGGTGAAATAAGTGAGGACAAATCAAACCCCATTTTAATCCCTCTAGAAGTGCCCATTCTATTTTTAAAACAGCTCCAAACAATTCCAGCCATTTGTGAGTGATCAGAGACAACAGATCCATCAGGTAGCTTCAGACTAGCTATGGAGTTCCTCCTATGCCTCTCAGTGGCCATAGCATGGAAGAACTTGGTGTTCTCACCTCCCACCTTGAAATATCTGATAGTGCACCTCTTTTTCCAGTATAGAAATTGCAGGTGCAGAAGCTTTTCCAAATGGTTTTTGACAATTCTTCTGAAGTTATTCTCCTGAATATAAAGAGGCCTCCATTCTTCCAATTCATCTAAAAGGAAAATAACATGATTGCATTTACTGATCAACAACCTCAGTTTGGAAACATTCATTTGCCACCTTTTAAGACACATTCTCAGGCTTTTAAGTTTGTCTGCAATTCTAGCAGTAACATGTGTTTTCCGAGAGGGTTGTTTCCAAGAAGATTCCACACAGTCCATGAAGCCATCAAGCTCAATCCAATAATTTTCAAACCTAAAGAGGTGTGATTTTGGAATGGAAGTCTTGATGGTAACTAAGCAAGGCACATGATCCGAAGCAGTCCTGGCCAAGGGCAAAACTTCAGTCATAGGATAATCAGAAATCCAATCCACAGATGTAAAGAACCAGTCTAGCTGCTCAAGAAGCGGGCTATCTTGCATATTGGACCATGTGAAAGATCTGCCCTTGATTGGAAGGTCAAGAAGGCCCAGGTGGCCAATAATCTCATTAAAAATGAACATGTCATTTATGTCCCCACCAGGCAAGTTTCTGTTATCCACTGACCGAAGGAAATTAAAGTCACCAAGTAACAACCAGTGTTCATTGAGAGGAATAGTCAGGTTGTATAACCAATTAACAAATTGGTCTCTGGCTTCACCCCTACAAGGGCCATAGACGGCAACTAGAGTCCAAGATTCATTGTTCTGTCTGGAAGTGAACTTAACAATTACAGCAAACTGTTGTACTTCAATTAAAGTGCCACTAAAAACAAAAGAATTCCAGACCACTATAATTCCTCCAGAAGCACCAATAGAGGGAGAACACACAAATGAGTCAAATCTTATAGGGAAGAAAGATTTAATTGATCTATAATCAAAAGAAGCACATTTGTTTTCTTGTAGGCAGGCGATTGAGCATTGGCTTTCTTCAGTTTTCTGCCTAACAGCCCTCTGCCTAGTTTCAAAATTCAGACCTCTGACATTCCAGCAAAGAACATTCCAGTTCCTACAAATGTTACTCATTACAATATAGGATGAAGTCCAGAACCCACATGGTACGCAATACCACATGTCCAAAAAAACATAAACCAGTCTGACCCAACATCAACACACACCAGAGAACAAGTAGCAGAGTACTGACTACAGACATAGATAAAGCATATTTAAGGGCTTGCGAAACCCAAAAGAGCAAGATTAAACTAATCATCATGCTTGGGCGAGGCAGCAGCAGGTGGATCCACCATAAGTGCATCCCCAGATAATAGAGCAGCGTCAATTTCTAGCTCACGACCAACTTCTTGGAGTCGACTGACAGGAGTTGCGTGTGGAATTCCTTTAGAAGCTGTGGTCGCTCGGCATCCGGGCCGTGAAGGGCTTAGCCTTGGGCTTCTTTCTCTTGGGCTGCAGGAGAGCTCTCGAAGGTGGGCTTGAAACCATCACGCCGAATTGAGCTTCTAGTGCAACGCCGCATCATGTGTCAACAATTGAGTTGGCGCCAAGGTTTTCCGTGGCTCATGAGCTTTAACCATCGCAACAGAGGGGTGGAACTCTGCACCGTTGAACATGAAAATGATCAGTAAAGAGCGCCCTGGCAACCGGCCTTGCTTGCTCTTGATCCCTCCATGTAAGACATGGCAGGTCATTATCACTGAAAGCCATATCCCAACTCCGCTTAGACAGAATAACCGGTGAAAAAGGTTGCAGCAGAACCGGCCTTGGAACTGAGAAAGCCACAGGAGCTTGCAAAAGGTACTCAAATGATCTCCTCCAAATCATATCCGGAGGCAAAGGAGGCCCAAAAGGAACCGCAGGCAGAACTATCTCCTCCCTGACTACAGGAGGCTGATAGACAACAATGGCCCAGTTATTAGCAGCATCCTCATTAACCAAAGGCAGAACAGGGTCCTCAGGCAGATCATCCTCCACCACAATAATAGGCTGAACCAGATCAGCAGCAGAACTGGGCTGAGCAGAGAGATCCACCACCATTGATTCTTGATCTTGCGCGGGCTCAGGCTCCACCTCATCGTTCCAATTCCCCCAATTGTCATCAGCCACCTCATTGATCACAGGCTCAGGCGGAGGTGGGACTGCATTCCACCCCAAGGCAGGGCAGGCTGGAAGATTGAACAGGGGCAGCTCAGGGAAAGGAACCCCAGGGACTTGGTGCGGATTGCCATTGATGGTCATCCAATCTTCATCCTGGGGCATCTGTTCAGCAAAATTCACACCCAAAATATAAAGGGGCGCAGTCCAAGAAACATGGGCGCCACCATAAGCCGCATAATCCATGAAAACCACATCGCGCGGCACAAGGATATCTTCAGGGAAAGAAGCAAAAACCAAAGATCGAACCATATATGGATCCTCACTGACCCAGTGATGGAACTTGCCAAAAGTGTTGACAGCTGCCCTGATGCACTCAAGGTTATAAGATCCAATGGAATACCGTAAACATGAGCAGCCCCCGATTTAAAACCCTAAACTCCACGAAAAGATTCACCTCATCATGTTTCATAAACCTCACAAAACGGTCATTCCTCAATGGTAATGGCGGAAGCTGCAGAAAGAGAACTCGATCGCAGATCTCAAGCTCAAGAGCCCAACCGAACTAATCCAAGGTCAGACAGACCGAACAAGAACACCATGCCCTTGCAACCACTGAACTACCTCCTCTCTAGCAGCACCAATCTCATCTGGCTGTGGAAAAGGCATTACCTCCGCAAGCATGAACTCCTCATGACGGCACACAATTGGTGTATGTGGCGTCACAAAAGTCCTAGGAAGACGATCTTCCCCACCATCGACGATGTGGTGACCCGCCGGCACGTACAGTAGGGGATCCAGGTGAAAGTTCACCATCGGTGCCGGGAGCTCCGCCTCCAAGGACGGCGAGTGGAGAGGCGGAGGAGGGGTTTCAGGCGGCGAGGCCAATGGTGTCTTGGGGCTGGGCCTGATGGAACTGGGCGACGGCGTAAATGCGGAAGTGCAAGGGAGGTCCAAGTTTGGTAAAAGAGATGTCAGAGAGATATTCCCGCAGCTCGCCTCGGAAGATGGGGCGTTAACGGGTTTAGCTTGCCATACGAGCCCCAAGATTTCTGCGAACTTGTTGCAATCTCTTTTGATATGACCAGACCGGAGACAAGAGATACACCAAAGCTTAGACGTACATGCAGATGAAAAATGACCCTTTTGAAGGCAGTTCTGACACGTTGAAATTTCATCTACCATATCATCAATTAAATTATCAAAATCCTCCCTGGCCTGTTGAGACGAGGGGATATCCAACTGCTCCCTAGGGGAAACCGGCCCAACCTGGCCCAACCCAGCTGTAGCCGTGGGCTGCTCCATGCCCACAGCAGTCGCAGAGGGTGGCCCATTATGGCATGGCATGTTCTCATTCGAAAGATCAGAATTCCCGCCCGAGATTGGTGGTCTCAAATCACGTGCCAGATTTGCCAACGTGCTGCATGATGGAACACTGGAGATGACGGCCGTATTTTTGGCAGGGACGTTAACCGTTCCGAGATGGGTGGCGAGCCACCGCCCACTCGAGATTGGCGCCGCGGCGGCGAAGGCAAGATCACCCGCCGTAGGGTTAATTTCATAGCCAGCCTCAAAGAATGGTGTCAACAAGAATCGAGAAGTCGGATATCTCAGAATCTTACAAACAGGTAATCGATGAAACGTAGCAAAAGATATTTTCTTACGTGAAGAAAGACCCGATCTAAGAGAAGACTTAGATGGAGGTTTATGCATGGCAATCAAACCCAAAGTTGAACGCCTTTTTGAGGGACTAACCAAAATCCACTCAGCGTCGCATTCCTTTCTCTAGATCACTAACTCACGACTCCAATTAGGACCACCATTTCCCCAAAGATGAAAATAACACTTGAAATGAGGGCAGGCATATGATCTTAACTTGAGGATGTAAAGGCCAACTTGCTTGCAGGAGACAAAGAATGAAAATACCTTGCCCTTAATTAGCTGGACCGATAGATCAATGGCCGAACCGCCAATCGCTGATTCCAAAGCAGCCGCTACAGAATCCTCATCCAGACGAAAAGCATGTCTGCTGAAAGACACCACCATGATGAAATGGCTCGTGTCGTCCGAAGGATGAATGGATTTCCCACATGAGTTCAAAACCTTATCCGCAAAAATGGCGCCCAGAGAGAAATCCAGATCTAACATTGATCGACCAGAGGAACCCATAGAAGATGGGTATAGACGTGTAGATCACAGCACGCCGGAGAAGATGAGTGGAGAAGATCCAAGAAACACTGGCTAGAGGTGGAGATCGCCGGAGAACCTAGGTCGCGGGTGGGGTGGTGGGTGGAGCATCGCGGGTAGTGTCGTTTTAGTAATTTTCATAGGTGTTGCTTGTGTCAGCGGGTGATCAAGCAAAGACTACTTTTACTTGCCCTTTCGGTACTTTTGCTTATAGACGTATGCCTTTTGGTTTGTGTAATACACCTGCTATCGGTGTCAAAACCGGCGGATCTCGGGTAGGGGGTCCCGATCTGTGCGTCTTAGGCTGATGGTAATAGGAAGCAAGGGACACGATGTTTACCCAGGTTCAGGCCCTCTCGATGGAGGTAAAACCCTACTTCCTGCTTGATTAATATTGATGATATGAGTAGTACAAGAGTAGATCTACCACGAGATCATAGAGGCTAAACCCTAGAAGCTAGCCTATGATGATTATGATTGTAATTGTGATCGGCCTTCTAAGGACCAACCTCTCCAGTTTATATAGACACCGGAGAGGGCTAGGTTTACATGAAGTCGGTTAGAAGGAAGGAAATACAATATCCGGATCGCCAAGCTTGCCTTCCACGCAAAGGAGAGTCCCATTCGGACACGAGACGGAGTCTTGAGTCTTGTATCTTCACGCTCCAATAGTCCGGACGATGTATATAGTCCGGCTGTCCGGATACCCCCTATTCCAGGACTCCCTCAGTAGCCCCTAAACCAGGCTTCAATGACGATGAGTCCGCACGCAGTCTTGTCTTCGGCATTGCAAGGCGGGTTCCTTCTCCGAATAATCCAAAGTACCTGTTATGATGAATAGTGTCCGGCTTCCCATCAATGTTGTACTCCTCGGCTTCAGTGCCTCAATAATGACCATCTCCACGAGTCGAGCGAATGCGAGGAGCCGAGGCATTTTTGCATTTGCCACCCCCAATCCTTCGGGCTGACCATCTATTTGAAGAGACGAGGATTCTCATATCCAAACCTCACTCTCCCCCCTCGAACAAGCATCCAACAGAGCGCTACGGAAAAACCATTCCAACATGGCCGGTCGTCGCAGCTCTTCTGCTCGCTCTCCTCGTTCCAAGCCGGGGGACTGGGAAGATTGCTCAGTTCCTCATAGCCGTTTGATAGAGTTACAAACCCAAGGATTTCTCCCACCGACGTTCATGGTCTTCGTCCGAGCCGGAATAGCCACCTATAACGGCGGGGAACAAGCGGAGGGTTCTCCTAATCCATCTCCAGAGGAGCGAATATGCCTCATCCCGCATCTGCTAAGGGGCGTCGGGTTTCCCATCCACCTGTTCCTTTGCGGGCTCCTGGAGTTCTATGGCCTCCAGTTGCACAACCTTACCCCTGCCTCCGTACTACACATAGCAGGGTACGTTGCCCTTTGTGAGTTATTTCTAGGTTGTGAGGCTCACTTCGGGTTATGGAAGAAGTTGTTCTGCCTTGTTCCCCACAGCCAGGGAGAATCCCTATGTCAAGTGGGCGGGGCCGAAATATGGCGTATTGCTGAGACCGGATACCTATTCGGCACTCCCAAGAAGGCACCAGAGAACTAGCCTTCAGAGTGGTTTTATATTGGTGACGTTCCCCTTCCGGATTCAGTCTGGACAGGTCTTCCCAAGTTCAGCAATGCCCCGCCGAGGGCACATCTAAGCTGATGCCCCCGGGGCCCCCAAGAGGAGGATACCAAGGAAATACACTGCCTGATGAGCAAGATAAAGTTACTGGCCAAATCCAGACTGACGATAGTCGAGGTTATGGCAATATGATAATGCGGGGAGTGCAACCGCTTCAATATCGGGGGAAGCCCATGTGGCACTTCAACGGGGAAGATGATGTCACCCGCTGTGGCCGCAAGGGTCCGGACTCCGCCACTGCTCTGGCAAGGATATTGTCCGATTTATACAAAGGAGAAGAGGAAGAATTCCTTCACATTAAACCGCGGGATGGATTCTCCATGTACAACCCCCAAACTAGCTAAATCGTTATTCCTTTCCCCGTTTCACTTATTGTGGAGTTCTTCGCTAAGATTATCTGCTTCGATATTTCTGAGCAGGAACTGAGGAGGGCCGTAGAAGGAATCTCCAACCCCTCCCCACAGCCAGAGGACCCCGGAAGGGCCCTAGATCCAGGACTCAAAGAAGATCCGGATATTACCGTGGAGCTTGTCAACGGGATATTTTATCAAGCGAGCTGCGATGGCGCCTCAGTGGCTATTATTGCCGACTATCCCGGACTGCTACCTACGTCACGTGTAAGCCAAGCCGAAAACCCTATCCTTCGAAGAGGACTCCTTTCAGATGTCACGCCTTACCCCTGAAGTGTCGTGTTTTTGCAGAGACGATGATCGGAATGCGGGGCCAAGCCCCTAGGGACCCGTCGGCCATGGGCGTCCGGATCGGGGAGGCTCAAGAAGAAGGCAGTTAGGGTCGACACGCCGCTACAGAGGTAAGGCAAAAACCTGTCCTGCGATTATTGTATTTGAAGTATAACAGCGCCCTTTGTGTCCCGACAGGAAGAGGAGTAGCCGGACTATATCCGAGGATCCCGCCAATCACGCCTCCACCAGCCGGATTCCAGAACCGGCTTCGAGAGCGGAGGCGGAAGCGGGGCCGATGCCGCATAGTTCTCCGACAGAGGACGCGGATATGCTCTCGGCCAGGAACTCTGAAGTAGAGAGCGCCATGAATCACCTGCGCCGACGGGCCGTGCTTCAGAACAACATCTTTTCCGAAGAGGCAGTTAATGCCTTCAATTCGGGAGACGCATACATCTGAGCTGCTCAAGGCGGGCTTGCCCGAGCGACGGACCAGCATACCAAAGATATACGGGTAAGAAAATTTGATAAGCATGTATAGAAGTAGCCCTTGAGACTTGAAACGGTTGGAACAACTATTTTAAGGATCAATTTATGCACAGGTCCTTGTAGATAAGAATGAGCAATTCTCTCGGGAGCTGGAGGAGTGCAAGGCCCAGCTGAGGGCCACAGTTGCCAAGTTAGAGGAATCCCAGAAGCCCTTATCTGGTAACATTTGTCTCAATTGTACGATGATGCACCAGTTAGTAAATGGCTGACATGACAAGTCTAAAAGAAAATTCTGCAGACAATCCCGGGGTGAATCCGGAGCGCGTAAGAGATAACGAGTCACATCTCAAAAGGCAGCTAAAGGCTGGCGAGCGCGTTCTTACGCAAGTTAGGCAAGAGAAGATTAATCTTCAAGATGCCCAAGTCCAGCTGGACGTGGAACTAAAATACATCCGCGCTCAGCTGGCGGACTCCGTGAAGGAGAACAAAAGGCTTCGACGCGGCATTTATGGTAAGTGCCTAGACGAACTGTAGTATAGTTCGGCG
The DNA here is from genome assembly GCA_021437245.1 of Aegilops speltoides. Classification (NCBI taxonomy): domain Eukaryota; kingdom Viridiplantae; phylum Streptophyta; class Magnoliopsida; order Poales; family Poaceae; genus Aegilops; species Aegilops speltoides. The sequence goes on from CM038144.1 coordinate 363,844,563, forward strand.
CGGAAGTATATTGAAAGGATTTTGCTTGTAGGAATGTTAACGGGTCGCCCTGAGGAGGATATGCCCTCATCTGCAGGCGATTTACTACAAGACCTCTCACAACTACACGAGCGAGCTCAGTAGGTGATGCAGGGCGTTGCTCAGGCCGTGTGGCCATCAAGCTTCCCACCGAATGGAATGGGGGAGCTTGTGGATATGCTTCAGGGAGCACGGTGGCGCTTCCGATTGTGGAAGATGTCAGCCTGCCGGCAAAGTGCAAGAGAAGCCTGGGCTATGGTGAAGACGCGCTACACCAAGCTGGACCCGAACCATATGGTCAAGTCGGATCAAGGGCCGATGGGCAAGAAATTCCGTGAGTCCGTATATGACCGTAGCGTTAGCCACAAAGTATTCTCAACAGATTGTGTTAGATAGACTGTTGGATGGTATAGAGGAGGAATATAGTCACCCAAGTGATCGTAATTCAATGGACATAAGTAGTCCCTAGCCGGATTAAAATCATTTGTTATGGCGGACCTTTTCGCTTCAGCCCCCGGATCCTACATTCCGGGGTGTATCCGAGTACCCGATCAGTTATATAGAACCGGGGTATGCGTGGAAACCAGGCGTAGGGGTCATAAGTGCTTGAACAAACAAGTACCCAACTAGTTATGTTATATTACATGGATAGTAAGAAACATCTTCCAGGGAGAATAGTTCCGTTAGGGGTTCCTTTCCCTGGGTACGCATGCGACTATGCACATGTCCGGACTGCGAACAAGGGCGCAGGATACAAAACTTGTGGGGATTTACGTTGTAATAAACGAATACATCTTTTGTTCACCGATCGAATATTCTCTTAAGGATGCTATCTTTCGGCTTCACCCAGTCTGAGGTACACATCCGGCTGAACCGGCAGTAACAATCGCAGAGGTGCTCCCTTTATGCCCTAGCCGAATTAACGGGAATGTAGGGCATAAACACAAGAGCCAGGCAACCCAACTTGGCCACATCTTAAGTAATATCGATGCATATAATGGTGAAGAAAAGGCACATATGGAAAAATAAACGCATATGTGATGGGCAAAAAGCCATTAGAGTAATTATTTTTAGCTTCCGTATAGGAAGCCCCCAGGTATTATTTACACACATAGTGCGGCCGGAGTGATCCAGGAGTCCGTACTGTATTAAATACTTTGTGTGAAGAGGAAAAAAGGTCGAGAAAGGAAAGGGGATGAGGCATAATTAAAAAGGAGGGGATAAGGAGACGAACACTGAGTTCGGCACTAGGCGTAGAATCTCCGGAGTCTGGCCGCATTCCATGGGTTTGGCTCGAGTCTGTTATCGGATGCATTACGTAAGCGGTACGCTCCTCCGGTGAGAACTATGTCAATGACGAAGGGACCTTCCTACTTGGGTTTGAGCTTGTCCTTCTTCTTCTCCAGTAGGCATAGAACAAGCTTGCCAATATTATAAGTTTTGGCCCGCACTTCTCTGCTTTGGTATCGTCGAGCCTGCTGCTGATAGAATGCGGAGCGGGCTTTTGCGACATCGCGCTCCTCCTCCAGGGCATCCAAGTTATCCTCCCGATCTATCTTGGCTTCCTTCTCTTCGTACATGCGTACGCGTGGTGAATCATGTATTATGTCGCAGGGTAGTACTGCTTCCGCGCCATATACGATAAAAAATGGTGTATATCCGGTGGTGCGATTCGGCGTGGTCCGCATCCCCCAGAGTACGGAGTCGAGCTGTTCGACCCAGTGCGTATCCAACTCTGTCAAGGATCACACTAGTCTGGATTTGATGCCGCTCATGATGAGACCGTTTGCCCGCTCGACCTGGCCGTTTGTTTGGGGATGGTAGACGGAAGCGTAATCAAGCTTAATGCCCATTTTGCCGCACCAAGTTTCACTTCATCAGCTGTGAAATTTGAGCCATTATCAGTGATGATGCTGTGGGGGACACCGTATCGGTGTACGACCCCAGATATGAAGTGTATTACTGGTCCGGATTCGGCCGTTTTAACTGGTTTGGCTTCGATCCATTTGGTGAACTTGTCCACCATGACCAATAAGTATTTTTTCTTATGGCTTCCCCCTTTAAGAGGTCCGACCATATCCAGCCCCCAGACCGCGAAGGGCCAAGTTATGGGGATTGTTTGTAGAGCGGTAGGGGGCATATGACTCTGATTGGCAAAGAGCTGGCAACCGACGCAGTGTTGGACGAGGTCCATTGCATCTACTCGGGCCGTCGGCCAATAGAAGCATGTACGGAAGGCCTTGCTGACTAGTGCTCGAGCCGCGGTGCGGTGCCCGCCCAGTCCGGCATGGATTTCAGCCGAGCTGCCGCCCTTCCTCTTCGGAGATGCATCTTTGGAGCACTCCGGTCGCACTTTTCTTGTAGAGTTCCCCTTCATGGACTTTGTAAGTTTTAGAACGCCGGAAGATGCAGCGTGCTTCATTTTGGTCTTCGGGGAGCTTCTGCCTATTTAGGTAGGCCAGGAAAGGCTCAGTCCACGGGGCGATTACAACCATGATTTCGTGGGCCGAAGATGTTATTTCGGTGGTAGAGCCTACGATTATGTCTGATAGTTCGGAATCTGGGGGTGTGTTCGGATCCGTGCTAGTATTGCTGGACTCCCCTTCCCATACTATGGATGGCTTGAACAACCTTTCCAGGAATATGTTAGGCGGGACAGGGTCGCGTTTAGCGCCAATGCGGGCGAGGACGTCCGCCGCTTGATTGTTTTCTCGAGCCACATGGTGAAATTCGAGCCCCTCGAACCGAGCTGACATTTTGAGGACGACATTACAGTGGGCCGCCATTTTCGGATCCTTGGCATCAAAGTCTCCATTTATTTGTGATATTGCGAGGTTTGAATCCCCGCGCACTTCTAGGCGTTGGATGCCCATAGAGACTGCCATCCGAAGACCGTGCAACCGAGCCTCATATTCGGCTGCATTGTTGGAGTCTGTGTATAATATTTGGAGTACGTACTGGACCGTGTCTCCGGTGGGAGACGTTAGGACTACACCTGCTCCCAATCCGGACAGCATTTTAGAGCCGTCGAAATGCATGATCCAATTAGAGTACGCGCCGTACTCTTTAGGGAGTTTGGCTTCTGTCCATTCAGCGACAAAGTCTGCCAGTACTTGCGACTTGATGGCCCGCCGTGGTTTGTATGTTATGTCGAACGGAAGGAGCTCGATGGCCCATTTAGCAATCCGGCCCGTAGCATCGCGGTTATTTATTATGTCATTGAGTGGTACTTCGGAGGCCACCGTAATCAAACACTCTTGAAAGTAGTGTCGTAGGTTCCGGGATGCCATGAAGACCGCGTATGCTATTTTTTGATAGTGTGGGTATCGGGATTTGCATGGGGTGAGGACTGTGGATACGTAATAAACCGGATTTTGGAGCGGGAATTTGTATCCGTCAACCTCTCGTTCGACGACGAGCACTGCACTTACAACTTGATGTGTGGCAGCTATGTACGGCAGCATAGGTTCGCCGATATTTGGCGCTGTTAGGACCGGATTACTGGCTAATAAGGTCTTTATTTCATCGAGTCCGGCCGCGGCTGCATCTGTCCACACGAAGTGTTCGGTGCACCGAAGAAGGCGGTAAAGAGGTAATGCCTTTTCTCCTAACCTGGAGATAAACCGGCTTAAAGCATCCACGCATCCAGCTAGTTTCTGGATGTGCTTGAGGTCTATTGGTATAGCCAACTGCGACAGAGCTTAGATTTTCACCGGATTCGCTTCAATTCCTCTATTGGAAACAATGAAGCCGAGCAGTTTCCCCGAGGGGACGCCGAAAACGCATTTTTCCGGGTTCAGCTTGATGTCATATGTCCGGAGGTTATCGAATGTAAGCCTCAAGTCATCTAGTAGGATTTCGACATGTCTTGTTTTTATGACCATGTCGTCCACATATGACTCCACTGTTTTGCCGATTTGCTTTTCCAGGCATGTTTGAATCATGCTTTGATAGGTTGCGCCGGCATTCTTAAGCCCGAAAGGCATAGTGTTGAAGCAAAAAGGGCTATATGGTGTTATGAAAGCTGTTGCAGCTTGGTCGGACTCTGCCATCTTTATTTGATGGTATCCAGAGTATGCGTCGAGAAAACACAGCGAGTCGTGTCCTGTTGTGGCATCGATGATTTGATCGATGCGAGGGAGGGGAAAGGGATCCTTGGGGCAAGCCTTGTTGAGGTCTTTGAAGTCGACGCATAAGCACCAGGATTTGTCCTTCTTTGGTACCATTACCAGATTTGCCAGCCAATTCGAATGCTTGATGTCTCTGATGAATCCGGCCTCGAGTAGCTTGGCTAGATCTTGCCCCATGGCTTGCCGTTTGGGCTCTAAAAACAGCCTTAGGGTCTGCTTGACAGGTTTGTATCCTTTTATTATATTGAGGCTATGTTCGGCCAATCTGCGTGGGATGCCCGGCATGTCCGATGGGTGCCAGGCAAAGATGTCCCAATTCCCGCGTAAGAAGTCTCGCAGTGCGGCGTCCATTGCGGGGCTCAACTGTGTCCCGATGGAAGCTGTCTTCGTGGGGTCCGTTGGATGGACTTGGAATTTGACTTCTCGTCTGCGGGTTTAAATGAGGCGGACTTGGGTCGCTTGTCGAGTATCACGTCGTCCCTATCCATGGTCGCCCGCAGTGTTGTTAATTCTTCGGCTGCTAGGGCTTCGGATAATGCTTCTAGGGCTAGTGCTGCGGTTTTATTTTCGGCGCGAAGTGCGACATCCGGATCACTGGCTTGGGTGATGATTCCATTGGGTCTGGGCATTTTAAGCTTCATGTACCCGTAATGGGGTATAGCTTGGAAGCTTGTAAACGCATCCCGCCCTAGAAGGGCGTGGTATCCGCTACTGAAAGGAGCCACTTGGAACGTGATTTCTTTGGACCTATAATTCTCCGGGGTGCCGAATACCTCATCGAGTGTGATTTTTCCCGCACACCGTGCTTCCAGACTAGGGATAATCCCCCTGAAGGTTGTGCCGCTTTGTTCAATGCGGCCTTTATCAATTTCCATCTTGTTGAGTGTTTCTTCGTAGATCAAGTTTAATCCGCTTCCGCCATCCATGAGTACTTTAGTGAGCCGAAAGCTGTCCACGATTGGGCTAAGGACCAGAGTAGCTGGTGCCCGGACGGTCTGGAATCGACGTTCGTCACTTGCGTTGAAGGTTATAGCAGTGTCATTCCATGGATTTATTTTTGCCACATGGCAGATTTCAGCGGAGCTTCGATGAGCTCGCTTGTGCCTATTGTTTGAGGCGAAAGTCTCAAAGACTGTTAATACCGTATTGTGTTCTTTAGTGGGATGTTGTTCTGCCTTATGGCTTACAAGGAGATCCTCGCCACTTTTTGCTACCTGCCGGAGTATCCAACATGCCCTAAGGCTATGGGTTGGCGTTGTGTCCGGAGTACTGTGGAGTTTACATGTCCCATTGAGCCATTCTTCCAATACGGTTCCCCGCCCTGGGGAGGGCTTTGGTTTCTTGGGGATTGGATCGGCCGAATTACGAGAGTTCGCCCGTTTAGTTCAGACAAAGGTTTTGGTGAGAGCCGGACTATCCCAAAATTCTGTGTGGGTTTTCCAGGCACTTTCCATCGCACAGTACTTCTGTACTATGGTTGCCAAGTCAGCAAAGTGTACTATGTCACGGCGACTTATAGCATTAAGGATTCCTTTTATCGTGCAGTTTTTGCAGAAAAGTGAGACTACGTCCTCCTCGCGATAGTCCTTGACCTTATTTAGCACAAGGAGGAATCTGGCCCAGTAGCGATGTACTGTCTCTTGGGGCTCTTGCCTGATATGGGAGAGACGGCGTAGCTGAATCCGGATTCTGATCCGATCTAGCGCCCAGGGGCATGGGAGCTTCCGAGTCTGACAGCTCGGGATCTGGGGTGTTGCCCAATTTCTCCGGCCCAATGCCCGATTCTAAGTCCGGGACCCGGGTCATGCTTCCCTTGAGCAGGTGTCTGGCTCGGGGAGCTCGGTGATCCGGACATAATTCGTCCTCAAAATTGAGGGGTAATCTGTGTGTGGTTCCTCCACTACCGCTATCTCATGGGTGGCCGGCGGGGATTTAATGTCCCTTTGGTCGGGTTTAAGCCCGATCCGGTCATAGTCTGTAGCAACTCCCAGAGCAGCGATGCGATCCAAGAGCTCATTAAGAGAGGAGAGATCTATCGGATCCATCTGTTCGGCGAGTTCCGAATTGATGCGAAGGTTATGCATGATGACCCGAGAGGCCATCGTCAGCGTAACCGCCGATGGGGCAGCCATGATGAAGCCGCCAAGTCGGAGAGTTTGGCCTACAGCCAGCGCTCCCCCCGAGGTAATGTTGTCCTTGACGACGAGACGAGCCATCGAGCCTTGCAGCGATGACACAGAGGAACTCTCAATGAAAGCACCAATGTCGGTGTCAAAACCGGCGGATCTCGGGTAGGGGGTCCCGATCTGTGCGTCTTAGGCTGATGGTAACAAGAAGCAAGGGACATGATGTTTACCCAGGTTTGGCCCTCTCTATGGAGGTAAAACCCTACTTCCTGCTTGATTAATATTGATGATATGAGTAGTACAAGAGTAGATCTACCACGAGATCGTAGAGGCTAAACCCTAGAAGCTAGCCTGTGATGATTATGATTGTAATTGTGATCGGCCTTGTAAGGACCAACCTCTCCAGTTTATATAGACACCGGAGAGGGCTAGGGTTTACATGGAGTCGGTTACAAGGAAGGAAATACAATATACGGATTGCCAAGCCTGCCTTCCACGCAAAGGAGAGTCCCATCCGGACACGGGACGGAGTCTTGAGTCTTGTATCTTCACGCTCCAATAGTCCGGACGATGTATATAGTCCGGCTGTCCGGATACCCCCTAATCCAGGACTCCCTCACCTGCTACCTTTCAAAGATGCATGATGGCTATATTCTCTGACTTTTGTGAAATGATTTGTGAGGTATTCATGGATGATTTCTCCGTTATGGATTCTCCTTTGATGATTGTTTGAGCAACCTTGAACGAGTTTTGCAGAGATGCGAAGATACTAGTCTTGTTTTGAATTGGGAGAAGTGACACTTTATGGTTAATGAAGGCATTGTCTTGGGCCATAAGATTTCTGAAAGAGGTATTGAAGTTGATAAAGCTAAAGTTGATGCAATTGAAAAGATGCCGTGTCCCAAGGACATTAAAGGTATACGAAGTTTCCTTGGTCATGCCAATTTTTATAGGAGGTTCATTAAGGATTTTTCTAAAATCTCTAGGCCTCTGACTAATCCATTACAAAAAGATATTCCTTTTGTCTTCGATGATGATTGTGTAGAAGAATTTGAAATACTTAAGAAAGCTTTGATTTCTGCACCTATTGTTCAACCACCTGATTGGAATTTACCCTTTGAAATTATGTGTGATGCTAGCGATTATGCTGTCGGTGCCGTTCTAGGGCAAAGAGTTGATAAGAAATTAAATGTTATTCAATATGCTAGTAAAACTCTAGACACTGCCCAGAGAAATTATGCTACCACTGAAAAAGAATTCTTAGCAGTTGTATTTGCTTGTGATAAGTTCAAACCTTATATTGTTGATTCTAAAGTAACTATTCACACTGATCATGCTGCTATTAAGTATCTCATGGAAAAGAAAGATGCTAAACCTAGACTTATTAGATGGGTTCTCTTGCTACAAGAATTTGATTTGCATATTATTGATAGAAAGGGAGCTGAGAACCCCGTTGCAGACAACTTGTCTAGGTTAGAGAATGTTCTTGATGACCCACTACCTATTGATGATAGCTTTCCCGATGAACAATTAGCTGTTATAAATGCTTCTCGTACTGCTCCATGGTATGCTGATTATGCTAATTACATTGTTGCTAAATTTATACCACCTAGTTTCACATACCAGCAAAAGAAAAAGTTCTTTTATGATTTAAGACATTACTCCTGGGATGACCCACACCTTTATAAAGAAGGAGTAGATGGTGTTATTAGACATTGTGTACCTGAGCATGAACAGGAACAGATCCTACGCAAGTGTCACTCTGAGGCATATGGAGGACATCATGCTGGAGATAGAACTGCACATAAGGTATTGCAATCCGGTTTTTATTGGCCTACTTTCTTCAAAGATGCCCGTAAGTTTGTCTTGTCTTGTGATGAATGTCAAAGAATTGGTAATATTAGTAGACGTCAAGAAATGCCTATGAACTATTCTCTTGTTATTGAACCGTTTGATGTTTGGGGCTTTGATTATATGGGACCTTTTCCTGCCTCTAATGGATATACACATATTTTAGTTGCTGTTGATTACGTTACTAAGTGGGTAGAAGCTATTCCAACTAGTAGTGCTGATCATAACACCTCTATTGAGATGCTTAAATAAGTTATTTTTCCGAGGTTTGGAGTCCCTAGATATCTCATGACTGATGGTGGTTCACATTTTATTCATGGTGCGTTTCGTAAAATGCTTGCTAAATATGATGTTAATCATAGAATTGCATCTCCTTATCACCCACAGTCTAGTGGTCAACTAGAGTTGAGTAACAAAGAGCTTAATTTAATCTGGCAAAAGACTGTTAATAGATCTAGAAAGAATTGGTCCAAGAAACTTGATGATGCATTATGGGCCTATAGAACTGCATATAAGAATCCTATGGGCATGTCTCCATACAAAATGGTTTATGGAAAAGCATGTCACTTACCTCTCGAACTAGAACATAAGGCATATTGGGCTATTAAAGAGCTCAATTATGATTTCAAACTTGCCGGTGAGAAGAGGTTATTTGACATTAGCTCACTTGATGAATGGAGAATCCAAGCATATGAGAATACCAAGCTGTTTAAAGATGGCATGACAAAAGGATACAAAAGCGTGAGTTTAACGTAGGTGATTATGTGTTGCTATTCAACTCTTGTTTATGATTTTTTGCAAGAAAACTTCTCTCTAAATGGGAAGGCCCCTACGTTACCGAGGAGGTCTATCGTTCCGGTGCCATAAAAATCAACAACTTCGAAGGCACAAATCCGAAGGTGGTGAAGGGTCAAAGAATCAAACATTATATCTCACGTAATCCTATAAATGTTGAAACTAATATTATTGACACCATAACCCCGGAGGAATACATAAGAGACACTTTCCAGAATGTTTCAGACTACGAAAAGGAATAGGTATGTGGTACGGTAAGTAAACCGACTCCAAAACAGTTCTAATAGCAATTTTTCTCCGTTTTGGAATATTTAAGAAAATAGGAAAATAAGAAGTAGTTCGAAGGACACGAGGCGCCCACGAGTGGAGGGCGCGCCTACTTCATCGGGCGCGCCTCTACCTCGTGGGCACCTCGTGTGCTCTCCGGACTCCGTTTTCTTGTACGATACTTCTTTTGGTCGGTAAAAATTCATTATATAATCTCCCGAAGGTTTTGACCACCATATCACGCAAATATCCTCTGTCTTTGTTTCGAGCTTTTTTTTGACAGATCTAGAGCACCATGACGTCTTCAAGCGCTCCCAAGGACAAGTTTTCCGAGAGGGTCATCAACCCCTATCTCGCGGAGGTGCTACATCACCCTCAAACCATTGAGATGCGTGAGGGGGTGCTGCACACCCGCGATGTTGAAGGACCAAGGAGTACCGGAAGCGTGGAGACAAAGCTCGAAGCGAAGGAACAACAAGTTTTCAAGTGCCAAGGGATGGTGGAACGCGGACTTAACACCAACCAGATGACGATCGCGGAGTTCATCAACAACCACAATCTGGACGCCAAGAACATTGAGGAGACCATCTTCAAGCTTCATGAGAAAATCGAGCACCTCCAAGCCCAGATCTATGACCTGCAAAACCAAAATTGTGAGTATGAATATAGATTCAAGAGTATCGAGGATCCCGGAGACTCGATCATCCTTCTATGATGGTGAGCCTATGCCTTGGAAGATGGACGGCAAGCCTACATCATCAACAACTCCTTCACCACCTCCGAGGACATAATCATATGGGTATGGGCACTCCCCTTGGCAACTGCCAAGCTTGGGGGAGGTGCCCCGGTATCGTATCACCATCACACTCCTATATTTACCGTTTTTCTTAGTTCGACCCTTTTGGTAATATCTTGATTTAGTAGAATAAAGTTTTGGTATGAATTAGTTTTGAGTTTTGCTTTGTGATCCCTCTATGTAATCGAGTCCGTGAGCTATATATAATAATGATTAGTGTTGAGTCAAGGGCTTTGCTATTGCTATGATCTGAAGTGCATAAAAGAATAAAAACAATAAAAGAGTTCATATTGATCTTATGGATAGTAATTGAAAGTGCAACTAATCCCCAGGTGGTTTTGGTAATTAATAACAACATATATATCATTGAACTAATAGTTACTTGAGAATCATTTCAGAGAGTTCAGTGATATGGGTATGGCAAGGATCAAGAAGTGGACCCCTCAAAATGCTAAGGCAAGCATTGGCAAAAGCTCAAGACTCCATTTTTGGTTTAGTGATCCAAGATCACATTGAGTCCATAGGAAAAGCCAATACTATTAAAAGGGATGAGGTTATGATGATGATCCGTTTGCTCAAGTGCTTAGTGATACATCTCCTAAACTATCAAGAACTTTCACCGCCATATACACTCATAAGTAATCTCGGTCCCACCGATTTTCCAAACTCACCACACCGAGATGAACCACCTCAGCCATAAGCCAAACCCTAGCAAACTCAGATTTTCCGATTCAACTCGGTCTCACCGAAACTTGAGTTGCCAAGCTTCAGAACCTTCACATCAAATCGGTGTCACCGAGATGATGAAGTCGGTCCCACCGAAATTGGCATGCTCTTGTCATTGCACTAATCGGACTAACCGAGATTGTATTTTCGGTCCCACGAAAATCCCAACGCTCACATTATTTGAACTATCGGTCTCACCGAGTTGTCCACTTTGGTCCCACCGAGATTGCTCAAATGTGTGTAACGGTTGGATTTTGTGTGGAGGCTATTTATACCCTCCACCCCTCTTCATTCGTGGAGAGAGCCATCGAAAAGAACTACCACTCCTACCTTACATTTCGAGAAGAGAACTACCTACCCTTGTGTTGAGATCAAGTTGCTCCACTCCCACCATATGAAGCTTGATCTCTAGCCTTCCCAAGTTGCTTTCCACTCAATCCTTTCTTCCACCACAGCCAAATCAGTGAGGAGAGTTGAGTGTTGGGGAGATTATCATTTGAAGCACAAGAGCAAGGAGTTCATCATCATCTACAACATCTATTACCTTTTGGAGGGTGGTGCCTCCTAGATTGGTTAGGTGTCGCTTGGGAGCCTCCGTCATCGAGATGTGGAGTTGAACCAAGAAGTTTGTAAGGGCAAGGAGATCGCCTACTGTGAAGATCTACCCCAGTAAGGCTAGCCTCCGTGGGCGAGGCCATGATGGAATAGACAAGGTTGCTTCTTCGTGGACCCTTCGTGGGTGGAGCCTCCGTGGACTCTCGCAGCCGCTACCCTCCGTGGGTTGAAGTCTCCATCAACGTGGAAGTACGATAGCACCACCTATCGGAACCACGAGAAAAATCACCGCTCTCCAAAATTGCGTTTGCTCTTCTCCACCTCTCTTTACTACATGTGCAATTTACTTTCCGCTGCCTATACTCTAGAATTGCATGTGTAGGGTGATGCTTGACTTGATCATAATTGTGAATCTGCCAAAAACTATTCTTTGTCAAAAGGCAGAATTTTATATTGTCAAGTAGTCTAATCACCCCCTCTAGACATACTTTCGATCCTACAAGTGTTATCGAGCTTTGGTCTCCATTGTATTGGTTTCCATTGCATTGACTCCATAAGCTTGGTTTCACAACCTAGGAGAGTATGGCGCCTAGTGAGGGTAATTTTCAGAGAGGTCCTTACTTTGATGGTACAAATTTTGCTAGTTGGAAGCATAAAATGAAAATGCATATTCTTGGTCATAACCCAGCCAATGGGGCATTATTTGTGTTGGTATGCAAGGTGAATTCTTCGAGGAAGGAAAAGTTCCGGATCGCGGCTACAACGGAAGAATTGCGGATGTTGCAAAACAATGCTCAAGCTTGTGACATTCTCTTCAATGCCTTGTGTCCCGAGGAGTTCAACAAAATCAGCCGCCTTGAGAATGCAAAAGAGATTTGGGATACTTTGGTTGAAATGCACGAAGGTACCGAGTCCGTGAAGGAGTCAAAGCTAGATATTCTTCAAGGTCAACTTGACAAGTTCAAGATGAAGGATGGTGAAGGAGTCGCTGAAATGTACTCTAGGCTTGCTCTCATCACAAATGAGATTGCCGCTTAGGAAGCGAAGAAATGACCAACCGATTCATCATCAAGAAGATTCTCGAGCTTTGGATGGAAAGTATGACACCGTGTGCACTTTGATCCAAATGATGCCAAACTACAAGAATCTCAAGCCAATCAAGTCATTGGAAGAATTGTTGCTCATGAGATGACACTTAAGGATAAGGAAGAGCTTCACAACAAGTCAAGTGGTGCTTACAAAGCTACAAGTGATGCTCCCACAACCTCAAGTGACAAGTTAGTTTCCAATGAAGAGATAAGCCTAATGGTCAAGAACTTCAACAAATTCTACAAGAATAGAGGCAAAGAGAGAAGCTCAAAGTCTAGATCATATGATGAAAAGAGATCTTCTAGTCGTGATCGAATCACTACAATTGTGGAAGACCCGACACTACTCAAATGAGTGTACGGCTCCCCACAAGAGAAGAGAAGAATCTCCAAGAAGAAGAAGCTCAAGAGATGAGTCACCTCGGAAAGAGAGAAGGAGCAGAGATGATCGTTATGAACGAAGACCCTCTCGGAGAAGCAAGGATTCGGAGAGGAAAGACAAGTCATCAAGGATCTACACAAGAAGAAAACATCAAGCTCATGTAGGTGAATGGGTCTCCGGCTCCGACTCCGACAATCAATCCAAAGGAAGCTATCACTCCAACTCCGACTACAGTCAAGATGAAGGTGTTGCCGGTCTTGCTCTCGTATCCTCCAACTCCAACTCCTACGACTTATTTGATTCACCAAATGAGGGAATTGGAAGATGCTTCATGGCTAAAGGCCCCAAGGTATCACACCCTGAATTCATTGACTTCGATAGTGATGAGGATTACTTGCTTGGTGAAGATGAACTCTTGCATGATAAATCCAGTGAGCCTAGTAACGATGAACATGCTAGTAGTCTTTATAGTCGAGAAGAGTCGAATGACAATGCTATGAAGGAGATTGAGCGTCTAACTAAAGAACTAAACACTCTTAAGTTAGCTCATGGAACAACTCAAGAAGATCATAGAGAGCTCCTAAGATCTCATGAGAAGCTACGCTTCGAGAAGCTCACTCTAGAGCAAGAACATGAGTTTCTAAAAGCAATCAATGACGATCTTCAAAAGAAGAGTTCTTCATATCTTGCCAAACGACTTCTCTTGTCTAATTTCTTGCCACCCATTAAGACTAAGCATGACAAGCATAAGAAAAATTCTTTCTCTAGTAGTAACAATAACCATGCTAAATCCAATGTTGTTGCTTCTAGTAGTTCTCTTGATTCCACTAACAATGTTTCAAGCCAAGTTACACTTGAGCAAGAAAATAGCTTATTGAAAGGGATCATAGAGAAAGGTGTCTACAAGAGCCTTGCCGAATGCAAGAACTTTGAGGAAATTGTTCGCAAGCAAGGAAGGCACCGGAAGAATCAAGGAATTGGTTTTGAGCGAAAGTTCAATGCCGAAGGTGTTGAATGGGAAGAAGGTCAATATCCTACTCCACAGTTTGTTTCTCAAAAGGAGAAGTATGATCCTACTTCTTCCAATGTGGAACAAGTTCAAGATGACCTTCCACCACAAGACCACAAGCTAAAAGGCAAGGACAAGCTTCAAGAGGAGATTGATGCATTTGTTGAAGCACCTCAAGCCATGGTCAAGTGGGTTCCCAAGGAAACGCCAAGTTCTACTTCAAACTCAACTATAACCCCAAGGATTCCCATCAAGATGATGTGGATCCCGAAGAAGAAGAACTAGAAAGTTCTTGAGGGTGACTCCGCCAACATACTTCACTCACATTCATTTTGGCAAAAACTTGTGCAATCAACTTCAACATCGTGCACTAGTTCATGGAGTCACAAACCCTCTTGTTGGTAAGTCAAGGGACAAGGTAATCATTGCTTTCATGGACATCATCTATTGTGTACTTCAATCTATGTCCATGGATATCCTTGTTTGTTCCTTGTGGGACTAACCCATGTAGGTATTGAAAGTGCCCGAATCCAAAGGATAGCTCCCAACTCTTGATGATTTCCATCAACATTGAGCATCCACATCTTCAACATCTACATGAAGTCTTCTACAACAACCCAAGGTTAGTTTGACCCTTTAAAAGGGGTTCTCACATCTAGGGGGAGCTTTGCTCTAAAAATTGAGCTAAAGCATATTCAAATGATGTGAACACATCAATGCTTTATGTAAAAGTGGTAACCCCACTTGTGCTTAAACGATGAGTATGACCTATGATCAAATGTTCTCATTTGGCTCCTAAGTCAATATACTCATATAAAGATGACCTAGTCATCGACAAATTGTGTGTTAGTTGCTAAAGTTTTGGTCGTGCATGTTTGACACATATTTCATTTGCTATCTTATTGTGTGAGCATGTTGGATGCATGATTTTATCCATTCGAGGACATCCATTTGTTGTTTTGGTCGTTTTGAGTTTTCTGACCAAATGGATGGACAAGAATGCCTAAGTACCTCCCTAGCTATCTATGCTTTCTTGTCTCAAATTCTATTCATGCTTACATCACAAACTTGAACAAGTCATTTTCGGACCCTCCGGTGAGGAGCACTTGAGCCACCGATCCGTCAAGGGCTAACTTCCAAAACCTTCTAATTGATTTCGGTCGCACTAACTCACTCAAACTCGGTCGAACCGAAAGCATTTAGACGATCTAGGTTTTCATCTCGGTGAAACCGAGTTGTGATTTTCGGCGTGATCAAGTGCATAATCGCTTAGCAGTTATCCATCTCGGTGCCACCGAAGTTTTACAACTCGGTCCCACCGACAAAGAAGGGGTATATATACCGAGGGCCGCGTTGATTCCTCCTTCAAACGTTTCGCCCCACACCCTTTGCCGCCGCCGCCTTGGTCTCCGGATCGTAGCCGCCATCGCTCAGGCGCCCTCGCCGCAGTCTCCGTCGCCGCCAACGGACATCTCCTCCGCGCCGTTGCCGCCAGAGAAAAACTCCACCAAGTTAGGGTGAGTTTTGATCCCACTCGTGCTCCCATCTCCGATTCAATGCACGCTTGGATTGCCTAGTATCTTGCCACGATTGAAATCCTCCTGACACCAGATTAGTTCGTTTGAACTAGATTCGAGTAAAAGTTTTAGGGTTAGGTTTCATGAACACATCTCGGTGAGACCGATTTTATATTTTCGGTATGACCGATTTGGCCTATGGCCATTGCACTGCACCCTTCGGTCCAACCGAGTTGTGCAAAATCGGTGTGACCGAAATGAGGATTCTATGAAACCCTAGTGTTTTCGGCAGGACCGAAACCCACTTCGTCAAACCGAAAGTGGTGTGCCAAGCTCTGCTTAACACTTCGGATTCACCGAATCTTAAACTCGGTCTCGACCAAATGTCTTCGTGAAAACTTAATACTAGAATTTGAACTCATTTTTTGCAAAAACTTCTGCAGTTTGTGATGACTCTTCTTCTCTGCCTACACCTTATCTATTCACAAAGTTGTCACCATGTCGATGCCAAAGGATAATGTAACAGTCGAGACACCCATTGAAGACATTCCAGAGGCAGGCACTAGTCCTGATCGTAGTAGCTCATCTGATGATGGTGAGAGGAGTACACCTAGTGGCATGCCTCCTGCAGCCACCAGAGCTAGAAAGAAGAGGAATTCAGATGATGAGGATTCTGATTTTGTCGTTGAGGAAGAGGTGACCTCAAAGCCCAAAAGGAAGGTTGTTGCCAAAGAGCAACAAGGTCAACAGACTAAGAAGGGCACCAACAAAGTCAAGCAGTTAACTGTTGCTAAGAAGCTAAATTTGGGAGAGGCAGCTGCAAGCAAGGTGAAGAAAACCTCCAAGAGAAAGAGGATAGTGCATGATGCAACAGCAGAGGATGAGGATGAGGAAGCACCCCAGCCTACTCCTCAGAAGCCGAAGCTCATGAGTGATGCCATTAAGGCTGGAGCCACATCAAAGCCCAAGAAATCTGCTCCAGCTAAGGCAGCTCCAAAAAAGCCTCGCGCCAAGCCCAAGAAGACCGTCAGAAACATTCCAGTGTCTGAAAAGAACAAGGATGATGTGCCACCAATGAGTCGACGATGAAGGACCAGTTTTGCGAAACTTCGTCCAAAACTGCCACTACATAATGATGCTCATCCTCAAGCCGAGGATATGAAGGCAAGGAAAGATAAAGGTCTCGGGCTATGGAGACAAACCGACCCATATGCCGTGAGGAGAAGAACTGCAGAGATCCCAGATTTCACACCGAGAGAGCAGCAGGACTTCTATGAGACCGTCTTGATGGACAAGAAGCCCATAGTCGCAGACACCGATATGTTGACTCGAAGTACATTGACAAAAAAGAGCACAGAGATTTCTTTCCACATGTGCATGAAAGTTTCACCGCATGTGGAGTTGCAGACTTTGTAGGTCGAAATTGACCAGTTGGAACGATGAGATGATAATGCAATTCTATGCCACACTCACTTCTACCCCGATGGAAAGATTATGTGGATGATCAAGGCCAAAGATTCTCTTCTTCATTGAAGAATGGGCAGAAATTCAATGCTCCAAAGGCAACGAGAAGATGATATTGATGTATATGGGATTCCAAAGAAGAATCATGAATCCATGAAGAACATGTACAAAGAGATTCCAAGAAAGGATTTGGGAATCTGGAAGCTCGGCTCGATCTACTATCTCCGCAGGCTTAACTACCACTAATACCATTTTGAGGCATACCTTGATGCCCAAATCTGAGATCATCGCATGATCGAGGATACTCTATCAACATGCTGCACATACTTGATGAGAAGGCACCTTTCAAGGTGATGGACTTGATGGTAGAGACCATTAAGAGGACTGCAGCTGACCAGAAAAGGTCATGTGGATTTGCCCCGCAGATTCAGATGCTTATCAATGCCAAGTTTGGCACGGGCACATTCTTGTTGGATAGAGAACATTTACCGCTGCAGCCAGAGCATGAAGACAATGTTGTTGTGATGGATGAGGAGGATCCGACATCAGTTGAAGGTCAAGCCAAGATCGAAGCTGCTAAGAAAGCCAAAGCTGACAAGGAAGCAAAGCAGCAGCAGCTAAACCAAAGAGCTTGGAGAGCAAATACTTGAAGCTACTCAAAGGATTGAACAACGCTCGCCAGCATTGTACAGCCTCGGAGAGCTTAGAGAGGACAAGATCCACGCCTGACGTGAAGTCGATCAAGTACAAGTGACCGCCAACAAGCTCGAGGCGACATTGAGGAAGCAAAGAAGGAGAAGGAAGAGCTTATGCGTGAGTTGCAGGATGACTTAGTCCAGATTCTCAAGAACAGATCGCTCCGGTTCCCAAAGGACCCCGATCACCGCTATTCCAAAGGATGACACCAGACTACAGCTTCAAAGACCTCCCACAGTTCCAACAGCCACTCCAACTCCAGCTCCAAAGGACCACTCCTCCAAAGATAGACATCACCAAGTCTTCGCCGATGTTTGTCATATCCACTCCGACATCAACCTGCACGGGAGCCGCCAAGCAGAGTCCACAGCGACGCTTAGCTCTATGCTCTTCGAACTTTTGGTAACTTGTTGCCAAAGGGGGAGAAATTGTATAAATCATAGGACTTCGAGAGAGAGAGTGCTGTTGTCTTTGCGCTTTTGCTCTTTCGTTCTTTTGCGGTTTCTTTGAGATACTTTTGGTTTTCGAGACATTCAGTGTGTTTGATACTACGTTTGATTCTACCGTAATGAGTGCTTGGTCGTACTATGCTTTAATGTGTGCTTAATGCTTATCATATGCTATTCCTATCTTGTATGACCATTTACTCATGTCTTGGTGATTGGGTGCATGCTGTTCATTCTTATCATTTTGTGCGCTCCACCAAGATGTATGTGACATGGAAGAGTGACCCATGATCCTAATCGATTGTGCATTTGCATTCAAACGCAAATCTCAAATAATGCACAAATTTAGGGGGAGCTCTTGCTTATCACATACTTCTCAAAGCAACGATATTATTCATTGACTATATCCTTTGTCGAAGCTTTGATCTATATGTTGTCATCAATTACCAAAAAGGGGGAGATTGAAAGTGCAACTAATCCCCGGGTGGTTTTGGTAATTAATAACAACATATATATCATTGAACTAATAGTTACTTGAGAATCATTTCAGAGAGTTCAAGGATATGGGTATGGCAAGGATGAAGAAGTGGACCCTCAAAATGCTAAGGCAAGCATTGGCAAAAGCTCAAGACTCCATTTATGGTTTAGTGATCCAAGATCACATTGAGTCCATAGGAAAAGCCAATACTATTAAAAGGGATGAGGTTATGATGATGATCCGTTGCTCAAGTGCTTAGTGATACATCTCCTAAACTATCAAGAACTTTCACCGCCATATACACTCATAAGTAATCTCGGTCCCACCGATTTTCCAAACTCACCACACCGAGATGAACCACCTCACCATAAGCCAAACCCTAGCAAACTCGGATTTTCCGATTCGAACTCGGTCTCACGAAACTTGAGTTGCCAAGCTTCAGAATCCTTCATCATCAAATCGGTGTCACCGAGATGATGAAGTCGGTCCCACCGAAATTGGCATGCTCTTGTCATTGCACGAATCGGACTAACCGAGATTGTATTTTCGGTCCCACCGAAAATCCCAACGTTCACATTATTTGAACTATCGGTCTCACCGAGTTGTCCACTTTGGTCCCACCGAGATTGCTCAAATGTGTGTAACGGTTGGATTTTGTGTGGAGGCTATTTATACCCCTCCACCCCCTCTTCATTCGTGGAGAGAGCCATCAGAAAGAACTACCACTCCTACCTTACATTTCTGAGAAGAGAACTACCTACCCTTGTGTTGAGATCAAGTTGCTCCACTCCCACCATATGAAGCTTGATCTCTAGCCTTTCCAAGTTGCTTTCCACTCAATCCTTTCTTCCACCACAGCCAAATCAGTGAGGAGAGTTGAGTGTTGGGGAGATTATCATTTGAAGCACAAGAGCAAGGAGTTCATCATCATCTACAACATCTATTACCTTTTGGAGGGTGGTGCCTCCTAGATTGGTTAGGTGTCGCTTGGGAGCCTCCGTCATCGAGATGTGGAGTTGAACCAAGAAGTTTGTAAGGGCAAGGAGATCGCCTACTGTGAAGATCTACCCCGAGTAAGGCTAGCCTCCGTGGGCGTGAGGCCATGATGGAATAGACAAGGTTGCTTCTTCGTGGACCCTTCGTGGGTGGAGCCTCCGTGGACTCTCGCAGCCGTTACCCTCCGTGGGTTGAAGTCTCCATCAACGTGGAAGTACGATAGCACCACCTATCAGAACCACGAGAAAAATCACCGCGTCTCCAAAATTGCGTTTGCTCTTCTCCACCTCTCTTTACTACATGTGCAATTTACTTTCCGCTGCCTATACTCTAGAATTGCATGTGTAGGGTGATGCTTGACTTGATCATAATTGTGAATCTGCCAAAAACTATTCTTTGTCAAAAGGCAGAATTTTTATATTGTCAAGTAGTCTAATCACCCCCCCTCTAGACATACTTTCGATCCTACAGTAATGACTTCACACATAAAGAGTATGAGGCATAAAAGTTGTCGAGAGTTTGCAAACATAGTTTTGGTCATCGTTGCAATTAATAGGAAGTAATAAAGAAAGAGAGGTTCTCACATATAAATATACTATCTTGGACATCTTTTATGATTGTGAGCACTCATTAAAGTATGACATGCTAAAGAGTTGATGTTGGACAAGGAAGACAACGTAATGGGTTATGTTTTCTCACATCATTGTTAAAGTATATTGTCATGGATCGTCCAACATGTTGAGCTTGCCTTTCCCCCTCATGCTAGCCAAATTCCTTGCACCAAGTAGAGATACTACTTGTGCTTCCAAATATCCTGAAACCCAATTTTGCCATGAGAGTCCACCATACCTACCTATGGATTGAGTAAGATCCTTCAAGTAAGTGGTCATGTTGCATGCAATAAAAATTGCTCTCTAAATATGTATGACTTATTAGTGCGAAGAAAATAAGCTTTATACGATCGTGTGATATGGAAGTAATAAAAGCGATAGACTGCATAATAAAGGTTCATATCACAAGTGGCAATATAAAGTGACGTTCTTTTGCATTAAGATTTCGTGCATCCACCCAAAAAGCACATGACAACCTCTGCTTCCCTCTGCGAAGGGCCTATCTTTTACTTTATGTCTTATACATTATGCAAGAGTCAAGGTGATCTTCACCTTTCTCTTTTGCATTTTATCCTTTGGCAAGGACCTTGTGTTGGAAAGATCCCAATATATATATCTAATTGGATGTAAGTTAGCACGAACTATATTGTTGACATTACCCTTGAGGTAAAAGGTTGGGAGGCAACACTATAAGCCCCTATCTTTCTCTGTGTCCGATTAAAACTCCATAACCATAAGTATTCCGTGAGTGTTAGCAATTGTGAAAGACTAAATGATAGTTGAGTATGTGGACTTGCTGAAAAGCTCTATTATTGACTCTTCCCTATGTTATGATAAATTGCAATTGCTTCAATGACTGAGATTATAGTTTGTTAGTTCTCAATGAAGTTTCTGAATCATACTTGACATTGTGAATAGATTGTTACTTGAGCATAAGCAACATATATATTGTCATATGATTGTCATAAGCAACAATCATATATATATATGTTGCTGTTATAAGAATGATCATGATGCCCTCATGTCCGTATTTTATTTTTATCGACACCTCTATCTCTAAACATGTGGACATATTTTTCGATTTCGGCTTCCGCTTGAGGACAAGCGAGGTCTAAGCTTGGGGGAGTTGATACGTTCATTTTGCATCATGCTTTTATTTAAATATTTATTGCATTATGGGCTGTTATTACACGTTATGTCACAATAGTTATGGCTATTCTCTCTTATTTTACAAGGTTTACATGAAGAGGGAGAATGCCGGCAGCTGGGATTCTAGGCTGGAAAAGGAGCAAATATTAGAGACCTATTCTGCACAACTCCAAAAGTCCTGAAACTCCACGAAAGTCATTTTTGGAATTAATGATAAATATTCAGCGGAGGAAGTACCAGAGGGGTCCCACACCCTGGCCACGAGGGCGGGGGCGCGCCCTACCCCCCTGGGCGCGCCCCCTGCCTCGTGGGCCACCTGGCAGCCCTCCGGTGCCCATCTTCTGCTATATGAAGTCTTTTACACTGGAAAAAAAAATCATAAGCAAGCTTACGGGACAAAATCCCGCCGCCACGAGGTGGAACCTTGGCGGAACCAATCTAGGGCTCCGGCGGAGCTGTTCTGCCGGGGAAACTTCCCTCTGGGAGGGGGAAATCATCATCATCGATCCTCTCATCGGGAGGGGGACAATCTCCATCAACATCTTCACCAACACCATATCCTCTCAAACCCCAAACCTCAGATTGGTACCTGTGCGTTGCTAGTAGTGTTGATTACTCCTTGTAATTGATGCTAGTTGGTTTATTCGGTGGAAGATCATATGTTCAGATCCTTAATGCATGTTAATACCCCTCTGATTATGAACATAAATATGCTTTGTGAGTACTTACGTTTGTTCTTGAGGACATGGGTGAAGTCTTGCTATTAGTAGTCATGTGAATTTGGTATTCGTTTGATATTTTGATGAGATGTATGTTGTCTCTCCTCTAGTGGTGTTATGTGAACATTGACTACATGACACTTCACCATTATTCGGGCCTAGAGGAAGGCACTGGGAAGTAATAAGTAGATGATGGGTTGCTAGAGTGATAGAAGCTTAAACCCTAGTTTATGTGTTGCTTCGTAAGGGGCTGATTTGGATCCATATGTTTCATGCTATGGTTAGGTTTACCTTAATACTTCTTTTGTAGTTGCAGATGCTTGGAATAGGGGTTAATCATAAGTTGGTTGCTTGTCCAAGAAAGGGAAGTACCCAAGCACTGGTTCACCCACATATCGAATTATCAAAGTAACGAGCGTGAATCATATGAGCATGATGAAAACTAGCTTGACAATAATTCCCATGTGTCCTCGGGAGCGCTTTTATCATTATAAGAACTTGTCCAGGCTTGTCCTTTGCTACAAAAAGGATTGGGCCACCTTGCTGCACTTTATTTACTTTATTTGCTTGTTATCGTTACAGATTATCTTATCGCAAAACTATATGTTACCTACAATTTCAGTGCTTGCAGAGAATACCTTACTAAAAACCGCTTGTTATTTCCTTTTGCTCCTTATTGGGTTCGACACTCTTACTTATCTAAAGGACTACGATAGATCCCCTATACTTGTGGGTCATCAATGCATGTCATAATAAATGAAATGGTGGAAAGTTGCATGGCAATATATCTCGGAATGGCTATGGAAATTCCATAATTAGTAGGTATGGTGGCTGTTTTGAAGAAGGTATATGGTGGGTTTATGGTACCGGCGAAAGTTGCACGGCACTAGAGAGGCTAGCAATGGTGGAAGGGTGATAGTGCGTATAATCCATGGACTCAACATTAGTCATAAAGAACTCACATACTTATTGCACAAATTTATTAGTTGTCAAAACTAAGTACTACGTGCATGCTCCTAGGGGGATAGATTCGTAGGAAAAGACCATTGCTCGTGCCCGACTGCCACTCATAAGGAAGACAATAAATAAATAAATCATGCTCCGACTTCATCACATAATGGTTCACCATATGTGCATGCTACGGGAATCACAAACTTTAACACAAGTATTTTTTATCAAGTTCACAATTACTCACTAGCATGAGTAATATCACCATCTTCATATCTCAAAACAATCATAAGGAATCAAACTTCTTATAGTATTTAATGCACTTTATATGAAAGTTTTTATTATATCCCTCTTGGATGCCTATCATATTATGACTAAATTTATAACCAAAGAAAATTACCATGCTGTTTAAAGACTCCCAAAATAATATAAGTGAAGCACGAGATTTCATCAATTTCTATAAAATAAAACCACCGCCGTGCTCTAAAAAGATATAAGTGAAGCACTTGAGCAAAATTGCCTAGCTCAAAAGATATAAGTGAAGCACACAGAGTATTATTATAAATCACGATTCATGCGTGTCTCTCTCGAAAGGTGTGTACAGCAAGGATGATTGTGGCAAACTAAAAAGCAAAGACTCAAATCATACAAGACGCTCCAAGCAAAACACATATCATGTGGTGAATAAAAATATAGCCTCAAGTAAAGTTACCAATAGACAAAGACGAAAGAGGGGATGCCTTCCGAGGCATCCACAAGCTTAGGCTCTTGGTTGTCCTTGAATATTACCTTGGGGTGCCTTGGGCATCCCCAAGCTTAGGCTCTTGCCACTCCTTATTCCATAGTCCATCAAATCCTTACCCAAAACTTGAAAACTTCACAACACAAAACTCAACAAAAAATCTCATAAGCCCCGTTAGTATAAGAAAATAAATCACCACTTTTGGTACTGTTGTAAACTCATTACTTATTTACATTGGTG